>ML798136.1:7417-25970 GCA_009831015.1 Picea engelmannii
ATTGTAGGAGGCATACTACCCACTGGAAGCTCATCATCTATGTAATGTCTTTGTACAATCGCTCGTTTGAATTGTTTCTTTCCACGACATACAAAACATCCACAAACAACAATTTTCTCAAAGTATTCATCCCATGTACTATATTCCAAACCAACCTCTTGTTCAGTGCAATCATTTGTTGTGTCTGCAAGATCCATTGTCATATCCTCTTCCACCCACTGTCCTCTACGTGATTTAATAGTTTTAGGTCCACGTTCATGTACATATCTTTTTCTTTTGCTAGTTGAATGCTCAAGCTCTACATTTTCTCCAATCTCCATCTAAAATAATCAACAACATGCATTAATTTCTGACAAGATTGGATAATACACTATAAAATTTAATAATTTCGTGAAAAAACATGGACGTTTCACAAAATACCATTAGATTAATTTTTCCTAAGTTAAGTAAAAATTAGAGTACCCGATTTCCTGTGTCATCCATTGTGTCCTCATTTGATATGACACGATCTGTTTCCATGGCCTCATCTGGCTCCTGTAGTACACAACATAGTCAATAATGTTTAGTACACCAATTATATTATTTCAACGAATTTGCTATGCAACAAAAAACCTCACCTTAGTCACATTTTTGACATATTGATATCATGTTTTGGAGTTGATTTTTTTTTTTTACGACCCTAGGTATTTACATCGAGCCAAAATTTCAACAAGAAAAGTATCCAACATCCCTATCCCACATGGCCATCCTAATTTTCAAACTTTTCAATTGATCGTAGAATCACATTTAATCACCATTCTTGTGCATTTTCCACCAATAAGTTTGAGCTCAAAGGTCATATGGAAAAAAAGACTTTATCTCTTCTATGTTGTAGCATTTGTGAATTCATAAAGACCTTCCTCCTTTGGTTGATGTTGCCTTTTATTCTTACCTTTAATGTATCTGCAGATTTCGTTGTCATATCCTCTTCGACCCACTTTCCTCTCTATGATTTAGTAGGTCTACTCCGTCCACGTCCTCTTTCCACGGTCTCCTCTGGATCCTGTTACACAACAATGACAATAATTTTTAGCACACCAATAAAATCCATTATCATCTAATAAGTTAGGGAAAATAGGGCCACAAGTCAAAATTAGCTTGGGATCAAACACCAATACCAATACCATACCATTGCATACAAATAACAATACCATTGCATACAAATACCAATACCATTGCATGGCAATGGTATGCATACTGTCAGGGTCCTATAAATTATAGGAAGTCTAATTATTCAGTTTCTATCTGTTGTTCCTTGCATGAAAGCTCCCAGATTTGCCTGTTTTCCTTGGATGGATTTATCCTTGTTAGTGTCTACCAGTCCTTCCAGTCACCAGTGATCAAATATTCTCTTACAAAGTTTTTGATAGGGTCATTAGGTCAAATTTTTATATTTTGCAAATAAAATTTGACATGTCTTGTTGATTGTCAAATGAGTCTTGGGTCATGTCCTAAGTGTCTAGGTCATTACTACTCCCTCCACTCATACAAGGTGAAAGTAACATACAACAGAGTCGTCATTCTTCATCCAACAGGTTTCAAGCACTCTCAACAATTAAGTCAAATATTCATCACCCTTCTCATGACCATTTTCCTTCTTGAAATGATGAAATTCCTCTCCTAGGGTTATATGCTACGTTTTTGGGTTATCTTAGTGTTTGCATCATTTCAGTGAGAAAACCCTAGTTTTTCTGTTTCAAAACCCTCATTCATACTTCATACACCTCCCCCAAACTTTTACCACACTCACTTCCCTCTTTCCCATCATTTTCCCCATGAACCCTAGCCAACGCTGCGTTTTTACCAAATTCTGGGTTGGGACTATGTTTTAGCCTTTTTCCCCACTTTCCCTCACTCATTTCAAGTGGTTCCAGCACCAAATCTTCTCTAACATTACCCTCTACCCCCCTAAATTTTCTCAAGAATTTAGGAAACTCATAACCCATCATTCCACTTCATTTTCCAAAAATCTTTAAAGGCACATTTTCCAGAAATGGCCTTTTTAGTCACCTGTTTGCAGAGAATATTGTGGCCCATCAGAGATGAATATTGAGAAAATGGAGGAGTTTTTTGTTCATAAGAGGACAAATTACAATAACCTATCTCACTTTTTACACAGGTGTTACAGGGTGAGAGATACATTCACATCTTCACAACTTATTTTTCTGATCGTGCAAAGTCCTGTTTTAGACATATTTTGGCAGAGAATATTGTGACAAAATGGGAAAGTAATTTTGAAAGATGGAGGAGGTTTTTGTTACAAACATACCAAAGAAAAAAACACTCTCTCAGTTTTGTAAAATGTATTATGGTTAAATATATATAATCTCTTCTTTGACCCCTATTTTTCAAAGAAATTTTTGCAAGTTTGGGCAACAATGTCACCTACAGAAGCGCAACGAGCCCACTCTACGCTTTTTCCTAGAGGCTCCAAATTCAATTTTCTCAACATTAATGAATATATTATGAAGTTTACATCTCAAATATATCATTGGTGGGCCAGGTCAGTATCAAGTTTGCAGCAAAAAGTCAAAAACATGGCGAAAAATTGCTTTTTGCCTCTTTTTTCACCTAGGCGTTGTGTTTCTAGAATAGTTGTAGGAAAATCAGTTTTGTGATGTATTGGAGTGGCTATTTTTATTTTTTAAGGGTTCAAGAGTATAGTAGACTTTTCCCACACTCAGGAGTATAGTAGACAAGTCAAATTGTTATATTTTGCAAATAAAATTTGACATGTCTTGTTGATTGTCAAATGCGTATTGAGTCATGTCCTAAGTGTCTAGGTCATTACTACTCCCTCCACTCATCCAAGGTCAAATAAACATACAAAAAATTCGTAATTATTCATCCATCAGGTTTCAAGCACTCTCAACAAGTAAGTCAAATATGCACCACCCTTCTCATGACCATTTTCCTTCTCGAAATGATGAAATTCCTCTCCTAGGGTTCTATGCTACATTTTTGGGTTATCTTAGTGTTAGCATCATTTCAGTGAGAAAAACCTAGTTTTCATGTTTCAACACCCTCATTCATACTTCATACATCTCCCCCAAAATTTTCCCACACTCACTTCCCTCTTTCCCATCATTTTCCCCATGTACCCTAGCCAACGCTGCTTTTTGCCAAATTTTGGGTTAGGACTGTGTTTTATCCTTTTTCCCCACTTTCCCTCACTCATTTTAAATGGTTCCAACACCCAAGTTTCTCTAACATTACCCCCTACCCCCCTAAATTTTATCAAGAATTTAGGAAACCCATAACCCATCATTCCACTTCATTTTCCAAAAATCTTTGAAGGCACTTTTTCCAGAAATGACCTTTTTAGTCACCTATTTGCAGAGAATATTGTGTCCCATCATAGATGAATCTTGAGAAAATGGAGGAGGTTTTTGTTCATAAGAGGATAAATTATAATAAAATATCTCACTTTTTACACAGGTGTTACAGTGTGAGAGATACATTCACATCTTCACAGCTTTATTTTCTGATCGTGCAAAGTCCTGTTTTAGACATATTTTTGCAGAGCATATTGTGACAAAATGAAAATTTGTTTTTGAACTCTGGAGAAGGTTTTTGTTAAAAACATACCGAATAACAAAAACCTCTCTTGGTTTTTAAAAAGGTATTATGGTTAAATATATATCATCTCTTCTTTGACCCCTAGTTTTCAGAGAAATTTTTGCAATTTTGGGCAAACCTTGCTTCCTCAAACCTTTGAGGAAACTCCCACATCATTATTACACTCAGATGAATTAGAACTTGATGACCTTGATGGATGGATTCTAAGGAGATTCATTATGGATTATTTGTGGATGATGGTATTACACAAAGCCACCATGAGAAAAATGCCACCATGTACAATACCAATTAAGTCAAGGGCATGATGGGCCATGAATCTAAAAGTTGAGGAAGGGGAAGACCCCCATTCTATAGGTACAATAATAAATTTACCTAAAGGAGGTACTCAACCTATGGGTGCATGTTAGTAAGGATGAGCATTTGAAATGATATGTGGAGCAGGTGCAACTAATGGATTATGATATCCATGACCTCGACTTGTTTCTTGAATTTTCCCTAGAAAAATACTCAATACTAAGGAGGGACCAGACCATGCTCTTATCATTATTCAAGCCATTGTTTAAATTTGGGATCACCATTCTCTTGCATGTCCCATGATTGGGGAATTATCCAATGATAAGAAAGTGTGTGTGGCTACTATTGTCGTGGACTCAAGTAGGTGGATTTGGCTAGAAATCCCTCTCAGTGAAAATAGTATTCATGTTGTTACCAGATAGTCCTAGGATGGGAAGGATGCAAATGATGCATTCACTACTAGGTTCCAAGTACTATAGGATGAGACAGTCATAGAAGAACAAATATATCCATTCCTAAAATATGTCACAAAGAAGAAATGTCGGGGATATGACAAGATCCTAAAACATAGCACTAATGATATGGCACACTAAAACATAGCACTAATGAGCAATCATCCAAAGCATTAGAAAGGTCATAAAATACTTTCTCAATAGTCTGCAACATGCAAATTTATATGCCCTACTCTCTTGTCCAAAATGAGTATATCCTAGGATTTTACGAGTACTTGTTGGGCTCTAAAGATGTCCTAAAATATAACCTCTATGCATCATCCAAAGGTAGGCGCTAGCACAAGCATTTTACTTGTTGCCTACGTAGGTTCTTACCTTCCATTTTCAATACCTGTCCTCCATAGATGAACCCCTGTAAAGGGACAACAATCGTAACAAAAGGAACGACAATTGTTCCGTTCAAATGAACAACACTACTTACAAAAGGAACAACAATCGTAACAAGGGAACAACAGTTGCTCCGTTCAAATGAACAACACTACTTACAAAAGGAACAACAATTGTAACAAAGGAACAACAGTTGTTCCATTCAAATGAACATCACTACTTGCAAAAGGAACAACAATCATGACAAGGGAACGACAGTCGTTATATTGGGCCGAACCAATGTTGTATTAATTGAGTTGTAGTACTTGCCCAACTATTTAATTTGTCAATCCGAGGATCATAAACTTACGTAGCACACACAAAGTATATGCAATATTGAAGTAGAACTAATTTAATCTAATGTTCAAGGGAAAGTGATAGATGGGGGATGTTCTAATGGTTTGATATATTCAATATTGATTTTCTACATATTAGTAATTTCTTATATCATCGTCATTTAACTTAAATTTGACTATTGGCCCAACCTGGGCAGAACCAAAGTGTTGAACTTGTACATGAGCTATTTTAACATTATTTTTTTATTAAGGTAATCCAAATGTGTTTATTCCCATAATTGAATACACTGGTCATTGGCTTAGGTATGATGGAGGAATAGTATATTTATTACACTGGATACAATTTGGGTAAATCCATTGATGTGCAATATAGAATTGATTACTAGAGAAATTGTCCAAGTCCTATGGAAAGACAATAACATACACATTTGTTCTTGGCTTCTTAATTACATTTCATGCTTCAATTTGTTTTCTTTCACCATTAATGAAAATTTTACTTGAAGTCATCCCCTCTTGGGGATAACCCTTGGTGACCAATATAGCCTTGCATCTTTCAATAGATCCACATGTGTTATACTTTTCCCACTCACACTAACATCCCAAAAGATTTCTTCTTATAGGTAATGGGGTCAATCAYGAAGTATGATTCTTCATCAATGTCTCAAAMTCACCAACCATAGTTBTGTTTCACTCTTCAACATCTATCCCACTAAAATMCCTTTGACACACTCATTGGATCTTTACTACTAGTAAGGACAMTATCTCTCTCTTATTGCTTGGATGTTGAAAGATACTCTAGAGTTTGTTGGAAAGGAAACAAAATACCAACTTTTGTAGCTCAAATGGATGAAGTCWTGGAAAAAWTTATATACAAKATGTGCGGTGCATGTGACCATGTTATTTAGTTCTTGATTAGTATTCCTATTCTTTTTCATAACTGTAAAGTTGTTCTTTGTTCTCTTTTATGCCTTGTAATCAACTGAATTTTTAAGGAAATCACCCATGTGACTAGAATAGTGATTGAGGTTCAATCCGTTCATTATTGTTACATTCCTTAATAATGCGTAGTATTGTTCAATTTATTCATCTTGGAAATAATTTGGACAATGCCACAACTGAAATTTCATTGTATTAATAAATAATATTCAAGTTTTGCTAGGGTTAGTGGGTGTGAGTATGGGAAGCCATTTTTTCAGGATATTGATGGGACACATAATGTCACATCATGCAACATCACATGATGACTTTTGGCATCACTTACATCTACATTTTTCCCATTTGGAGTACAATCACACACATGGACAAGGATTTTAAGACTTTGTCTTGTGAAATTAGACTTGGCATCGCTAGATACACATTTTGGTTACTTTGTGAAAAAATCCTAGTTCAGGTACTTACCTACACCTAATGTGTAGAAAAATCCTTCCCATACATTTTCCCATGTGCACCTTGAGTGTAGGAAACTTCTATATGACATTTTGGATGAGTGATGTGTTCGAGTTACTTGAATGTCTCAATTGAAGATGTTTCAGGAGGGTGCTTATGGTCTCATCCAATAAATCTTGGATGCAATCATTTATTCCATTTGCATTAGAGGAAATACATTGTTATGATGTTACATTATGGAGAGATTTTTTCTTCCATTTATCCCATTTCTGTTTTGGCCCAAATGGACACGTTTTGACCAAATTTAGGCGCATTCCCTGGTCTTTTTTGCTCCCAATAAGGCGCCCATAATTGATTACATTAAGGGGATAAATCGACGCTAAACTAGGTGTTGTTGGCGCCCAATTTAGTGCCGACTGATATGTAGACATTAAAAAAAATGAAAATACCCGTGGGCAAGGGGACGAATATGCCCACTGATATGTAAAACCTAAAAAACACATATATCCACATGCAAGGGGATGAATTTGACATTTTGGAGGGGAAGAAATACAAAAAAATGAATTGGGAGTTTGCTATGGTGAATGGAGAAATATTGTGACTTGTCCAACTGAATTCCCTTCTACATTTCGACTCCAACACGATTTGAGTGTTTTCGAGGGCGATTGGAGATAGAGCGTGACAATTCAAGTGAATTTCTTGCTGCATTTCGACTCCAACACGTTTTGGGTGTTTCTTAGGGAGACTCCAACATGATTTGGGTGTTTCCTAGGGTGAAGGGAGACTCGGTGTGAGCATACCAACTAATTTTCAAACTAGATTTGGACTCCAACACGATTTGGGTGTTTCCTAGGGCGAACAAAGATAGGGTAAGACCAGAGCATGATTTGGGGTTTTTCTAAGGGCGAACTGAGATTTTCAGGTAAAACAATTATCAAATTTCACAATTCAACCTCTTTACATATAAATTTCCTCATATTTTATGGTCTATCTGAGTTTGAAATTTGCTTATCCTTGTTAGAATAGGAAAAAAAAGACCAGGAAGAAGAGAAAAGAAATACGCACCTTCAAAAATTGTCACAAAGTCCACTTGCCCAAATCCCGACAGAAGAGATTTGCCCTAGCTTGCTTAAAATGTCAAGTAGAGGGAATGAAACAAATTCTATCCATAATGAGGTAAGTACTTCTCAATTTATAGATTTTTAATTGTCTCATTTTTTTTTTAGTTATTTGTTTTTTATTGAAAATTTAAACACAAAAAAAATATTTTATATATCTAGGGACATGAGACTAACCAGGAGAAAGATGCATTGGCTTCGATATTGGGGATAGAGGCCATAAAAAAACTTGACGGTGTAGACTTGAAAACACTTGCAAAATACATAGAAAAATGATCCACTAAGACCCCTGAGACATTGCAAGAAAATCAACCTTGTGAAAGGGAATCAATTGATTCCCCAAACACTCTTGGATCGAGCAAAAAATCAAGGAGGAAATCATATACGATGACCTCTAAGAATATGGAACAGAGAGCAGAGACCTCCAATGTCGAAGCCACTCCTGGGACCCAAACTTCGTCCACCACACCATGTTTATGAACTTGCATTGGGAACTATGATACAAGGATAGAATACACCATGGTTTCAGGTGAAATCAGAATGTCAGATGCCGGGAAGGTTTTTTTGAACAGGTTGAAGGAATCATGCCTTCAACGGTTCAAAGACCATCTCCATTTACCTTTCTCAAAAATACCAATACACTTGCATAAAGCTGTAATTCATGACATGGAGTTTGAATTTGGCATAGGTTGGTTAGTAAAAAAAGTGAAAAGACAAATGTCTCAAAATTGCAAGAGATTTAGGTGCAATCAAACGAAGAAGATAAAAAAACTCTCGCCCGAGCTAAGGCTAAAAAAAAGGCCAATTGATGTCAGTATAAAAGTATGGAAATAACTTGTCAAATCATATGAGAAGTTAGATGCACGAAGGAAGTCCGGTGAGGAGAGTATCCAGGTATTTCAATTTGCTCATAATATTATATCAAATTTCTTAAACGATTTTTGTATTTTATTTGTGCATAGTTCAATTGACTTACTTTATGTTTCAGGACAAAGCCTCCAAAGCTAGGCTTGCAAAACTCCAAGCCACGCATCATAGTGGCCAAAAAGGTTTACAAGCGTTGATTTGCACCTTTGTAAGTATATTTATTATGTGAAATGTTTTTTTTTAATTTCCTAGAAAAAGTAAATGATTACATATTTATTAGTTTAACTAGTCCATGTGCCATGTTTTGACATGAAGACAAATATGGTCAGCATCCAACTCATTTTGAAAAATAAATGTTACAAAATAAAAAGTGAACCAACTTTGTAATATGGATGGAGAACGAGGTATCAATATTACCGAAGGATCCCTTGCTTTGTTTTTTCCCTATTTTTTGTCAATGGCTCCCCGTTTGGGCATCCTTGTCCTTTATTTCCTTTGAATATTATGAACTTGTGGAATTTTCCTTGCAATTTATGGAGTTTTGAAATACTAGCCCTTGTTTTGTGGCTCCTGATAACAAAGACAGTTTGCCTAGCAGGGCTTTGTCACTTTTGTTTAATTTATTTATATTTTCCTACTATTCGGATAAGTTGTATTCTCATCCAACATTCATAGGGCCTTCTTTCCCTTGGACCTTCTCTAACATAGTTGTTTTTCACTAATAGATGGGTGATAACTTCATCATCCATCTTACAAAGTGAACACATGCCAGGCCCTTGGTTACTTCTTCTTTGCAAATGATCTCAAAGAAGTAACTTGTCTGTCAACACTAGCCACATATAAACACGTGTTTTCATTGGAGCTCTAATATTCCAAAGGGGCTTCCACCAAAATGATTTTGTCTTGTTCTGCATTACATAACATAGTATTGTACTTTGAAATCTATTATCTTAGAATAGGATTCTTGGACCAAACCAAGCTATATTTCTCATCTCTAATCCTTATATGAATATGATATAAAGTTCCACATAACATTGCCATTGTGCTAAATTCTCTCTTGCAAATCCCAAGAATACCAATACCAATACCATACCAATACAATACCATATTATACCATACCATACCAATACCAATACCAATACAATACCATACCAATAACAATACCAATACCATAACATTGCATACCAATACCAATACCATTGCATGGTAATGGTATGTATTGGCAATGATATGCATACTAATGCCATACTAATACCAATACCATACCAATATCAATACCATGCTATACCATGCCATACCAATACCAATACCAATCCCATACCATACCAATACCAATACCAATACCATACCAATCCATACCATTGCATACCAATACCAATACCATTGCATACCAATACCAATACCATTGCATACCATTGCATGGAAATGGTATGCATTGGCAATGATATGCATACCAATACCATACCAATACCAACAACATATCATACCAATACCAATACCATTGCATACCAATACCAATACCCTTGCATACCATTGCATGACAAAGGTATGCATTGGCAATGATGTGCATACCAATGCCATAACAATACCAATACCATACCAATATCAATATTGGTATGGTATTGGTATGGAATTGGTATACCAATACCAAGTATTGGTCTACCATATCATTGCCAATATTGGTATGGTATACCATATCAATATTGGCAATGATATGCATACCAATACCATACCGTAATATGAGATAAAGTTCCACATAACATTGCCATTGTGCAAAATTCTCTCTTGCAAATCCCAAGAATACCATACCAATACCATAYGAATACAATACCATACTATACCATACCAATACYAATACAATACCATACCATTGCATACCAATAACAATACCAATACCAATACCATAACATTGCATACCAATACCAATACCATTGCATGGTAATGGTATGCATTGGCAATGATATGCATACCAATGCCATACCAATACCAATACCATACCATACCAATACCAATACCATACTAATATCAATACCAAAACCATACCATACCATACCATACCATACCAATAGCAATACCATACTATACCATGCCATACCAATACCAATACCAATCCATACCATTGCATACCAATACCAATACCATTGCATACCAATACCAACAACATACCATACCAATACCAATACCATTGCATACCATTGCATACCAATACCAACAACATACCATACCAATACCAATACCATTGCATACCATTGCATACCAATACCTTTGCATACCATTGCATGACAAAGGTATGCATTGGCAATGATGTGCATACCAATGCCATAACAATACCAATACCATACCAATATCAATATTGGTATGGTATTGGTATTGGTATGGCATTGGTATACCAATACCAAGTATTGGTCTACCATATCATTGCCAATATTGGTATGGTATACCATACCAATATTAGCAATGATATGCATACCAATACCATACCAATACCATACAATACCAATACCAATACCATAGCCAAAAACGCCCGACAAAGTGATCTTGAAAATCGACCTCATCTTCAAAAATTGCACTATGCCTCATTGACCAAAACCCTAGTACCGGAGATACTCCAACAAATGGTTTTCCGGTTGACAGAATGATAGTGTAGGGGCCCCACTAGCTGAAAAATGGTGCTCTTAATCCAATGCAACTGACGATTCATGTATCTGAGTCCCGATTTGAGTTTTATCGCAAGTTTCAACTCGCCTCCTCAAGCCATTTAGAGACATGTGGTCAATTTGGTCCAGGGGCATAAAATCCAAACTAAGTAGCATAACAGACTTCCTTAAGCTTGAAAAATCCCACATGACTACACTAGCCAAAACCACCCGACACAGTGTTCTTGAAAATCGACCTCCTCTTCAGAAATTGCACAATGCCTCATTGACCAAAACCTTAGTGTTGGAGATACTTCAACAAATGGTTTTTCGGTCGAAGGAATGATAGAGTAAGAGCCCCAATAGCTGAAACCCAGTGCTACAGATCCAATGCAACTGACGGTTCATGCATTCGAGTCTCGGTTTGAGTTTTATTGATAGTTGCAACTCGCCTCCTCAGGCCATTCAAGGACACGTGACCAATTTGGTCCAAGGGCATAAAATCCAAACCGAGCAGCATAATGGAGTTTCGTAATCTCTCGCAAGTCTGTTTGGCTAATTCCCATGCGACTACACTAGCAAAAAATGCTCGACACAGTGTTCTTGAAAATCGAACTCATCTTCAGAAATTGCACTATGCCTCATTGACCAAAACCCTAGTGCCGGAGATACTACAACAAATGGTTTTCTGGTCGATGGAATGATAGCGTAGGGGCCCCACTAGTTGAAACCCAGTGCTCTTAATCCAATGAAACTGACGGTTCATGCATATGAGTCCCGGTTTGATTTTTATCGAGGGTTGCAACTCGCCTCCTCAAGCCATTTAAGGACATGTGTTCAATTTGGTCCAGGGGCATAAAATCGAAACAGAGTAGCATAACGAACTTCCATAATCTCTACACTACACTAGCCAAGGACCACGTGACTACACTAGCCAAAAAGACCCGACACAATGTTCTTGAAAATTGACCTCCTCTTCAGAAATTGCACTATGCCTCATTGACCAAAACCCTAGTGTTGGAGATACTCTAACAAATTGTTTTTCGGTTGACGGAATGATAGGGTAGGGGCCCCAATAGTTGAAACCACATACTCTAAATCCAATGCAACTGATGGTTCATGCATCAGAGTCCCGGTTTGAGTTTTATCGATAGTTGCAACTCGCCTCCTCAAGCCATTCAAGGACATGTGGCCAATTTGGTCTGAGGGCATAAAATCTAAATCGAGGAGCATAACAAAGTTCTGTAAGCTCCACAAGTTTGTTTGGACAAGTTCCATGCAATTTCACTAGCCAAAACTGTCAGCATAGTGTTCTTGAAAATCGACCTCATCTTCAGAAATTGCACTATGCCTCATTAACCAAAACCCCAGTGCCGGAGATACTCCAACAAATGGTTTTCCGGTCGACAGAATGATAGCGTAGGGGCCCCACTAGCTGAAAAATGGTGCTCTTAATCCAATGCAACTGACGATTCATGCATCTGAGTCCAGGTTTGAGTTTTATCGCAAGTTCCAACTCGCCTCCTCAAGCCATTTAGAGACATGTGGTCAATTTGGTCCAGGGGCATAAAATCCAAACTGAGTAGCATAATAGACTTCCTTAAGCTCGAAAAATCCCACATGACTACACTAACCAAAACTACCCGACACAGTGTTCTTGAAAATCGACCTCCTCTTCAGAAATTGCACAATGCCTCATTGACCAAAACCCTAGTGTTGGAGATACTTCAACAAGTGGTTTTCCGGTCGAAGGAATGATAGAGTAAGAGCCCCAATAGCTGAAACCCAGTGCTATAGATCCAATGCAACTGACGGTTTGTGCATTCGAGTCTCAGTTTGAGTTTTATTGATAGTTGCAACTCGCCTCCTCAGGCCATTCAAGGACACGTGACCAATTTGGTCCAGGGGCATAAAATCCAAACCGAGCAACATAATGGAGTTTCATAATCTCCTACAAGTCTGTTTGGCCAATTCCCATGCGACTACACTAGAAAAAAATGCTCAACACAGTGTTCTTGAAAATTGAACTCATCTTCAGAAATTGCACTATGCCTCGTTGTCCAAAACCCTAGTGTCGAAGATACTACAAAAAATGGTTTTTCAGTCGACAGAATGATAGCATAGGGGCCCCACTAGCTGAAACCTAGTGCTCTTAATCCAATGAAACTGATGGTTCATGCATATGAGTCCTGGTTTGATTTTTATCAAGAGTTGCAACTCGCCTCCTCAAGCCATTTAAGGACATGTGGTCAATTTGGTCCGGGGGCATAAAATCGAAACAGAGTAGCATAACGAACTTCCATAAGCTCCTGCAAGTCTATTTGGCCAAGGACCATGTGAATACACTAGCCAAAAAGACCTGACACAATGTTCTTGAAAATCGACCTCCTCTTCAGAAATTGCACTATGCCTCATTGATCAAAACCCTAGTGTTGGAGATACTCCAACAATTTTTTTTTCAGTTGACGGAATGATAGGGTAGGGGCCCCAATAGTTGAAACCAGGTACTTTGGATCCAATGCAACTGACGGTTCATGCATCGGAGTCCCGGTTTGAGTTTTATCGATAGTTGCAACTCACCTCCTCAAGCCATTCAAGGACATGTGGCCAATTTGGTCTGAGGGCATAAAATCTAAATCGAGGAGCATAACAAAGTTCTGTAAGCTCCCACAAGTTTGTTTGGACAAGTTCCATGCAATTGCACTAGCCAAAACTGTCGGCATAGTGTTCTTGAAAATCGACCTCATCTTCAGAAATCTCACTATGCCTCATTGACCAAAACCCTAGTGCCGGAGATACTTCAACAAATGGTTTTCTGGTAGACAGAATGATAGCATAGGGGCCCCACTAGCTGAAAAATGGTGCTCTTAATCCAATGCAACTGACGATTCATGCATCTGAGTCTCGGTTTGAGTTTTTTCGCGAGTTTCAACTCACCTCTTCAAGCCATTTAAAAACATGTGGTCAATTTGGTCCAGGGGAATAAAATCCAAACCGAGTAGCATAACAGACTTCCTTAGGCTTCGACAAGTCTATTTGGACAACGCCCACATGACTACACTAGCCAAAAAGATCCGACACAATGTTCTTGAAAATCGACCTCCTCTTCAGAAATTGTACAATGCCTTATTGACCAAAACGCTAGTGTTGGAGATACTCCAACAAATGGTTTTTCGGTCGAAGGAATGATGGAGTAAGAGCCCCAATAGTTGAAACCTAGTGCTACGGATCTAATGCAACTGACGGTTCGTGCATCCGAGTCTCGGTTTGAGTTTTATTGATAGTTGCAACTCGCCCCCTCAGGCCATTCAAGGACATGTGGCCAATTTGGTCTAGGGGCATAAAACCCAAACCGAGCAGTATAATGGAGTTTCGTAAGCTCCCGCAAGTCTGTTGGGCCAATTCCCATGTGACTACACCAACAAAAAATGCTTGACAGAGTGTTCTTGAAAATCGAACTCATCTTCAGAAATTGCACTATGCCTCGTTGACCAAAACCCTAGTGCCGAAAATACTACAACAAATGGTTTCTCGGTCGACGGAATGATAGCGTAGGGTCCCCACTCGCTGAAACCTAGTCCTCTTAATCCAATGTAACTGACGGTTCATGCATATGAGTCCTGGTTTGATTTTTATCGAGAGTTGCAACTCGCCTCCTCAAGCCATTTAAGGACACGTGGTCAATTTGGTCCGGGGGCATAAAATCCAAACAGAGTAGCATAACGAACTTCCATAAGCTCCTGCAAGTCTATTTGGCCAAAGACCACATGACTACACTAGCCAAAAAGACCCAACACAGTGTTCTTGAAAATTGACCTCCTCTTCAGAAATTGCACTATGCCTCATTGACCAAAACCCTAGTGTTGGAGATACTCCAAAAAATTGTTTTTCGATCGACAAAATGATAGGGTAGGGGCCCCAATAGTTTAAACCAGGTACTCTGGATCCAATGCAACCGACGGTTCATATATCTGAGTCCCGGTTTGAGTTTTATCGATAGTTGCAACTTGCCTCCTCAAGCCATTCAAGGACATGTGTCCAATTTGGTCCGAGGGCATAAAATCCAAATCGAGCAACATAACAGAGTTTCATAAGCTCCCACAAGTCTGTTTGGACAAGTTCCATGCAACTGCACTAGCCAAAAATGCCGGCATAGTGTTTTTGAAAATCGAACTCATCCTCAGAAATTGCACTATGCCTCATTGACCAAAACCCTAGTGCCGGAGATACTCCAACAAATGGATTTCCGGTCGACTGAATGATAGCGTAGGGGCCCCACTAGCTGAAAAATGGTGCTCTTAATCCAATGCAACTGACGATTCATGCATCTGAGTCCAGGTTTGAGTTTTATCGCGAGTTTCAACTCGCCTCCTCAAGTCATTTAGAGACATGTGGTCAATTTGGTCCAGGGGCATAAAATCCAAACCGAGGAGCATAACAAACTTCCTTAAGCTCCGATAAGTCTGTTTGACCAAGGCCCACATGACTACACTAGCAAAAAGACCCGACACCATGTTCTTGAAAATCGACCTCCTCTTTAGAAATTGCACAATGCCTCATTGACCAAAACCCTAGTGTTGGAGATACTCCAACAAATGGTTTTTCGGTCGAAAGAATGATAGAGTAAGAGCCCCAATAGCTGAAACCTAGTGCTACGGATCCAATGCAATTGATGGTTCATGCATCTGAGTCTCGGTTTGAGTTTTATTGATAGTTACAACTCGCCTCCTCAGGCCATTCAAGGACAAGTGGCCAATTTGGTCCAGGGGCATAAAATCCAAACCGAGCAGCATAATGGAGTTTTGTAAGCTTCCACAAGTCTGTTTGGCTAATTCCCATGCAACTACACTAGCAAAAAATGCTTGACAGAGTGTTCTTGAAAATCAAACTCATCTTCAGAAATTGCACTATGCCTCGTTGACCAAAACCCTAGTGTCGAAGATACTACAACAAATGGTTTTTCGATCGACAGAATGATAGCGTAGGGGCTCCACTAGCTGAAACCCAGTGCTCTTAATCCAATGCAACTGACGGTTCATGCATATGAGTCCCGGTTTGATTTTTATCGAGAGTTGCAACTCGCCTCCTCAAGCCATTTAAGGACATGTGGTCAATTTGGTCCGGGGGCATAAAATCCAAACATAGTAGCATAATGAACTTCCATAAGCTCCTGGAAGTCTATTTGGCCAAGGACCACGTGACTACACTAGCCAAAAAGACCCGGCACAATGTTCTTGAAAATCGACCTCCTCTTCAGAAATTACACTATGCTTCATTGACCAAAACCCTAGTGTTGGAGATACTCCAACAAATTATTTTTCGGTCGACGAAATGATAGGGTAGGAGCCCCAATAGTTGAAACCAGGTACTCCGGATCCAATGCAACTGACGATTCATGCATCCAAGTCCTGGTGAATGAGCATGATGAGCATAATGTCTTCTTAGAAGGATTCTTGGCATGGTTAATGTAGCAATGGAACTTGAATTCTGAAACATTGGTCTTTGTATGGTTTTCACATCAATCTCTCCATTTGTTATGTGCTCAATCCATTTGAAAATTTGAGAAAAAGTCTTCAAGAATCACTAATGCATGTATTAACCTTCTTCAATTTTCCAAGGACCTGCAAAACATAAGCACTTACCTATAATAAAACATGAGATCATGGAGAAGAGAGGTGCATGGTCTCTCTTCATCCAAGAAATACGCAAAAAAAAACATGTAGTTACTTATAAAACAAATCCAAAGAAAATAATTGAAACAAAATTCATTTTATACCTGTTCAGGAGTGTTGGCCAACATATACTACCCAATAGTATTTCGATCATAACTTATTTGTTTCTCGTTCGATTTGAGTGATTACAAAGCCAAATAAAATTTCATTCAGAGTTCTATGTCCATTAGAAACAGGTTTAGAAAATTCCATGTGATGATATGCCAAATATTCTCAGTAACACCCTGCATGACAAGGTGTTTTTCAAATTTCAGACAAGACCAATAGTCACGGTTTTAGGCATAAATTTTCGTTTGATGACAGATTGATGTGATTCCAATTGGAGATGAAATTAGATTCTTGTAGGTATCTCCAATATAAACAGGTTTTAATGACAAGAGGAATTGATGAGTCAAATTTAGCAATGAACAGTTGGGAAGACATATTTTTCAAAGTGCAGATTTATGACAAGCAGTCAGTGTTTTGGTCATAACTTCCTCATATGTTATCGGAATTGAGTGATTCAAATTGCGTTGTAAACTAAATGCATAGGGGAATATACTAATGAAACAGGTTTTCAAGATATATCCAAGAAGGCATCCAAAAAGTGACTATCCCAGCTCTATTCCTAAGCTGCCTTCTTGACATCCCGTTAGTATTTTGACCATAACTTTTTAGTTTGATGCCCAATCTCAAAAATTCAAATTGGTTTGGAAACTAGATCCAAAGGGTTACTTGGGATGTAAACAGGTTTTGAAAATAAATCCATTTGGTCTCCCAAAAACGGTCTGTCCCAACTATGTTTTAGTAAAAATTTCAAGCCAAAATGCTACAAAAATCCAACAAATGAAATATGGCTCTCAAAAAGTGACCGGAATAGCTGTGAATGTTTTTAATGATATAAATTTCAATGGAATACACACCCATACCAAAAATTTCAAGCACTGAGTCCCTATATTGACTTACACAACGCGTTGCAACAACTGCTAAAACTTAAAAAAATGATGATTTTTGAAAGAAAGTCCATGAGATCAAGGCTACAAGCGATCGAATGATGATCTCTTGAAGGTGTCTAATTTTTATTTCTAAACTAGGCTGCTAATGCTTAGAACTAAACTAATCAGGATAAGTGGTAAATGTAGGAAAGTTGTGTAGGTCAGCTCTGTAAGTATACTGCACTACTTTATTATGGTTAGGGTGCGAGGTGGGTTGAACATGAAGTTTTGTAGGGCATGGAGGAGCTTGATGAAAAGTTAAGTATGGAAAGTATAGATGATTGGTTTGTGTGGATGACCTTAATGGGAAAATAGGATGTTGTTGAATATCTTGTGGAAAGTATGGAGGATTGGTGGTTGCCACAACATGAGGGAAAGTAGCCATGGGATCATAAGATGGGCCATGCCAACCTTGTGGACAAGGTAGGTAGGAGTGAGATTGGGGTTGCCACAGTTGCCATGGTGTATGAGTATTCAATGATTGCTTGTGAGAGTAAGGAAATGGAGGGATAGAGTTTTGAATCATACATGTAGGCCATGGTTGTTGTGGTGAAATTGCTGCAACTCCTCTATCTCTTTGATATATTGCTTTTATCTTGGGTAAGGAAGGACAACGATCCGTTGAATGACTCAAGTCACATATGCCACAAATTATGAGACTATCCAAAGGACAATCCATTGCAAGATGTTTCTTCTGGCACCGAGGACAAACTGTTTCTTCAGGTTCCTCCCATTTCTTCTTATCCTTCAAAAT
>ML798136.1:26239-41901 GCA_009831015.1 Picea engelmannii
TGAAAGCGCTCCACATATTCCTCCAAACTCTCTTCTTCTCCTTGTGTCATTCCAAAGATATCGTCATTGACCCTGCAATAATCTTGGTACCTTTGCAAGAATACATATTTCATGTCTTCCCAAGTTTGTATAGAATTCCCACCGAGGCTCATGAACCATCAGAGGGATGTTCCTTTTAGAGTAAGGGGAAAAAAATTCAACTTTTGATCATTAGTAAAATAACCATAACCTGTACAAAGTACTTCAAATTGAAATAAGAATGCATCAGGGCCTTAATTTGCCAAACAGTGAAAATTTGGTAGATTGGATGGGGGAATGCTTTGCATTTGTAACACTCCTTCAAGATCTCTGATGGGGAATTCAAAGGTAACAACTTCTGGCTCCTTCTTACCTGCCATCTTTTTGTTGGATTCTTCATGTGCTATCTCAAGGCTCCTTCTTCAAATGTTCTTGTCAACTTGTGAGTAGGATGGGTGGTGCTTACATCACCACTAAGAGAAATGATAAGATTTAGGATCAAAAACTAAAAACTAAATGCAAAGAAAGAAACAATGAAGAAACCTACATGCCTCGACCCTTCACCTCGGAGTCAAGAACATGCAACTAAAAAAACAATGTCAGTTGGACTTGTGCGCCCTTGATAACTTCCCCAGCAACGACGCCAAGATGTTGGGCTCTAAATATGTCCTAAAAACAACCTCTATGCATCAGCCAAAGGTAGGCGCTGGCACAAGCATTTTACTTGTTGCCTACGTAGGTTCTTACCTTCCGTTTTCAATACCCAACCTCTAGAGATGCAACACCTATAAAGGAACAACAATCGTAAAGGGAACAAAAATTGTTCTATTCAAATGAACAACAACGATACTCAAAGGAATAGCAAACGCACGAAGGGAATGACAGATGTTCCTTTCAAATGAACAACAACTACACTCAAAGGAACAACAATTGCGTAAAGGGAACAACAACTGTTCCTTTCAAATGAACAACAACTACACTCAAAGGAACAACAGTCGCGCGAAGGGAATGACAACTGTTCCTTTCAAATGAACAACAACTACACTCAAAGGAATAACAATCGTTACATTGGGCTGAACTAATGTTTGAATTAATTGCATTGTAGTATTTGCCCAACTATTTAATTTGTCAACCCGAGGAACTCTTTTATTTCAAAGTTACCGTGCACAATATATGCAAGAAACAAATTCCAACTAACACTATTATCTATTTAATAAAATAAAACACATAACTTAAAATCAATCAAATCCGCTCTTGCTTGAAGAATATGTATAGACCAATTAACTCTCAAATGTTTTTTATAGTCAAACATAATCATATATAGCACACAATGGAGAGGGTTGGCACTTACGGTTATGTAATAGAATTTACAATTGATAGTTAAAATGTATAACACATTTTTTTACGATCTTTACTAATGTTTATTGGAATTGTTGCATGTTTTACAACATTGGAATGACTTCTTATTTGTAACTTATTTGAAATTTTATTATGGTATGTGCACTTTGATATGATGTAATATGATTATGGTTTHRTTTYATATGTTGTAAYATTAGAAATATAACACAAAAATTACATATTGCATKAAATAAATAATAAMTTTTCATTTTGAATSTTYTTTTTTGCAGAACAYRGSTCTTCYAGAAGATCSARTTSATCCTCATGAGATWGATMYAGATTATAATGGGTCTGATAYARACAYRDGARATGATGATGATGAGWYAKATGAAGAAGACACTGTGAATGAYGAYGATGATGACCACAATGATGATGATYAAGATAATGATGATGACCTAGTTGTTGGTAGTAGCCAATGACATTGATCATATAGACTCCATCATTGATCATTGTTGTATATCGTTATGATGCCTATTTTCATGTTTATTATCACATGTATTTCTCTTTGTCCTACAATACCATATTATTGAGTTTTATCATTTTGACTTATATCATTTGGACATATATCATCTTAACTTACATCGACTGTTGGCCATGTATCATTCTGACATGTTATTGATCTATTGTTATATTTGACTTTCACTTGTTGTAGTTATATATGATGACGATCTTATCAGTATTAAAGATATAAGTTGTTTGGCATGATACTTATCTAATATTGATATATTTGACTAGTTTTAATTATAGATGATGATCATGTTATAATCATTATCTTGTTATTTTATATATACTGCATGTTGTAGATTTTATTTAGATGGAGATTTAATAAGTATAATGATGTTGTTAGTTTGTATGGATGTCCAGTTCCCTAAAAATTCTTTATAAAATCTATCATATAAAATACTTCAAATGCAATATGATTTACTCTATAATAATATAAGTTTTTTAAGATGCATGATATATTTAACTAATTAAATTGAAATAAAATAAGTTAAATTACTAAATGGAAGCTAAAAAGGACACAACATGGGTTGTTAAAATGGAAGCAAAGTGTGGCTCTAAAATGGAAGTAAAATTCAACATTAAATTTGAAGCCATACTTGGAGCTATTTCTGGATCTAAGTAGGAAGCTAAATTGGTTGTTTAACAAGAAGCAAAACTTTATGCTAATTAAGAAGAAAATCCCAATACTAAAAGGAAGCAAACCTTGGACCTAAAAAAGAAGCAAAACCAGATGCTAAAAATGAAGCAAACGTTGGAACTAAAAGGAAGCAAACCATGGAGCTAACAAGGAAGCAATTCTGGAAGCAAAAAAGGATGCAATAATGGAAGCACATCTTGGCGTTAATTTGGAAGCCAAAATAGAAGCTATTTTCGACACTACACTAGAAGCAAAACAGGAAGCATGATTGGGAGCTAAACTAGGATCTAAACTAGGCGCTAAACTAGGTGCTAAACTAGGAGCTAAACTAGGCGCTAAATCAGGAGCTAAACTAGGAGTTAAACAAAGAGCTAAAATAGGAGCTAAACTAGGCGCTAAACCAGGAGCTAACCTAGAAGCTAAATTAGACACCACATGTGGAGCTAAACTAGGTGTTAAAGTAGGAGCTAAACCAGGAGCTAAAGTAGGTGCTAAACCGGGAGCTAAACTAGGAGCTACATATGGAGCTAAACTAGGCGCTAAAACAAGAGCTAAACCAGGAGCTAAATTAGGCGCCACACCTGGATCTAAACTAGGAGCTACACTAGGAGCTAAAACAGACACTATTTGGGGCGTTATTTAGGGAGCTATATCACATTTTAGGGGCTAAACTAGGCGCAAAATCAAGCACTAAACTAGGTGCAAAATTAGAAGCAAAACTGGGCGCGAAAAAGGGAGCAAAACTAGGCGCTAAACAAGGAGAAAAACCTGGCGCTAAAGAGGGAGCTAAATTGGGCGCTAAATCTGACGCCCAAGTGAACACGCCGTTTAGCGTCGAGTTTTGTGCCCTCTCATCAACCCAATTCATGCCCTCAAATGCACTAAAATTCGGCACTAAACTAGGCGCTAATGGCCTATTTTGTTGTAGTGAAAACCCCATAAACTACTAGGATTATAGCATATCATTTAACCATGCACTAGAAAGATTAAGATACTGAGGAACTAAAGAAATGAACACATACCTTTCTCCGATCCGGTTGACGATCTATCAACTAACAAAATTAATTTTATTAACCGGGTGCGGGAAGTTAGTGTCACTGAGCCACTGAAGTATAAGGACATCGACCCACCAGAATCATTGTCCACTTAGAAGTTTTAAATTTCCGAACCCCGACCACCGGGCCACTAGAACCACCATCCCACAGGGAACATTGGGCCACTAGGAACACCGGTCACTGGTTTCGAGACACAATAGAAATGTGTTGTTTTAAAGTTCTCCTGTTCAGGTTGTTGGACTTTACATAGATGAACAACCAATTTTTCCCATCAACTACAGGTTTGGTCAACTGACCATTACCCGCTAGAAGGAATAACAACTTATTTATATAGATTTAAGTTTGGTCTAGTTGAAATCATTCTAGTTAACTCCACTACAAGGATTTGTACTCGATTTAAATCTCCTTTCTTAATCTAGACTGAAATTCACTCTGATTTCTCCTCGAATTTAATGAGTATGCTTTGATTCTTAATCTCTTCGGCCTTAATCTCAACATTAATCTTCTTTTTCTTATCTTGAACGCTTCGTATTTCTATTGCAACCCTGGAAATGTGCTTCTGTGTGAAATGATCCCTTATTAAATTAACAATAATGCATACATTTATAGGGATGTCAAATATCAACATAGAACAAAAACATGATCACACTGCTTGTACAAAACTTTAATGGAAATAATCAGAAAAAGGAGAATATTGCATAGTAAATTAGGTCTGCAATTTCTATGATATTAAAAACCTTGAATCTCCTTCTCTATTACACATAGTAGACACATCCTACATGTTCTCTTCTTAACTCGGATCTAAATTCTTCTCACTCATCTTTATGTTTTTATGCTTACATTAGCTCATTTATACAATATGACTTTGAACCTCTAAAATAGTCTCCTATCCTCTATTCTTAGAAAAAATCTGAACTACTCAACTTCTCTAACTACATGCTCAAATAGAAAATTTGTTACATTTCATGGCATTTTAAAGAAAACAAATCCCCCCATATGTGGACCATTCTAGAAACCCTCAAGAATCTATTACAAACTTTAGAAAAATTGCAATTTTAAAAGATGCTCCTACATTAGACTCCCAAGGAATAAAATATTTTCATGGATTCCTGTCCATGATTTCTTTTAATGTTGTTGTCATTTATGTAGTTTTCACTCAAAAGTTTGAAATAAACTTAGGTGTGTCTGCAAAAATACATAGCATGATTTCTCCAGATATTTTCCTCTTGGATCCCAAGGTCTTCTCGTTGGATGTAGACCTTCTTTTCTTCTTAATCATATTTTAGTGCTTTCATATTTAAACTTGGATTATTTTTTATTGTTATAAAATGTAACAATATCTTCTGCATAATTGAAGTCTTCTCATTACTCAACTCTTCAATTTTAATCTTATCTTCTTTGATCACACTTGCACATGAAACAAACATATTAAAGAAAACAATGTGTTAATTAGGATTTTTAAACCCATTCTTAGTCATCAAAATGACTGCCACATAGATAACTTCAATGACAAATTGAAAGAAATTTGTCTTCTCATCCTTCCTTTTTTATCTTCCTTTATTCCACATATGTACAATCCACTACTTCTTTATGTGCATGATATGCATGAAGTTGTTCCCGAGGCACTGGTTTCTACTCTTCTTTCCTAAAATACAAAAGTACTTTCTCTTCGACAACTTCCTCATCACAATATTTACCCATATTGAGTTCAATATCAAATTGAAGTTTCTCACACAAAACCTTCATGTTGTCTCTCAAGATAATATCTTTCTCTCCACTCTCTTGTTGTTCATGTGTCAAAATTTCTTCATTGTTGTTTTCCTTGTCAATCTCTCTCATGCTTTTATGAGATCCATAACTTTCACTTATATTTCTTTTGTCTCCATGAGACAATTCTGCCTCTTTCTCTTTTATGGTAGTTTTGTGTATCTGTCCATCTCCATTTTCTTCAAGACCTATAACCACACTCTCAAACAAATAATCAGTTTGCAAAACTTGAGACTCCTTTGTTTCTCTGGATGATTCTAACACTGTCATATTTTCTCTGTGCTAGCCTAAACTTTTAAAAATTTCCTTGAGATTCTGATTTGGTCTCTCATCCACTTCATCTTCATTACTTTCCATTAGAATTTCTGCTTAAAAATTCTCTTATGCAATAATTTATTTTGCCTCATTCATGCTTTCCCTCATCAACATTTCACTGGACAACTCACTAGTAATCACATCCTCATGCTCATTTAACAAAATCTTATTTTCTAAAGGAAAATTAATTACCTCAAAATCTTCAACCGTTGTCTTTGGTTGATCAAGAAATATATATTTTGCATCTTATTTTCCCTATTTCAAAAACTCCTTCTCACTCATCATCAATAATTGATTGTTGATATCTATTGCTGCACCTTCATCCTTCAATGGTAACAAAGTGTGTCTCTCACCATTCTTTTCAAAGGTATATGTATTGTTTCTCCCATCATAAATTGCTCTTTGATCAGTTTGTCAAGGTCTTCCCAATAATATACGACAAACATCCATGGTTATTACATCACAAAGCACCTCATCTTGATAGCTTCCTATATTAAACTTTATTCTGCATTGTTCATGTACCAAAATCTAATGTCCTTTGTTTAACCGTGTCACTAACAAAGATTTCCTTTGTATCTACTCTTTGATCTCCTTACTTGGCTTAAGAAATACCCTTTTCATCAGCAATGATGATCCTACACTTTCTTTATCTTCAGCTTGTACAATCTTATTAGTATCATATCCATGCAGAAAATTTGGTCATTCATAAGATCTATGACCATATTCATTACATTTAAGACACTTAACCCAAAAATATTCACCTTCTGAATGTGATGTTCTTCTTTTCGATGAATGAGCTTCTCTTGAAATTTGACTTGGAGGACTTCCTTCTCTTCCGTCAAAAATATGAACTGAACTGTTGTCATCATGTTGTATTTTATTTATGATATACCTACTTCTCTCTTCTGGATACTGAATTTGTTTCCTGGACAACTTTTCCTCTTCTTTGAGTGCAAGTTGATAGGCTTCTTCCACTGTTCTAGGAGATATTAAACCAATCTCATCCCATATGTTGAGATTTAAACCATTTAAATACCTTGCTATCTTTTCCAAATATTGATCTATGTGACATGCCCTTATAGTTAAATTATAAAATTCCTCTTTATAAGCTTTCACATTCATTTTTTTTTCTCAAATTCTGAACATTTCTGAACAACTATGTGTAGTAATCACTTGGCATGAATTTGGATTTCAACTTAGTTACCATTATGTCCCATGAGGTGATATTTTGCTTGCCTCTCTTTCTTCTATCATCCTGAAAACTATCCCACCATAATGAGACATGTAGTTTTAATCTTGTAACAACAAACTTAACAATTTTGGTATCTTCTACCTCCTCATATTCAAAATATTTATCCATGGCTGCAATCCAATCAATCAATTCTTCTACATTAAGATTTCCTTCATACATAGGAACTTATAAGTGAGGTTTTGGACTTACCTTCATAATTTAATTTATGATCCTTTCTTCTACACTATCATGTTCATCTTTTATTGCCATATCATTTGGTGGTTCTTTTTCATCACTCATATCACTTGCTTCAAATCCTCTTCTCTGGATTGTCTCTATGGTCTGCAAATGTTCTTGTGTGTTTCTCATCTCTTTCATCAACGCCTTTGTTGTTGGTTGCCTCTTCTGAAATTTTATAATACTTATGATTTTAAGTGTCATCCTTACAAACTTCTTTTTCACAGTCTATCCTTTTTATTTTTATTTTTATTTTTTCAGGGAAAAAAACACTTCTATTCATTTGTGGTGAATATACATGTTCCAACTATTCATCCGACTGTTGTTACAAAACACAAAATCCATCTGTCCAAAATTCTATTCCTATAGGTGTCTGCTAACCAAAAATTCCCAATTCTGTACTCTGTCCTTATATAGTGGGGACATTTTGACTGTTCTTCCTTGTCATAAAAAAGACATCATATTTCAATGTAAAGAACCAATTTGGTTCTTACGATGGACATCCATAATAAATGTAATCCATATTGGACAAGAAAATATATTGAATAAGAATGTATATAATGAGATAAATGATCCAGATTTTATGAGCAGAATGAAATGAATACAGATTACTAAAAGATGCTTAACACATAATAACATAGATATAGTAAAACTAGTTTTCTATTCAATAAGGAAATAAGCTGAAACTGTAAAATGCAACAGAAAACAAGCTTGTTGGAATGGTGGCGACTTATCTCTGAGAAGAGATGTGACGACTGCACTCATTTGCAAGAAGATGATTACAATGAGGCTCTGAAGGCCTTTTTACAATAAAAAGGAATGTAAAAAACCCTATACATCCAAAAGCCTAACCCTAGGAGATGAAGCGCCAAAAGTCATGTGGGCCCCGTTTGGGTAAGTTAGTACATCAGCTTCCCGAGGTCGTAACTTTTGCATACGATCTCCGTTTTAGGCGCACTATAGCCCGTTGGAAAGGTATCCTCGAGGAGATTAATTTTGGGGCCTCAATTAGAGCCTTTGGCTATTATTGAGAATATCAATCTTGAAAAACTGTCATTTAGGCCCTCAAGAAGGCAGTGGATTTGGTGAGCTGGGTATCCAACAGTGACCAGAGGCTCGACCAGAATGTCCTGAGGAACCGACTGTCACAGTTTGAGATAATTGTATGTGGGATCCCAAAATATACCCATAATCATTCAAAGAAGAGCTTGGCAGTGGATTTTGCTGTGATGTTTTTCTTGCAGGCGGCTAGAATCACCATCTTGGAAAAGCGATTAACAACCACAAAAACACAGTCATTTCCCCTCTTGGTGGATGGGAGGCCCGACATGTAGTCCATTGAGATGGATTACCATGATCTGTCAGGACTAGGCAGAGGGGTGTACGTGCCCTGTTTCTTAGTGGTCGGTTTGTTAATAGCGCAGGCAGTGCATGACCTGATATACTTGCTGACATCTTGTCGAAGTTTCGGCCAGTAGAAATGTTTCTGCAACACTGCCACTATCTTTTCGATGACAAAGTGTCTTGCCACCCGACTGTAGTGAGATTCTCAAATCAACTTCACGTGCTTGCTTGATAGAACATAGAGATGGCCCAGACAACACAACAACCCATCTTGAAGATGGAAATTAGTGACCACTGAGTTGTCTCCCAACATTTGGTAGGTGGTGGAGAAGTTAGGGTCTATCTCGTAGAGGTGGGGCCATCCAAAGGTCTCATGGCCACAAGAGTATAGCACAGTGGTGAGTGTTACGACTAGAGGTCGGCTGAGGCAATCAACAACTTGGTTGGTACTTCCTATTTTATACTTGATGTTGAGGTGGAATTGCTGTAAGTATGTGGCCCACTTATGATGGTGGTCATTCTTCAATTTTCCTTGGGTTTGCATGAACTGTAGTGGCTTGTGATCAGTGTGGATAATTGTCTCCTTCCCAAGAATGTAATGTGTCCACTAGAGGCAGGCTTGCACAATGGAGTACATTTCTTTGTCATAAGTAGGGTACTTATGAACAACATCTGATAGTGTCTCACTATGATATGCCATGGGGTGGCCATGTTGAGTGAGAACGACACCCACAACATAGTCTGAAGCATCTGTCTCGATATCAAAGGGATGTTGGAGGTCTGGTAATGAAAGTACTGGGGATGAGCATAAAATCTTCTTCAAGTCATTGAAGGCTTGTTGTTGGGACATGCCTCACACAATTGTTTCCTTACAGCCACCCCTGGTTACTTGGTTGAGGGCCCATGCGATATAAATTGTCGAGGCCCAAGAAGCTTCGAATTTTAGTGAGTGTGGTTGGGGCTGGCCAGTCACAGATGACCTAGAATCATGGTTGGATCCACATGCACACCATGGTGATAAACGATGTAGCCTAAGTAATGGATCCCGTCCATGCCGAAGGAGAATTTTTCCAATTTTGCATATAGTTTGTGCTATCGTAGGGTGTGCATAACCTGTTGAATATGCTACAAGTGTTCCGCCCAAGTCTTGATATAGATGAGGATGTCATCTATATACACCACTACAAAAATATTGGTGAAAGGTCATAGGATATCGTACATCATCCTCATAAAAGTTGCTGGATCATTTGTCAAACCAAAGGGCATGACTAGCCATTCAAAAAGACCTTCTTTTGACTTGAAGGCGATCTTCCATACAACTGTCTATTCTATTGGGATCTGGTGGTAGCCAGACTTCGGATCAATCTTATTGAAGTATTTGCCTCCTATGAGCTAATCAAGGAGGTCGTCGATTCGGGGAATCAGGTACTGATTTCAAACTGTGATTTTATTCAGGGCCCGATAATCAATGCAGAGTCACCAGATCCCGTCTTTCTTCTGCACCAACAAGATTGGGCTCCCTCAAGGAGATGAGCTGGGACGTATGTGCCCCTTGTGGAGTAGTTATTGGATCTGCATCTTGATCTCCTCGTTTTCTAACAGATAGCGATGCTAGACTGGCCCATTGGGTAGCGGTGCGTCTAGGGTCAGATCGATGGGATGCTTTACCTGGCAGTGTATAGGTGACCTGGTAGGAGAGGAGAAGATATCTGAGTATTATTCCACAAACTTATCCACTTGCTTCTGTTGTGTGGAGAGATCAGTCATGGAGGCCCTGAATGTGGCTGCGATCTTTCGCTCACTCTGAGAGCGAATCACAAAGAAGACAAATTTCCCAATCTGAGAGATGACCTTCCTGCATTTCTTGGAAAATATCAAGGAAATAGCACTAGGAAGGACTGCCTCGGGTATCCTGTACAATTTCCTGTTCAAAGTAATAATAACACTACGAGGCCTAGACTCATATACATCATGACGTTTCCATAAATAAGGTTGGCCTAAAATAACATTACAAACTTCAAGAGGAGCAACATCACATAATACCTCGTCTTTGAAGGGCTTGATGTCGTGTGATAATCAACATTGTTGGCTGACGCGAAGATCGCTTCCTTGGTGGAGCCATCCAATCGTGTAGGGTTGTGGGTGAGACTTTGTCGGCAGGGCCAATCGCTTGACGACCTCTGTTGAGATGAGGTTATTCTGGCTACCGCTATCAATGATGAAGTGCAACGTGGCGCCTTTTACCCACATCTGTGAATGGAAGAGGCTCTCACTTTCTTCTGGCTCGTCTGATTCACTAGGATGGAGCTTAGTGGTAGCAACGATGGCACTAGGTTCTGCGTCAATGATCCGTATTCCCCTTTCTAGTTCCGACTCAGAGTCAAAACCAACATCTTATTCAGAGGCTTTCAATTCGGCCACCAATGATTGCTTTGAGCGACAATCAACAATGTTATGCCAAGGGCTCTTATGGAAGTCGCACCACTTCTTGGTATCTTTATTTGTCTTTTCGGTGTCCTTATTTGCTTATGGCTTGGACTGGTTGTCTTAATACTATACATCTTTGCTCTGTCCTTTGTTCTGTGGGTTGGGGCCACCCCTTTCTTGGTTTTGTTTTGAGGGGTTCCCAGGCCCAAATTGCCACATCTTTTGTTTGAGCTTCTGCTCGATTTTGACGACATATCAGTAGGCCACGCCCAAGGATGAGATGTCCAAAAATTCCATTTCAGTCTGAATGTATCTATGCAGACCACCGCGATACTTGAGCACCAAATTTCACTCTGAATATTTGATACCCATCTTGGTGTGCAAGGTATGGAAGATATTTGTGAACTCTGGCACTGCTTGGTCTCTTTCTTGCCGAAGTGTGGTCCATTTGGTATACAAGTCGTCATAAATTCCGACATGGTAGTATTGTTCCTTAATAGAATCCCTGAAGGATTCCCAGGTGGTCGCGACTGTAAATAATGAGGGTTCCTATGTTTCCTTTTGCTCACATAAAGTTTCCCACTAATCTTTGACATGGGGAATGGCTTCGAGGAGTGCAAAAGTAATCTTTTCTCTATTCGAAAAGTTATGGACAGAAAAATACCCTTCTAGTAGATTCAACCACTTGTCTACAACATCTGTGTCTATCTGACCTTCAAATATAGGAATATTGAATTTGATTTGTACCTTGAAGGGGGTGGCACCTCTACTCGAGGAAGATGCGTTGCCTGTTGGTATCCGCCGAAGGATTTGCATGAAACTATCCATCATCTCGTTCCTCTGATGCATGAGGGATTCCTCAAGCAACATTTTGAAAGGATCTCCTGTCCCGTAATGTTTCTTTTCTCCTACCATGAGAAGTCGCTTGGCCGTGTGGGATATTTTTTCCTCAAGAGAAACAAGCTCGAGACCCAATTCTTTGTACCCTGACCTCGTTGGGGACATGCTTTAAGACGACAAGGAGAAAATCGCTTTGATACCACTGATCCAGATTTTATGAGCATAAAAAAATGAATAGAGATTATTAAAATATGATTAACACAAAATAACAAAGATACAATAAAATTGGTTTTCTATTCAATAAGGAAATAAGATGAAACTGTAAAATGCAGCGGAAAACAAGCTTGTTGGAATGGTGGCGGCTTATCTCTAAGAAGAGATGTGACGACTGTGCTCATTCGCAAGAAGATGATTACAATGAGGATCTAAAGGCATTTTTACAATAAACAGGAATGTCCAAAACCCTAGACATCCAAAAACCTAACCCTAGGAGATGAAGCGCCAAAAGTCATGTGGGCCCCGTTTGGGTAAATTAGTACATCATCTTCCCGAGATCGTAACTTTTACATACGATCTCAGTTTTAGGCGCACGATAGCCTGTTGGAAAGGTATCGTCGAGGAGATTCATTTTGGTGGCTTAATAAAATACATTGGCTATTATTGAGAATCTCTATCTCGAAAAACCTTCATTTAGGCCCTCAAAATGGCTCTGGAAGTTAAAAACTACTAAAAATAGTAAATTGCCAAAATTGCCAGAAAACTATTTTGAGCAAGTTGGAAAAGGTGGGTGGCCACTGATATCCACCTGGATCAATAAAATAGATAATATATGATGAATATATGTACAATGAGAGTGCCAAATATATAGAGAACCTAAAGGCACATGTGGCGACCATCCATGAAAGGATGCGTCCCTTAGATACTTAATAATTATTTATTATTATTATTTATGTTTATTATCACTTAATATTATATATATATTGTATGTTACATTGCTTTCCCCTTAAAAATGCCTTTTCCTCAAAGCATGATTAGAGAAACACCTATATCTTATTCTAACTCGAACTAACTTCTCGTGATCTTTTGTTTTTGTAGTTGCGACACTTGATGAAACAAAACGATATAATCTTCAAATTACTGAAGTAATATGTTGCATCTCTTTGGAAGTGATCCATCCAAAATCTACTTTTGTTGGAATTGTTTGATGATTGATTGTTCGGATATGATTTCTTATTTTAGGCTTCCATAAAAGTTGTCGATTTTGTCTTCGTTCTTTTTCAATGTTGTAGTTTAGTTGTTGGTAAGAAGAACATTGTTTATATTCCTCTTGACCTTGTTGTTGGTCGTAACGACTCTTGTGATTTGGATGACAATAAGGCACCTGAATCTCTTCTGAATATTGTTTATTGGATCTTTCTTCAACTTTTGATGTTTCTGGTAATTCAATTGGATCAGTGTTTGTTTCTTTCTCTAAGTTTTGGATTTTTTTTTGAACTAGAAGCTTCTCTATTTCAATTGATTTAGTCATTGTTTCTTTGTGATCTAGCTCTTATTGTAAAGACTTCTTATCACATTTTAGATTTCTAATTGTTAAATTTTTAATTAAAATAAAGTACCAAGGCAAGTGTTTCTCTTCCCTAGGCGCCTAAGGGGGAGAAATTGCCGAATATGGGTCTTAGTCAAATTAATTTGTGAGATGCAAATTAAAAGATAAATTTATGATTAAAGTGAGGGTGAGTGAAGAGACACCAAATCTCAGCCACCCATCTAATATAATCTCAGCTGTTAGATTAGAAAACTCCTCACCTTCCCTCATGAGGTTGATTAAGGCAAGTGGGCGCACCCATTCTTGTGTAAGGAGTTGAAGAAATCTTGGTGAGAGGCCAAGAGGCTCTTGGTGAGATGCCAAAAGCAAGAAGAAGTTGAAGAAATCTTGGTGAGAGGCCAAGAGGCTCTTGGTGAGATGCCAAAAGAAAGAAGAAGTTGAAGAAATCTTGGTGAGAGGCCAAGAGGATTTTTGGTGAGATGCCAAGAGCAAGAGAAAAAGTTGATGCAACAACAGTCTTGTTGAGAGAACAAGAGAGGAGCTGAAGCATTCTTGTTGAGAGAACAAGAGAGAGCAAGAGAGAGGTCGAGTTGGAGAAAAGAGACAGCAACAACAATTTCGGGGAGCATTGGCATGCATTCCAAGGTTGCCGAATAGCATTGTGAGGCACAGAAATTGAATCTTAGCAGAGTTTTGGCACAAATTTCGTGACAGTCCATCCAACATTAATTGCCGTACAGTTGTATGAATTTCTGGTTCAGAAATTGAGGAGCAAAGCTACAAGAATGTCCAGATAAGTTTGTGTAAATATCTGAAGATGAATATGCTGTAAAAGAATTTCTCAGAAGCTCATAAATAATACAAAGCCCTCTCTAACTGGTTTTCCCCTTGTGGGTTTTTCCAGGGTCGAAGTTAGACCGAATATCTTTGTGTCTATATTTTCCGAGTTTTGCATATTGCTGATATTTTATTTCTGCGTTGAAAACGATGTTCAAAATCCTCATGTTTCAGTTCTGAAATTTATTTTCTGTTAAGTTTTTTTTTATATGCTGAAACACAGTGCTGAGTCATATGCTGAAACACCGCTGTGAGTATATGCTGAAACATAGTGCTGTAGCAGATGATGAAACACAGTGCTGTAGCAGATGCTGAAACACAGTGCTGTAGCAGATGCTGAAACACAGTGCTGTAACAGATGCTGAAACATAGTGCTGAGTCATATGCACTATTTCCCGACTTATCATCTTCATTTTTTGATTCCAAATTTTCTGTTATTTCGTTCTTTAAACTTTTAATTTGTGCAAGCAATTGTTGATTGAGTATTCTTAGGCGAGAGTTTTCTTCATATTTTTCAGATAATTTCTTCTCATTCTATAACTTCTTGATTTGTTCAACCAATCTTTGATTATGGTTCTTTAAACGACAATTCTCTTCATTTTTCTCTATTAATTTCTTAATGAGATCGCGATTAGCTTGTTCTAACTTCTGATCCCTTTGCTTCTTATCTTTTGCCTCATTTATTTGTACCAATAACTTTTGGTTGTTTTTCTAAGTAAGAAATGTCTTTGTCTTTTTCTAGTAATTTTCCCTCAAGATTTTGTTTTTGTCTCTCTTCTTGGGTTTTTTGCATTTGCTTCAACCCAACTTGAAATTGTAAATTTCTGTTGTGTTGTTCATAATGAATTAGTTGGTTCTCTAATTCTTTTATTTTCACTTCCCAATGCGTGTCACCTTGATTTTCTACTAAAGTAAAATACTTTTTACAATATGGACAAGGGCGAGTTCCATTCATAAGGCCCCTTTCATACTCTTCCTCTTTTGCGCAATACATACATTTTGCCGAAAATGTTTTCTTTGTAGATGTCATAGTTCACTTCGTATTTATTTTTTTATAAATGATAAATGTATGAATTCCAAAAACCCACTTTTTAAAACAATCCACTTTTTTGCTTTTTCTTTTACTTATTTTTTTTTAATTATTACTCATTTTAATATTCTTTTCACTCTATTTTCTTTAAAAGTTATGACTTAATCCTTTTTAAACTTTATAAAAAGTACCTTATAAATCCCTTTTATACTCTTGACTATTTGTTAGCGACGGTTAGGGCTCAACAAACCTGACCCTAAGTTTTGTGAAATACTTATTTAGAGGTAAATACACACACATATATATTATATATTGGTTTTCCAAAACCATGGGATGGTAAATCTCCAAAGGTAAAATAAAATATTCACTTTTCATCTTCTTTGAAACTTTTTATTTTAAATTATTTTTTCTCACTTTGTAAATGACAATTAACTTTTTTTTTTATAAGTAAGAATTTATATATAAGGAGCCTTCAA
>ML798136.1:66355-89545 GCA_009831015.1 Picea engelmannii
ATCTTGCAAGTGGTATCAGAGCACTTTCCTTGGCAGAAATTGTGGGTATTTTTTTTTTCCAGGGTAGAGACGTATTCCGACGTCTTTAAGCCACAGAGATCTGTCGTTACGCGCATAAACCCGCGGTTGAGGGATTCATACACACAGGAAATACAAGTGGTTCTTAAGCGCATGTTTGTTGGCCACCCTTGTAACCCCTGTGGGTACCCCTTCGAGTGGTAGCGCATCAGACAACACCTGTGTACGGACCGACCTAGATTTCTTGAAGCCCTCTGTAGATAAACCTATCGGCCGCCGGACTGCTATAGTGTCACTGAGAACAACACTCGGGAAGATACTCTCTAGTACCTGGGTAGTCGGGTAGTACGACTAAGGGTATGATCTATCCTCCTTAGTTAGTGCCCTGCGATATTGGGCCGAGTACTACTGTTGGACTCCGCACGTATATTAGAGAGCTATAGCACAGGGCAAACCCTTGTCTGTAGAACCCTGGAATACCTAACCCTTGGGGAACATAAACAACAATATAAACAAAGTAAATCGGCGAGATCTATTAACCCGCATCTGTATTCGGGTTGCTAAGTAAATACTCTCTGGTTCATAATTTGGGGATTTCAGCACTGCAGCATTCTTCAGACCAAAGTATAAGGCGGAAGAGCGGACGATCTTCGATAGTCAATTTGTATATTGCGGAGACTGCAGTTCCAACTATTTCGTACCTCTGTGTCCAATTGTCACTAATAAGTGCTAATTTAGTATTCTAAATAAATTTTTATATATTGTTAGATACTTCACAGGGATTGGTATCCGTAAACAATGGCAATCTGCACTCCGCCATTTCTGCATTCCTTGTGTCGATTTCTATATCGCGGAACTGGGATTGCTGTTTGGAGGACACAGAACAATAGAAGTGCAATGTTGACTCAGCCAGTCCGCAGATTCGCTTGTTAATTTGCATGTCACGGAATTCTGGGTGCTATTTGTAGGCTACAGAACAATGGAGCCCCATTTTTGAGCTCGCCTGCGCGCCCGAGAACCCGCGATTGAAAATGTTGCTAGGTATGGAATGCGAAATTTGTGCGTGCTTTATAGAATATCATGTCCATATTTTATAGTCCCATAATACATGGGAAGAAAATAAGGGAAGAAGGACGAAGGTGTTGGCAGTGGAACTGTATATAATATACGGGAACAAGAGAAGGGAAAAATAACTAAGTATCTCACAGAAGAACATTAGGGTTCGCAAGCGCCGACCCCGCAGGGACGGGCATAAAATTGGCTAAGTATGGAAAGGAACAACGCTCGGTCGGATCCGTCGTGTGAGGATATAGATGAAGATGTTAAATCATGGATTGCAGATGACGGAGGTATCTTTCGTACCACTTTGTCCACTTGTCACTAGTAAGAGCATTGTGAATGTATATCAGGAAGGATGCAAAGTTGCTAGGGATGGAAAGCAACAACAGATACTATGAACGAAGTCAATGTGTACGAGGAACCCGCGGTGAAATTGTAGATCATGGATCTTTTCAGTGCAAGATGTATATTGCGGAACGATAAGCAGCTGGGTTCACAAGCGCCGGCCCCGCAGCGGCGAGCATAAAATTGGCCAAGTATGGAAAGGAACAAATCACTGACGTTGTTTCGCTGCAACATGTATATGACAAAACAGGGGACATAGGTGCTAGGTACTGCCAACCCGGGGCCTGATGCCCAGATAACTGGGCAAGTATTGGCTAAGACAAAGTTAAAATATCTATTTCAATATTTTTCATACTAGCATCTATCAATGAACAAAGTTTTCATATTTATCTGAATAGTATTCATAGTAATATATATTAATGGATTGGTTGTTTCAAATGCAAATGATCTCCCAATATGCAAGATGCTTTTCGGCTTGCAAATTTCACTAGAACCTAATTTTTTTTGACTACAACATGTACATAGCGCAACAAGAAACATGAATTTGCATTGTGGTCTCAACCACATAAACTCCTTATCATCTATTCATATTGTATTCATTGCAATGAGATCAACAAATGCCAGCTCTCCATAAACATCAATATCTAAATTAAATTAAATGCAAACAAAATTTGGTGTGACTTTTAAGTAATTAAAGCATAAATTGTAGATTACGAAAGTTCTTAGGCTGGAAGATGTATATGATGGAACAATGGACATAGTTGTTTAATACCACAAACACAAACATAATTGCCTAAGCTTTGCCGAAGAAGAAGTTTTTTTGTATTTATTCCAATACTATTGATATTAGTGTATATGCACAGATATTATCAAATAGAAGAAGCTGCAATATATCCAACAAAATTCATAGGAACATTGCGTCAATAGTTCAACTGCCTTGTCGTTACTCATTATTAATTCTATTCATGGAACTCGAAGAATGGGAGCAGGACGGGTCCTCCAATTTCTTTCTTTAAATACAGGGTCGCCGCCACATAAGTATGGCCTATGAAAAATTATTCTTACATGTAAAATGTAAACAAAGAATAGGCTAGGTTTTATTTAGATTGAAGTACTGGGCAACAGAAACAAAACCTTGTGTTTCATGTTTAACCACACAGGGGAAGAAGGTAGAAAATACAATTAAAACAAATACCAGAAATTGGAAAATACTTTTAAAAAATAAACTGAAATTATTCTATATTCAAATAAGGTGGGTTACAAAATACAACCGAGGCTATTTTCGACAACGATTCTGATTTCGCCTACCGTCGACCAATTCAAAATATGTACATTGATGAAGCTTCTTCACAGTTTTGTACTTAATCGGTGCTGCCAAGTACATCTATCCCACTTTTTTGAATATCTTCTCTCTTCCAGATATGGCCTACTTGCAATGCATGTTTATTCAACATTCCATTATTTGTCAAGTATTAATTTCCCTCTGCTTTCGAAAAGTTGGGGTTTAAGGTGCTTTGCTTACAATGTTCCTGACCCTTGACATCCGAGACAACTTACAAATGCCATTCTGGACGATTTCAAAGTGGAAGGAGTCGTTTTATGTGACAACAACTAAAGCAACGGAAAATAATTCAAGTACGTAGTGACTGGTATTCTCCCTATATTCGATCGTCTATTTGGTTGAGAAGCCTGCCTGAGGATTTGTATGTGGAACTTATTTTCTTTATTACAATAAATTGGAAGGAACGTCCAACCCAGATGCAAAAAGCAACTCTGTTGAGGTACATAACTTCTTTGGGCAGTAGAGGTGTGGCAAGTGCATCAAATGCTACAGAATGGACCAAAATAGGTATGGCAAGTGTATCAAATGCTGCAGATGGCATCAGAATATATATTTCTTCATAGCCATGGAGATATGGCGGCCCAAAGAAAGGTTTGGAATCTTCAGAGGTGATGCCAAATATGTAGAGTCTGCAACTACATCCAGAGGAAACCGAACAAACTTTCACAAAGAACATAGCTTTCTGTCAAGTCGGCTACCAGACCCACATGCAGGTCATCATACTATGAAATATAAACTTTTGTAGTGATAATATGTCATTTTATCCACCCATACAATTTCTTCTACCCGCCTCTGAGGTAGACAAATACTTGTGCAATCTATACAACTCAATACAGTTGCCAAATCTATGCTGTTGGAAGAAGCTATATACTTAAACGAAGAACTATTTTGCACCCGACCTCAAAATCCATTACAATTCCCAGCAATAAAACAAAGAAGTTCAACCAACAAATCTCCAGCCAACATTTTCAACGAACCAAAGCATCGAACATAGGGAGAACACCAAATAGAACATACTTGTTCTATTTTTTTCGTCCTATCTGAATTTCTCTTTGTATAACAGAGTTTTTTTTTTACTGAAATCTCACGTCACATAAAAACAGTCTCTATTCTTTCATCTGCTCGTCAATCGCATCTCTAAGTTGTCTTACATGTGCATGACCAGGAACATTAGAACAAAGGCACCCTAAAGCGCAACTCTTTGATCATAGAGAGAAATGACAATACGTATTTAAAAGCAAGACTGGATAGTCTTCCGTAGATTTTGTGTTGATTCGTTTTAATGAAAGATGTTCTCGATATTTTCACTTATTAATGCCAATCTTTTTGAATATGTACGCTCAATAGTGACTACCAACACATATTAAAATTCCCATATCCGAGCAGATTCTAAAATCTGACATCTAAGATATGCACAATATTAAAGAGGAACATGACGCCAAGGCCTCTATGGGTGACACGTTCGTGAACTTTGCCGAAGCTTTTAAGAAATCTAAAACTGCAAAAGCAAAAAATAAAATAAAAAATATTTCACAAATTCAAAATGCAGGCAAAAAGAAATTACTAGATCCCATAATATTCACCTGTCTATTCATTTTAATGGGAGATGTCCTCCAGTTATTAAAGCCCATCATTTCAAAATGCACAATATTAAAGAGGGACATGACATCAAGGTCTCTATCGCTGACACGTTCGTGAACTATGCTGAAGCTTTGAAGAAAACTAAAATTGCACAAGGAAAAAAAATAAAAAAATTCGCAAATTTAAAATGCAGGCAAAAACAAATTACTAGATCCCATAATATTTGCCTGTCTATTCATTTTAATTGGAGATGTCCTCGAGCTTTCCAGTTATTAAATCCCATCTTTTCGAACCTGTCTACTCATTTCTAACTTTTCAAAGCATATTTAATGTGTATTGGGAAGCATAGAAGGTAGCAGGGATGGAGCCCTATGTAACAGATGTTACTACTATTGTTCTGTTTTTGTTCACGAGCGTATGTAAAACGTACACAAAGAAAAGTAATTTGAGAATGATAGTTGTTTTGCAGGAGCCCTTGAAATTCAAATAGTGCACAAGCCCGATTTTCATTTTGCATATCGCGGAACTGTCCGTGCTATTTGTAGGACACAGAACAACAGGGACCAAACCTAGAGCCCGCCATCCCAAGAACCCGCGATCCAAAAAATGCTCACTATTTTTTTTTTGTGTTTTTTGTCCACCAGGGTATGTAAAATGCATGTAAAGTAAACTATTTCGACAATGTTAACTTTTTTGGACATGATGGATTTCAAATTCAAATAGTCCGCAAGTCCGACTGTCAATTTCTATATCGCTGAAGTCTCCGATTGTCAATTTTTAGCTGCCTACCTTGACAACACGCGATGAAAAAACTGATTAAGTATGGGATGATGGCTCTGTGCAGGCTGTATATATCTACTCTATAAAATTACATATTTCTTATGTTTAATCTATGCTGTCCAGGAAACCTATAATTTGATAAATTTCAATGTTTTTTTTCTATGAGCCCTACTGTTAAAGAAAACTAATTCAAAAATTCTAATGTATACATGATAGTTCGATACAACCTATCTGCGAAGGCGCGTCCATAATACTGGCTAAGTATGGAACCCAACTGTGGTCGGTCCGAATGATCATGAAACTATCATTGCTGACTGATTGTCAATTTGTATATCGTAGAACTCTTCGATTGTCAATTTTCAGCCGCCTAACCCGTCAACCCGCGATGCAAAAACTAGCTAAGTATGGGATGATGGCTTCGCGGTCCAGGAAACCTATAATTTCATAAATTGCATTCTCTTCTGCCCAGGATTATTTTAAAGAAAACTAATTCGGGAAAGCTAATGTATACACCAAACATGACCTGTCATAGTTCGATAGAACCTATTTGCGAAGCCGCATCCATAAAAGTGGCCAAATATGCAACCGAATGGCGGTCGCTCGGAATGACCACATAAATGCGAAAAACTAGAGTCAAACGTAGTTTACAACAGGAAAGTAAAAGGGAGACAACAAATATATCTCCCACATAGCAAAAGCCATTGTCATAACTATAAAACCATAGTAACACAGAATCCATGTAAAAAGCATCGAAAACCATGAATATATTTTGAGGCCAACAAACTTTGCTTCAACGCGTAACATATGCAATTTACATTGCCTGCAATTATTTAGTCTGTTATTTTATCTTAATAGTATTCTATGCAAACTGCAGTGCAAAACAAAATGTGACCAAAGATCCAACCGTAGATGCAACATCCCAACATTTTGAAACCCTGGACAAACAAGAACAAGCACCAAACAAGAACCCAACTAAGAAGCACTAAAAGGCCCAACTGCAGGCGCAGGATTGGTACCCTGCAAAGTCGAATCAAGCAACAATAAACAACATACAGGGAAGACAGAAGCAAGTAGCAACCACCCCCCTAGGAACGATGTTGTTCCAATCACGATTGCAGAAACCCAAACATCCAAACTGCAACAACACAAATAGGTAAGCAAGAACAACGACAACATGCAAATAAGAAATCAGTGGCATGCAAAAAGCAAGCATGGACCACCGAACCAACAACGCCGCTGGAGCATAAAAAATTTTAAAATAGAAGAAAATGTCTTGTAACAAGCCTGTTAAGTAACCATTCAACACTACCAAGCCTATTAGGTAAACATTTAAGAAAAAAATTCAATGTGGTAGGACTCTGACGTATCCCGAAAAGAAAAAATATATTTTTTGTAACAATAGTTCGAAGACCACATAATGTTTTGGAAATCCAAACATTGGATATGCCACCATATCAAACATTGCCATAAATTTACCTAGCATAAAATGATAAACCAAACATTCGAATTAATGCTAGCATTAATCCACCATCGACGAATGCATAACAAAATATATGATTCAAAACAGACCATATACGATCAAATACTTTGGATATGCCAACATATATAACATTGGGAATAGTGAAGCCGACAATAAGACCTCTAATCCCTTGTCCAATCATATCATGACAAATATAGTACTTTTTTTTATTATATAAAAATCGATGTTTTCAGTTCCTTGGTTCCAACAATAGATAATATGGAAATATTTGTGGTCAAAGGACAGACTCATATGAAGTCAACGATTTATTGATCACTATAGTCCCTCTATGCCTACGACAAGGACTAATAGGATGACAATAAAACACTCAGTCCACCAATATTTTATTTTTCAATAATTATTGCACTCCGTAAAAGAAAAAATATACACATGGTAAAAATGCTTGGAAAGAGAAGTCAGAGAACCACCAAAAAACAAACAACTGCATGAATTCCTTAGGAAATTAACATCTTAAGAAAACAAGTTGTTGCATGACAGCTTAGTCCCTACCAGGTAAGTTTTGAAATAACATGGAACCAAAGGCTAGGTTGCTTGTACCATGTAGACCCCCAATGTAAAACCTTAATATTGTAATTGAAATTTGTGAATATTCTAAGTATTCTATTGGATACTTAGTTGAAAGTATCTTTGAAAATCTAATCGACACACTTCTATTTTTGGTTTTATTTCTTTCACCTATCTTTTAAAATTTCCTCTAATATGTATCAAACCCAAACCCTCGATTTCATGTTGTGGTGTTCCATAATTGTGTTAAGCATCAGAACGCTCTATAGTCGTGACACGAATCTTCACATGAGAATATAATAATGGTTTCTATTTATTTATGTGATAAAGATATAGTCATAAGAGCCCTCTTTTTCAAAATGCCCCTGAGAAGGCTATGATGTTGTACTTGGGTGGGAGTGGAGCCCTTAAATTATTTTTTTAGACGTTAAAAGCGATAAACTATTGCAACGTGTCAATGCACATGAAGATTTGTAGGGAAAATTTGAAGTTGTTGTAAATGTCTAATCAAGACAAACAACACATAAATTAGATGTTCCAACCTTGTGTCTTTTCCAGAAATAAAATATAAACTATTGCAATGTGTCAATGCACATGAAGACTTGTGGGGCGAATTTTGAAGTTGTTGTAAATGTCTAATCATTGGCTGATATGGAGGCCCGGTTCGGGCTCTGCAATTTCAATTGGAAGGGACAATATCATTGGGATGGAGGATCGCTCCATCTTCTCAGAAACTCTGCAATCACATTTAAAAACTTTAAATTTTATGTGGCTGGCACAAGTGAGAGACCCTGCGCGTGTCTTCCCTCTTCTGGATAAATGGCTAAGCAGTGAGATGACAAGATTAAGCGGAGAGGCTGCCAATGAATGGAACCTCTTTACACATTCTTTAAGGAGCGCTAGTATTTCTCTTAAAAACGAGACAGATTCACTTATGTGGGAAGGAGGAGACGCATCGGGGGTCATATCCGTTAAAAATATTTATATTTCTCTTCTCCATCCGCTAGCCTACGACTATGACAACATTTGGATTCAAAACTTGTGGAAGTGGCCCGTTCCACTTTAAAAAAAACTTTTCATTTGGCTATCAGCAAAAGAAAAAGTCCTTACTTGGGAGGCGCTATGGAAGAAAGGTTGGGAAGGCCCGGGGGTGTGTAAACTATGCAATTGCTTCTCAGAAGACATTCACCATCTTTTAATCCACTTCAATTTCACAAAGGCAGTTTGGCAACACCTGTACAACCATTTTTCTCTAAAACTACAGTGGAATGGCTCCACAGTCTTACCCTGTTTCACTGTGTGGTCAATTGAAAAATCAGTCCCTGTCAGTTTGGCTACCCTCGCTTGTTGGCATTTATGGATTGAGAGAAACAAGGTGATTTTTGAAGATCACTCCCCCTCTCTTTTCTCTATTGTTCACAGGATTGTGGATTCTTTCTCCTGGTAGCTGACTACTCAAAAAGTCTTCCTAAACAAAGTTTGTGAGATATCTCAGGCTGAGGGTTACACCTTAGCTTGTTTTGATGGTGCAACGTAGTCAAATGGTTTATGTTGCAGAGCAGGTGGTATCTTCAAGACCCATTCGCCGAGGATTACCAAGTGGTTCATAAACTGCAGAGCGGGATCAAATACAAAGGATGAATTCATGGGTTTATGGGAGACTCTCACCCTGGAAACAATCTGGTCGATCAATAAATTACAAATCCTTGGGGATTCAAAAGTAATTATTGACTAGATTAATAAAAAAGGTAACCTCCAAGCAGTGAACATCGATTGTTGGAAACAAAAAACGAAGGATTTGGATTTTTTTTTTAAAGATATTAGTTTCCAGTATATTTATAGGGACCATAATAAAGAGGCCGACTCATTTTCAAAGAGGGCACTTAAAGAAATCGAAGGAAGGCTTTCGGTTTACAACTGGGACAATGGGAAAGAAAGCCCTCTTTCTTTCCTTAACATCTTTGAAGTGTGAGTAGGGCGAGGTCCTTGTGGAGTGATAGCAGATTGCAAGCCACTTGCACAGAATTTCCTGCCTCTTACAATTCCAAGTTGCATTTATTTTTTTTGAACAGTTTTCCGAGCCACTGGTGTTTATACCCGAAACTGTCTTTTCCATGTACTTTGGGTTGTTTTTACTCTGCTTTCTTTCAGAAACTTTTTTTTTCTGAATTTGTAAACGAATTTATACTCTATATAAAATTGAGATAATTTTTTCTTGGAAAAATGTCTAATCAAAACAAACAATACATAAAGTAGATGTTCCAGCCTTGTGTCTTTTCCAGAATTAAAATATAATGATCTAACTAATATCATTCAAGTTAAATTTTAACAAGGGCCACTATAGTGGCTATGTCCCTATCGAGAAGGTTTAATGAAAGTTGGGTTGACACATATCTACACTTGTATATATTTTAGCGTACACATGAAGATGTGCTAACGCTGACTATAGATCGCTTGGCTCCTCTGGTGAAATTTAGTACAAGAGTCTGTTCTACACCACACATACACATGAATCGTCTAGTGAAATTTAATACAAGAGCTTGTTCTACACCACACATACACTTAAAGAGCCTATTCTGAAGAAGTTTTCTGCTCAATTATAATAAAGAGGTTTTGAGGTTTTCTGTAGAGGTTTTGTATTTGACATTTACATTTTGATATCAAAAGTGATCCATGCTTGAAAACTTCTCAAAAAAATAGTTACTTTAAAAAAAATGTAAATGTTACCTTGAAAACAATACTTTTCTTAAACATTCCAAAATTGGAACAATCTTATCAATGTTACCTTGAAAAGTTGCACGTTGTGAACCTTAGGATGGAACTAGAGTACAAGTACACAAATGAAATCGAATTCATGATATATTAATCGACACTATGTCGGTTGGGTATAAAGGTTTGCATAAGTAAAAAAAAATTCAAGTTTAACCACATTAAAAAGATCCTACTTTTTGACAATTATTTTGAATGCCTAAAACGTGTATATATACTGGATGTTCCAGGGAATAATATGATCTGCATTCGTGATCTTTATGCATGCATGTTGTATAAGAAAAAAAAGCAATTGTATTCATTACAATTTCCAGTGCAGTAGGTACAATTCTCACAACAATTTTGGAGTTTATTATTCATGTGTGTGGGAATGTATCTACATTTTATACATGCAGGAATAACTATAAGGCCATTGAAATAGCTCAATCATTATTGGTCTTTTAGCGATAAGGCCATTAAATAATCGAAAGTTGTAACAACACACCCATGACACTTCAACCTTGTCCCCTAGGATTCTCTTGGAACTATTGAGAGCGTGCCCCTGTAATACATGTGATGCATATTCGTGTCTTAGTCATAATGAAAAATGTCATCAATCAATTAATTTATGTTAATTACGTTGCGAGGTGTATACCTATTGACAATGGGCAGATTTAATAGAGGTTTAGTGCTTAATAAGTTTTCTATGGACAAGATTAAATATGGCTGGAATATTCCTAGTAGTCACACAAAATAAATGGCTATGATATCAATCATTAACTTCCTAGCTATTATAAAGACATCCGTTTATGTGTTTACTTTTTTACATTTACTTAATCATATTTAAAAATTACTTTGATAGTTCACTGATTGCCACCTAAGTGATTAACAGAAATTAAAATATTAACACGAGATAAATGAAGCGCAACGTTTATTTGTTAATCAATAATAAAATTTAATATATTCTTTTAAAGATTCTTTTCATCTTATCAACCTTTCTGGGTTGATCAGCCACAATTATGTGGCTGTGCTAGTTAATTTAATTAAACAATCATTGTTTCCATTCCTTGGCCAAGTGGTTGTCATGCTTCAAGCCACACATGAAAGCACCCATCGCTGGTTGTTGGTTGTTCTAGCTTTCTTCCTTCTGATTGTAGTTCTATCTCTCATGTCGAATGGGTTAGCACAGTGTGCACTTAGCAGGAAAAGTAGACCATTCTTTTACAAACATAGTTTGGAAATGCACAGTTGAAAAAGGATAACAAATATATTAATTCTGAGCAACTAGGAGAAAGCCGCTCTTTTTGTGTTCATAGCATTCCGTCAGTACACAATGCTGCAACTAGTATTTGAACCTATGACCCTCTATAAACAGATGAGCTACTGGGACTGCTCTACACCTCATGGATTGCCAATGGTACACAATGAACTGTTCGAACTTGGGGAGTTGAGGCCATGTCCTTCAGGAGGGTGGGTACTGCAGAATTCATGGCGACTTTCTTGATTCTTCACATCACGATCTTAATGGTCATGGGCGTCGAGGTCCGTTGATGTGTGCATTGGTTCCGTATGAATTCATTACCTCAGTGCCTCCAATCTGTTTTTGAAAGCCCCGTTTCCCACTCTCGGAGCTCCGAAGGAGATGACAATTACGAGAAAGGTCTTGTAGGGGTTGTCTTTGTGTGAATTCAGGCCCTTGGTGATGAACTTGTAAGCACTGAGCAGAGTGAGGGTGACATCGAGGCTGTGGCCGATGATGGTGATAATCATGTCTTCTCCTTTCTTTGTATACACGTCCACTAGGCGATCGAGCTCGTTCAGTGCCTGCTCAAGCGCAATGTACTCCACCCAACCCCAGATTCCACATCATGATAATTAAATTGGCGGTTATCCAAACTATCCATCGGGTTGAAGTATCATACATGACACGTCATTGACATATCACTTAATGTTCATGTCTAATCATTGACATAACTAGACATAATGAAGAACTTTGTCTTCCCTACTAGTAAAATTGTTGAGCTGAGGGGCTCTCATACACCAATTTGGTGTCTGGATTGGCCATGACCTTAAAAATAGATTATTATTATATTATTAATAAGACTCTCAAGTTTATATCCAATAATAATTCAGATAAAAAGTAGTAATTTTATTATTTAATTAAAAAAATATCAACCATTGTGTAAAACTTTGGAAAAAATACAAATTTTTAAAAATCAAACTAAATTAATAGTGAGTCAACGCATAAGCGATTGCTATAGTCCCTCAGGCAGGCTGATAATGAACTTTGTTATGCTAAAGATAAAATTGTATATTAAAATATTAAGGGAACACCATTAAAATGAACAATTAACTTTAACTTTATTGTATTAAATATTTTTAATTATAATTTATCTTTTTCCTTTTATTCTTGATGGCAATATGAGAGAAGTATAAGGATCCATACTTATCTTAAAGTGTAGAAATTTTGACAAAACTTAGTAGTTCTTAAATGCAAATTATAATATGTTTTACTATATTTTTGTTAAAATTTTCAAATTTCTAAGGATTTTATATAGTATCTAGATAATTTTAGTGTAAAATTCACTAAAATATTTTTATCCTATAAAATTTGAGCAAGTCGTTTTAGAAAAAAATTGAAATTGAGGAATATTATTTTGGAAAAAATGATGTAAAATTAGTAAGTTAGATATACCGAAAATTCATGATTTAGATATACAACTTTAGTGGGTCTAATGGTTAAGAATATGTGTTTCTTCCTTAGAGGTCACAAGTTCAAATCCAGAGGGGGGTAGGGTATGTATACCTCTATAGACTTTAGCAATTAAATCGCTGCGCGGAAGAGATCCATTTTCTCACAAACAAGAGGGTCTCATACACCAATAACAATTTGATCATTACCTTGGCTTCCTGTTTGGAGATAAAAGTAACATTTCACTCATACATTTTTCTCTTATTCACTCTTTAGTTACATCGCCCACTAATTATTTATTCATTGTATTTTTTTCCTTATATATTTGTGTAACTAATTCATTGTGGTGTGAATATGTTTTTTTTTTTTTNGTACAGTGATAAGTGTGAGCCACTTGTTCTGCCACAAATGGGAAACCAGAACAGGTGGCTCCTTGATGTTCAAATATTGACACATCCTTCTGAGTTCTAGCATTGATGGAACTAAAATGTTTACACAAAAAATTGCAGCCTATCCGCGGAAACAAAAAGGTTTGAACCATGCTCTGCAACCTATCTGATGCAGACCCCCTTCCCTCCTGGGGTTGCGTGACCTCCCGGTCTCTAGATCTTTGCTTCTTCTAAGTCAGATCGACTCTTCAGGCTCCTGGTTGAACCCAAATCAAATTTACAAGCCCCCTCTTTGTTCCTTGTGTGCAGGTCCCGACATACCCGTGGGCTAATTTCCATGCACTCCCAAAACACCAGTTTCAGGCGTAAGCCCCTCCTTCATACGACCCTGGGTCGTGTCCTTCTGCTAATGCATGATTGCGAGCACATGCAAGAGTGGTTTCAAACCAACCCACTTTTCTCCCCGCAATCCTCCTCATGCTGCCACGTATCCATTTATGAATACCATGGTTCCAATTGCGGCCCGCTCTGGAATAATTATCCTCCGCGTAAGTTATGGCCCCACAATTCTTCCCGTCCGTCGATCTTTTGTCTCTCGACACCTCATCGCAATCAACGACTGCTATCAAATCTCCTTTCCTTCCATCTATGCACGATCTCAGATCATCGTGATCTGTCGCCACATAAATCCCCTCTAGATCAACAACTATCGTTGATTTCGCTTTTCGGCCTTTGAACTTTCTCTCGTGAACCCGATTATCTTGGGTCTCTCTTATGCTGTTTCAAGCATTATCTCTTCTGAGCTTCTGGACTTAGAATAAGTTCATCCCCTACGCACTCTTTGCGTTATCTCTTCTGAGCTTGTCCCCTTCAAAGGTTTCGATCTCCCACGCACTCCTTGCATTTCTGGGATTTCATTAAACTTAGATCTGAAGGATTTCTTGGAAAAATATTCTTCACGCCCTCCTGGCGTTCTCCTTTCTTGATGCACACCTTGCAGAGCTGCTTCTTATAGAGTATTCAGTAACTCTGTTTCTTCCTAAACTCAACACAGAGTTCCCTTAGTGCACACTTTCACCTGCTCGATGCCTGCCTAACAGAGCTTTATAGAGTTCTCAGTAACTCTGGTTCCCTCTAAACTTAACAAAGTGTTCTTCCGGTGCACTCCTTGCACTTCTACCGATGAAGGTTCAATGATATCTCTCCTGAGAGTTTCCTGAGGTTAACTCACCTCTGTCAACGCACTCTTTGGGGATTGTGTCCTTGCACTCGAAAAATCAAAATGAGAGAAACAATTGGAACTCATTCAATACTTCATCAGTTCATGCATTCATAACATGAACGACATAAAAACATAACAATAAACACAGACATACATACACAACGTGTGCAGGAAAAACTACTTTTCAATTATCTATGTGTGTCTATACAGATGTTTACAAAAACTGGACTGCAATAGAATCCCAGTTCTCTCAATCTCTCTCTCAGAACTATCCTACCTTCTAAGTCTCCTAAGACTTTCTCTACCCGATATCTCTCTCTCAAGTCTCTTAATTACAAAATGAGGGCTCTACGAGCTTATCCTCTTCACCGCCTTAGTGCCATCACTATCCCAGTTACGACACCATACCTCTACGACTACATTCCATAAATGAATGTCTATAACTCACTACGATTTGGACCTGCTACAGGTGACCATTTAAGGTAACCCTATCCACTACCTGTACAAAGGCATGGCATGGCATTTATCAACGTTACAACACGAAATCCGTATAGGATCACATTTCAAATTTTAAAAATGGGAGGGTCGGTGCCTCTCCCTTTCTCCATTGCATGTTTGCGTGCTGGTGCATTTGCTGAGGTGGAGCAATGCGCCTGCATCATACTCCACTGCTGGGAAAATTATGATATCCTCTTCTCCAATGTTGAAATCCTCTTGGATCCCAAACTCCTCCTTGGAGTTGTCCTCTTACTCCTCTCCAACTATGTTGCTGCTGCTTCTTCTTTTTCTTATTCCCTGCTACTGTTGCAGGTTCTCTTCTAATAAACTCTCCTTTGCTGACTGCTTCTTGCGTTGACCTTGTCATCAACTTCTTGATCTCCTCTATCACCTTGTCCAATTGCTCTAATGGCTGGCTCTTCTTATGCAGTCTTCTCGGTTGCAACTCTACCTTATCGGTGGGTAGATCATCTTGATCCCCCATGTTGTCTTTACTTCCCCTTGTGGCACTAGTTTTCCACTTGGCTGCAGACTCCAATTCCACAGTTCCATCATTGAGTTGTTGTTCATCTCCTCCTTTCGACAAATTTTCTTCTTCCAGTTCTCCTGCTGGCATATCTCCAACTTCCTTTAATTGCTCACCTGGATGGTATGCTCCTCCATCTGTCTCCAACTTAGCCTGTTGGATATGCCTACTTCTCTCCAGGATTTCCAGTTCCTCATATAACTTAGCAAAGTCTATGCTGTCTGCTTCCTCTTCTACTCCAGGATCCAGTGTTGCAGTCATCTCTTGTTCAACTTCCTGGCTAAAAATTTTGAGCAATTTTGCCGAATGCTCTTCTCCTGAAATTTGCATGACTGTCTTCTGGAAACCATCTGCTGGTTCTGGATTGTCCAACCAATCCTCCAACATCCTCAATTCTATCTCCCATTGAGTGAGCCTCTCAACTATGTGCTCCTCTTCTTCTTCTCCTTGGGCAGCTTCTAATATCTATTCCTTCATCATGACAATCACCGTTGGCTGTCCTTCCTCTGTTGTTTCACTTTCATCATGTGCACTGGCCTTCACTTGGTTGTTTGATAGGAATTCTTTGATCCCTCCAATGATCAAAATACTCTTCTGATCCTCCTCATGGATGGTGAGAGTTTTCAACTTCTCATCATCTTCATTCACATGGTCTGCAAACCCACATGAATCTTCACCTATCAACACTCCTTGTTGATATGAACTCTCAACAGAGTCTGTGAGATTCCCAGGAAGTCTCATCTCTTTCTCCCTACCCACCTAGCAATTTGGGATTTCTATCCTGCCCACCTGACAGTCTATGAGATCAACCAATCCCATCTCATTGTCCACCTGTCAATTTGAACTTTCAACACTACTCCTATGGCAGTATACAAGACCTTCCACTGATCTCTTTGCATTGCCCACCTGGCAACTTGAAAGTCCATTTCTGCCCACTTGGTAGTTTCTGAGATCCTCTGCTAATCTCATATCATTTCCCTCCTGGTAATATGAATTTCCACTACTGTCCTCCTGACAATCTATATGAGATCCTCCAATGATCTCATTTCATTGCCCACATGGCAATGTGAAAATCCATCTCTGCTCTCCTGGCAGTTTATGAGATCTTTATCTGATCTCACCTCCTCCTCATCACTGAGGTGTCTCCCAACTTCTGGTTCACAGATGTGAATCACTTCTTTTTCATCTCTGAGGTTTTCGACATACCTCAACCACCTCTTTAACAACTGTCGTTGTCCTCTGGCCAACAATTTATTGATTGGCCACTTCACCTTCTTCTTCATGGGCCACTCATACACCCAATGCGCTTTAGCATCTCGCTGCATTTTTAATGTCAACTGCTCCATCCTCGCTCTTATTTCATTGAGCTCTAGATCCATCTCTGGATTTATTTTCTGCTTGTAACCTTCTCTTTGACCACACTCATGGCCTTCAATAGCCATTTTCACCTTCTACCTGCCCTCCTGGAAAGTCTATGGATCACTCTACATCTGCGAGAATCTCCATCTTCTCTCACAACTCACCTGGATATTTAAATTTATGTTGCTGCTGTGCACATGTAACAACCTTCTCCTTTGCCTGCTATCTACAGGAAAACCTTCACTTCTGATACCATCTAATGTTATCAGGTCATCTCCTTTTCCTATAGAAATCAATTCTATGCTCTAATACCACCTGATGCAGACCCCCTTCCCTCCTAGGGCTGCGCGACCTCCCGGTCTCTGGATATTTCCTTCTTCTGAGTTGGATTGACTCTTCGGGCTCCTGGTTGAACCCAAATCAAATATACATAGGCCCCTCTTTGTTCCATGTGTGCAGGTCCCGACAGACTTGTGGGCTAATTTCCACGTGCTCCCAAAACACTAGTTTCAGGCGTAAGCCCCTCCTTCATACAACCCTGGGTCGTGTCCTTGTGCTAATGCACGATTGCGAGCGCAGGGAAGAGTGGTTTCAAACCAACCCACTTTTAGCCCCACAATCGTCCTCGTGTTGCCACATATCCATTTACAAATACCATGGTTCCAATTGCGGCCCGCTCTGGAATAAATATCCTCCACGCAAGTTCTGCCCCCACAATCCTTCCCGTCCGTCGATCTCCTTTCTCTCAGTGCCTCCTCACGATTAACAATTGCTATTGAATCTCCTTTCCTACCATCTACGCACGATCTCATATCACCATGATCTATCACCACGTAAATCCCCTCTAGATCGACGACTGTCGTTGATTTCGCCTTTCGCGCTTCGGGAGTTTCGATTTTCAAACTTCTCTCTCCTCTATATGGAAATCTCCCGGAGTGGAATATATGCTACCACCTAGCTCCTTGAATCTACGACTAGGATCTCCTCCATGATTTCGGCCTTTGGGAATATTGATTCTCAACCTCCACAAGCTCCCTTTGTAAGATCCTTCTTCGCATGTGACCTTGGACGACGTCCTCACATGACCTCATGACTTCTGTTAAAGCTCACGCACCTTCAATCCCCGAAATGCTGTGGGACCGTCGATCTCTTGATCTTGACGATACCTCTGGATTGACTGTTCATATCTGTCCTCTCCAAATCTACAGACCATATCTCTTTGCGATTCCGGACTTCAGGTATTTGAAATCTCAAGCCTCGCTTTCCTCCATACTTCAGTCTTCCAGAGTTAACGATCGACTGACACCTATCCTGCTAAATCAACGACCTTGTTCCTACTTCGTATGTTTGACCTTTCAACCCAGATCTATGGGCCTATGGCCCCCTTCTCGATCAACGGTCGAGATCCTCCTTTGGGTCTTCAGACCTTTCCTCCCCTGTTTTTCTCCGAAGTTCTAGATATGACGTCGCGTTTCCACCTTCGCATCGATGACTCTCGTAATTTTCGAGACTTCAGCCTTCGAAAATTTAAAATCTCAACAATCACAAACCTTCGAAGTGAAATATTCTGGAGTGATGGATTTTCTGACACCTGTCCTCTCTTGATCCAACGACTGTTCAATGGATGTCTAACAAAGTGAATCTCCATCCTCCATGTGTCCCTTCACAGATCAATGACCTGCGTTCTTCCTTTGGGATCAACGACCCTTAATCATTTCGGCCTTCGACGCTTCGGGATATTTCAAAACACTACTTCACAATAACCCCGTAGTACGATCCTCCGAATTTCACGATCTGGTGACACCTGTCTTGTTCCAGATCGACAACTATCATTTGCTTTAGCTGTTCGGGCTTCGGCGATGTCAAAACTTTCTCCTTCGCATTCTCTCAGAATTCATGATCTTTCGCCACATGTCCCCTTTCTAGATATGACGGCTTAGATTCTCTTCAGGCATTCACGATTCGACAATTTCAATTCTCAAACTGAAACCACAATGTAAATTTCCCCGGAGTTCATGATCTGGTGACAAATGGCCCCTCTACAGATCGACGACTCTTAGCTCTTCGGCTATTTCAACATTACACCTCTGCCTCCTTATAGATCTCACAACCTGTTGACACGTATTCCCTCTGAATCTAACAATCCAGCTTCATTTTGGCTCTTCGGGCTTCGAGCTTCAGAAGTTTCAACTTCTCTGTGTGCTCATTTCTCCTGGAGCGTCTTCACCCGAACTTGATGGATTTCCGCCATGCGTTCTCCCAAATGATGGATGGTCCCAAATGAATTCAAGACTTTTAGAAATTCCTCTCTTCTGTGTGTGTGCACAGTGTTGAGGTTCGTGTACTTCCGTCCGGATCCAACGATTGTTGATCCTCTGCGCTTCGATCCAATAGATGGGATCTGTTCTTCTCCTCTACACTTCCTCTATTCATTAAACACTGATCTAACGGTCCAGGCTCCTCCCCACAACCGATTAGATGGTTTCTGTCACTCCTCCTCCTGAGCTTTTGATTTCTTTCGACTTGGGATATTTCATCAGTCTTCAAAGGTTTTCGGCCTTTGAACTTTCTCTCGCGAACCCGACTTTCTTGGGTCTCGCTTATGCTCTTTCAAGCATTATCTCTTCTGAGCTTTTGGACTTAGAATAAGTCTGTTCCCTACGCACTATTTGCGTTATCTCTTCTGATCTTGTCCCCTTCGAAGGTTTCAATCTCCCACACACTCCTTGCATTTTTGGGATTTCGTCAAAATCAGATCCGAAGGATTTCTTGGAAATAAATTCTTCTCACCCTCCTGGCGTTCTCCTTGCTCGATGCACACCTTGCAGAGCTGCTTCTTATAGAGTATTCAGTAACTCTGTTTCTTCCCGAACTCAACACAGAGTTCCCTTAGTGCACACTTGCACCCGCTCGATGCCCGCCTGACAGATATTTGTAGAGTTATCTATAACTCTGGTTCCCTCTGAACTCAAAAAAGAGTTCTTCCAGTGCACTCCTTGCACTTCTACTGATGAAGGTTCAACGATATCTCTCCTGAGATTTTCCTAAGGTTAACTCACCTCTGTCAATGCGCTCTTTGCGGACTGTGTGCACTCCTTGCACTCGAAAACTCAAAATGAGAGAAACAATTGGAAATCATTCAATGCTTCATTAGTTCACGCATTCACAACATGAACGACATAAAAACATATCAATAAACACAAACATACAAACACACCGTGTGAAGTAAAAACTGCTTTTCAATTATCTCTGTGTGTCTATACAAATGTTTAGAAAAACTGGACTGCAACAGAGTCCCAGTTTTCTCAAGCTCTCTCTCAGAACTATCCTACCTCCTAAGTCTCCTAAGAATCCCTCTACCCGATATCTCTCTCTCAAGTCTCCTAATTACAAAATGAGGGCTCTACGAGCTTATCCTCTTCACCGCCTTAGTGCCATCACTGTCTCAGTTATGAGACCATACCTCTACGACTACATTCCATAAATGAATGTCCATACCTGACTAGGATATGAACCTTCTACATATGACCATTTAAGGTAACCCTATCCACTACCTGTACAAAGGCATGGCATGGCATTTATCTACCTTACAACACGAAATCCGTATAGGATCATATTTCAAATTTTAAAAATGGGAGGGTCAGTGCCTCTCCCTTTCTCCATTGTGTCTTTGCGTGCTGGCACATTTTCTGAGGTGGAGCGATGCTCCTGGATCACTATCGCTAAGTCCAACTATAGACAGAGCTTCCATAACTAAAACTACATAGACAAAATAAGAAAAAACTGCTAGTTCATCTATCTTGTTTCCATGGTAAGCTAGACCAACAACACTGCAATTGAAATAGACAAAAAAACAAAACCTGGAGACATCAATATGTAGCTGAGCCTGGTTGTCCATGTATTATGTAATACAGGATGAACCACTAACCACAAGTAGGGCATCTGGCGTGCGTAGGAGCATCCGTTAATGCATCAAACAAGATGTCCATCCGTTGGCCAAGGAAGCTCTAGGAATGCATCTGGTCATCCTGTTTCTGCCTAATTTTGAAGAGGATTTGAAGGTACTCCTCCATGAGGTGGTTCGAGAAATGATGAGGTTGTTCCTCCTCCTCCTCCTTGCCATCTTCGTTGGCAACCCCTGCATTCTCCTCCAATTTCCCTATGGTGATTTCATTGGCTATCCCTCCATTGTTCTCTAGATGCCAACTTGGAGGAATCTCCTCCTCCACTGCGCAGATTCCATCGCCATAGTAGGGGTCGCTTGGCTTGATGATAGGTGGTGCCAAGTGGTTGGTGGCCATAGGGGGGCATGTGCCCGAGGGTGGCACCTCCTCTTTTACCTCGCTCGGGCTATGGAGCAGGGGAGGGAAGGACGAAGGGAAGTGAGCAGTAGAGGAGATCACTTCCGTTTTTACTGAACTGACGCCATAGAAATGGAGAGGAGCCAACTGCATCCTCTGGAGAGTGTGTCGAGGGCTCACAAAATGAGAAATGAGGGCTCGTTGGGAGTGGGTGAGCTTGTTACGTCAAGAGAGGGTGTTGTTGTTACAAGAACCCCTCTTGGATTTTCCTCTCTCCCAAGGCATGCTGGGGGGAGTATGGAGGTGGAGGAAAGAAGGAATGGAGGCTGAGAGAGTTTGAAAAGGGTAATCGAAGGAGATAGAGGTGTTGAGAGGGAGCTTGAGGTGATTGAGAGTGAAAGTCGAATGGAGGGAGTCGAAGTCGGGGAGGATGTCGTTGGTGCACAAAAGGACGTTGCAGAGAGCGGTGGTTCTGGAGTTCTTGGGAGAGACGAAGAGATAGATAGGAAGAGTGCACCAGGGTGGATGAGGAAAGGAATAAGACACCTGATCGAAATCCTGTTCTCAACTCTTAATTCCATTGAATCCTGAATTGACAGCTGCGTCCTCCATTGAAGCCGAGTTGACAACCAACTCGATCCTGGTACGCTCGGTCTGGCTGGATGGCTCGCCCATTACCGCAACCAAGCTCACTACCATTACTCCTCTCATGGTGTGAGCCATGGGGGAGTTAATGTCCAGGGGTTGGCAGCCAGGGTTAATAAATCCCCTGGCTGCCCGATTCCAGGTGTCCTCAATCTTTGACCAGGTGGCACACCATCTGGATTTTTGAATATGTTTGTTACTCGGTCTTTCACCTCCTTTTATGCAAAATAAAAAATAAAAATATCTCAATGGAAGTATTCTATAGTATATTTTTCACAATGTGCTTTCTTAAAAACATACTCATTATTAAGTCGAATATACTTAAAATTTGTAGATCTTGGAAATGTTTCTAAGACATAAATACTTCTTTATCATTTTGAATTTATGGCTTGAAAATAAATGAATAATTCACGAGATGTGGGTTTCAAGTTCTATACTATAACAATGATTCAAGTTTCTATACTGCAAGTTGTATATGGATAATTATCTCAACACCTTTAGAAACATGCACTAACCCTTGCACCTCAACACTTAAGCGCCCCATGCATTGGGCATATTAATTGGGGCTAATGCACAATGGCCTTAGTAGAGTCCAAGGAGTAGGGCCTAGATCCAAAGTTCATGCATCAAACAATTCATATGCTCAACCAACCCACTGCTAATATTATGGTAGCTGCGGGAGGTATTTACCCCCACATGTAAACCTGACGAGAATAGAAGACTCCGGGAAGCAAGAGAAACCCTAATGAGTTGGCTAATAACCCTAGAAGCCTTGTCGGCTCAAGAAGATAATTTATATTAGGCTATTAGCCTCCAAGAGAAGAAGTCGGCCAGAAATTATAATAATATATTGAACAGACACTTATCCATAAGGAGAAGTCGGCCCCAACAAAACTGGCAGAACCACTCTAAATACAGGGCGCCAATTCTCATTTGCAGCATATCAGAATTGCAGTTTCCCAGTTGGTGTTTGGAGGAGGGTTGCAGGTGCAGCTGCAACAACAACTAGTTCTCAGTATTGGCTTGAATATCTCTTGGCTAGGGTTTGGAACATCTGATCAACTTTTTGTGATGCACTATCCTTGGGGATTGATGCACTACTCTTTGTTTGGCTATCTAGCCTAGGGTTTGCTTCTGGAGTAATTCTCAGTCAAGGTTAAGGTGCTCGAAGGGAGGCTTCGGCCTATGGTTGGGTGACGAAGGTATCGTTAATGGTAAAATGAACACACCATCTTCTATATTCTAACAGGTTATGGGCCCACACCCCTTCAGTCAGACTAAAACGCTGGAAGGAAACATAACTGCTAGACATTGAGCTCGTTGAGGAACTACCACTAGGGTTACTAGCAAGAGCATCTTCCAAAAGCACTGTAGCTAGGGTTACCAACAGAAGCAATTGCAGAAACCCTAAACCTCTTGTCGAGGCACCTTAAGTGACGAGATTGACCTAATCTCTGGATAGATCTGTGCGCCCTAGCCCAACGCATATCCTGGTACACTCAGAAGGCCAAGACGTGAAGTTTGGATTTCCGGTCAAATCTAGGGTTTGACCAAGTCAAGCAAGCCATGATGAACTCTATGAAGTCTGAGAACAAGCTATATGGAGCCTCTAACTTCAAAGCATGGAAGACAAGGATTGAC
>ML798136.1:98518-114501 GCA_009831015.1 Picea engelmannii
ACCAATTCCCAAGTGTCATTTTTCTCTATTTGATCCAATTCTTCATCCATGGCCTTGTTCCAAAATTCATCCTTGCTGGCCTCTTCAAAATAGGTTGGTTCAATCGTAGATGTGAGTGCTAGGTGTGTTTGTTCTGGTGAACATATTCTTCTTCTAGTCTGAACTCTTGCGTATTTGTTTATGATAATCTGATATGAAGGATGATTCTTCTGTACTCGTCTGCTATGTTTTTTTTGGAGTCACTTGCTGAAATTGCTCTTCTGTTTCTGTTGGATCCTCTTCGTCTTCGCCTTCTTTTTCATATTTTGTTTCTTCTTCGTAAAGTTGTTCCATTGATTCAATTTTTTCTTCCTTTAATTACTGTCTACTCGCTTTATCAATTGTTACATTGATGCTTTCCACCACTTTTTTCAATCTCAGGTTGTAACACTTGTATGATTTTCTTGTACTTGAGTAACCAACAAGTACTCATTTGTCCACACGAGAGTGAAACTTTCCCATTCTTCCATCTTCTCTTTTGATGTAGCATTTGCTTCCAAAAAAATTGAAGTGCTTCACATTTGTTGGTCTTCCTTTCCATAACTCGTAGGGAGTTTTGTCAGTGTTGTTTCTGAGCATTACTTTGTTTTGAGTGTGAACTGTTGTATGCACTGTCTGTGTCCAAAAAATATCTGTCAATTTGGAATCCATTAGCATTGTTTGAGCCATTTCCTGTACTGTCTTGTTCTTTCTTTCAACAACTCCATTCTGTTGAGGTGTCCTAGCAAAGAAGAATTGTCTTTTTATTCCATGACTACTACAGTAGTCCATAAATTCCTTTGAAGTGAACTCTCCTCCATTATCAGATCTCAAGCATTTGATTTTTGAATCCATTTCATTTTCAACCATTTCCTTGTAGATCTTGAAGTTTTCAAAAGCTTCTGACTTATTCTCAAGAAAGCAAACTGTGGTCATTCTTGTATAATTATCAACTAATAACATAAAGTATCTCTCACCTTTTAAGCACTTTGTTGTAGTTGTTCCAACTAGATCAGTATGCACAATTTCAAGTGGTCTTGTCATTGAATATTACTTTGATTTGAACCTAGTCTTTGTTTGCTTTTCTTGTTGACAATGATTGCATAAAGTGTTGGTTGGTTTCGTGATATGGGGCATTTCTCTGACTGCTTTTCTTTTGCTGACTTTGACAAGGTTATCAAAATGTATGTGACCCATTCTTCTGTGCCATAGCCAACTTTCATCTTCGTTTCCTAGACAACACTTTTCATTTTCAATTTCACTTAACACATATATGTTGCTTGAAGTTCTCACAGCTGTAGCAATCAATTTTTCTGAACCTTATTTTCTTATCTCACACTTTTGTGAATCGAAAGTAACTTTATGACCTTGGTTACACATTTGACTCATACTCAAAAGATTATGTTTCATATCTTCTACTAGTAGAAATTTTTTTTCCTTTGTATTCTTGTTCGCAATTCTGAATGTGCCTTTTCCAATGATTTTGGTTGAATCATTATTTCCGAAGGAGACTGATCCATCTCTTTCCTTTCGTAATGTAAGAAAACTGTCTCTATCACCTGTCATGTGTTTTGAACACCCATTGTCAACATACCAAACACATTTCTTCTCTTAGCTTGTAGAGCAAGTGTGCATTCTTCATTGCTATACTGATCCTGCTTTCTTATCCATGTCCTTTTCTGAGGTTCCTGTCTGTGACTGTTGTTATTCTGTTGCGATTCTATAGGAGGGACTGACATTCTGCAATCTTTGGCCATGTGTCCAAAATTGTTACATTTGTAACATTCCACTTCAGTGCTCAAAGATTCAAACCTGTTGTAACTTCTTCTTTGTGTTTCACTAGGCCTTCTTGGATAACCCCTTTGTGTATGACTTTCAAATTTGTTTGTGTTCCTGTTGTTATCTCTGCAATTCATAGCTTTATGTCCAAACTTATTACATGCATAACATAAACCAAAAAACATAGTTTGATACCTAGGAGTTGAATATCTTCTGAAAGTAGGTACTCTTATGAATTCTTCTTCTTCCTCAGGCCTATCTATCAGTTTTTGATTCATAAATATGAATCTTCTCAGTGGACGAGTGTCCCTATAATATTCCTTGTAGATCTTCCTATCCCCCTTGAGTGTTTCTGCATAGATTTTTGGATATGTTTCTTGCTCTGTTGTTTTGGAGCTTGATCTTTTTTCTGTCTGATTGTATCCAAGTCCGGACTTGTCATGATGATATTTTTGACTGTTGATAATGTCATCCAAAACTTTTGAGTTGTTCTGCATATTTTTATTTTGAAGATCCTTTCTTATTGTGACAATCTCTGCTTCCAAATTTCCAATGATGTTGCCTGTTTCTTCTAGCTGTTCTTTGAGTGCTTCTTCAATTATTTTATCTTCTTCTATTTGAACCTTCAATTTGTGATCATTTGTTGTAGTTCCTGAGTGTCTTCTTTCTTGTTTAGTTCTGCTTATAGTTTCTTTTTTTTCTTCTTTTCTCTTCTGATAATTTCTATGGAACACATTAATTCCTCTCGATAGTCAACTTATGCCTCTTCAATTTCTTCTCCGACTCCTTCATATTCTTCTTCGACTTCTTTATATTCTTCTTCAACTTCTTAATATTCTTATTCGAAGTCTTCTTTATCAGAGTCTTCTATTGCCATGAATATAACTCTTTTTGTCTCACTGTCACTGACTTCATCTTCATCTGATGATGAGATGTCTTCTTTGGTGCATAAGCTTTTCTTGAAAACTTTCTTTGTGGTTGTTTTGCCTTTATATGTTTGTTTGTCTTTTGAGTAACCTTCATAATTTCTCTTTTTCTTATGAGGAAATTTGTTAGCAAAATGACCAATACCATCACAATTAAAAAAAATTAAAGGAAGCTTACCTCTATACCTACCATCGATTCCCTTGTTCAGTCTTTTGACAAAGTTGGCCACTTCTTCATCATCTTCTGAGGCATCACTGATGCTACTATGTTCTTCCTTTTGCTTTGACCTTTTGGATGCTTTGAAGGCTACTTATTTTATATTTGGATTTTCCTGTTCAGTTCTCATCTCATATGCTGTGAAGATTCCATGTAGTTCGTCCATGCTTATTGAGTTTAGATCTGATCTTTATTCTAGTGCTAATATCTTAGGGTCAAATCTCATAGGAAGAGATTTCAATACTTTTTGAGCAATTACAAATTCTTTGATTTCTTCTCCCAATCCTATGATTTCATTTACTGTTTCATCAACTTGTAAAAAGTAAGCTGCAATATTCTCATCTTCCTTCATCTTAATTTGTTCGAACTGACCTCTATAAGTTTGAAGCTTTACTTCTTTCACGTTTGAATCTCCTTCATAAATATTTTGAAGTTTGTCCCAAATATCTTTAGCGGATTTACAATGTGCAACTTTGGTGAATACCATTTCACTAAGACCATTCAGAAGTGCATTTTTGGCTTTGGAATTATTTTGACCGAGTTTCACTGCTTTGTCATTTGTTGGCGGAACTGCTGGTGCTATGTATCCATCTACAATTGATTGCCAAATTTCAAATCCCTATGCCCGTATATATGTTTTCATCCTTATGCTCCAAAATGCATAATTCTATCCATTAAAGTGTGGTATTCCATTTTTATACAAGTTGTTTCTCTCCATGATCTACCTTTCAGTGGTTAAACTGATTTCTTAAGGAACCCGCTCTGATACCAATTGTTGGATTACTGAGAGGAGGGGTGAATCGATAATAGAGCAATTTAATCATTTTTAACCATATAATCCAAGTGTTATATCAATGTATAATTATCATCCAATAAATGAAAAGTAAATAAGCAATGAAAAAATGAACAATCATACACATACATAGTACACCAATGTTTTACGTGGAAACCCAAAGCGGGAGAAAACCACAAAATGATTTTTCTTATATGTCTTGAAGAATTACATTCATTGGAAGCATCGACTTCCTTTGTTTTCCAGCTGCAACTGGAAGGAGACTCCAACCCCCTAATTTCTCAGGATTCAACCTGAGGGAAGCTCCAACTCCCCAATTCTCTAGCTACAACTAGGAGGAGGCTACAACCCCCTAAGTTATCCGACTACAACCAGAAGGTGTCTATAACCACCTACCCTTGCCTCGTCATACCACCCTGATGTATAAGTAGAATGATGGAACCACTGCCACACTATCACTGTGATATATACCATTGTACAACTGTACCACTGACCTGCAACCAACCTGTACCAATAACCCGAACCATGCAACAACCATGCATCTACCTGTACCTCAACCTGTAATCAACCTGTACCATAAACAAGTGCATAAACCATGTACCAACCTGTACCTCAACCTGAAATCAACCTGTACCATAAAAAAGTGCATAAACCATGCACCAACCTGTACCTCAACCTGCAAACCTTCTTTAACTTTAACAACAAGAGACTAGCATTTTCTCACATGACTAGTTTTGGATTAGTCAACAACCCTAACTTGAAATAATCATAACTATGTACCTGTAATGAATAAAGATATGAAAATAGTACACAATGTTCTTCAATGTGTTTTATGTAATTCCTCTAGGTTTCACTACTTGGAACCTCTCAGAAAAGGAGTTTTAGTAAAAAATGACATACCTTGTTGAATTTTGGCTTATTCTAGAGAGCGACCTTGTAGAGCGTGCTCCACACAAAATATTTGTTGTATGAATCTGAAAAATTAAAAAAACATACTACAGATTGTACTCTAACAGACACATTTGGTCTTACTGAATTTGGATTTGTTATGAAAAAGTTATGACGTTTTTACCCGAAACACCTGTTTTAGACTAGTTTCCGGACTAGCCATAAACCCTATTTTCCATAGCGTGTAACTCCAAAAATACAATGACACACAAGATGAAATTTTTACCACAGATACTTGGATATGTTTCCTCAATGGGCTATCAATTTCACAGACTGAATCATTCTAAAAAAAATGTTATGGATAAAATGGTGAGATGACCTGTAAATAACGTACCTTAGAAAGCATCATCAAAAGAATTTATCCTCCCTTGAACTTCGACCTTCTTTACTTTACCTTCCCTATGAAATTAAGCTTAGATATCCTTTGGTTATCTCAGTTACCCGTAGATATTCAATATTCTCAAGTGTGATATGAAATGAGAGAGCCTTTCCTCTTATTTATACTCTCCAAGTAGCTTCCTTAGAAGCATCTTCTAGGTCACTTTGCCCACTTTTCTTATTTTAGGGTTAACCCACTTCTAATTTCTCCATTAAATTTATGATTTAAATAATTTCTTTTGTATTCAATTTGAATTATAGTACACTCATCACTTCACTTTATTATTTACCTTCTAAAATCTCTTAAATCACTTTGACTACTTTGACCTTTTGGGGCTTCTAGATGACTTATGAGGGTCCTCCAACTTCGTAAGGCCATAACTCTCAAACCGTGAGGAGTTATGTGACATTCCACATACCACCAGAAATGGTATGACATGTACTATCCATATAGAATAGTCTTACCTGAAAATATATCAAAACTCATACCATTATCCATCAAATGAACTTGGGTCCATTACCCAAACTTGGGTTCTCCAACTTCTCATGGCCATAACTCTCCAACCGTGAGGATTTATGTGACGTTCCACATACCATCGGAAATGGAATGACATGTAATATCCATATAGAATAGTATTGCCTTCAAATATATTAAAACTCATACAATTATACATGAAACAACCTTGGGTCCATTACCCAAACCTTTGTGCTACCGGAATTCGCAACATGGCTTTCTTCAAGGGTTGACATCAATGAAAACCAACCTTAATCAACACTGATTTCTCCTCCAAAAAGGTTAAACACATAACCAATCGTAGATATTTTATGATCCACATCTCTATCCTAGTCTGCATCAACAAATCCATGTATGTCCAACACTTTGCCTACTCTAGTTCTTCCTTGGTAGAAAATTTCATAATATTTATTATCACACAAATACCTAAAAACCCACTTTACAACTATCCAATGCCCCTTCCATAGTTTTGACATATACTTGCTCAAAACTCCCACTACATGTGCAATATTTCATCTTGTACAAACCATTGCATACATCAAATTTCCAACAACACTAGCAAAGGGAACATGGGACACATCCTCTTCCTATTCCTATGTCTTGGGACACTTATTTTCAAACAATTTTACACCTATAGGAATAGGGACCTTCACCGGTTTACATTCCTGCATATTAAATCTATGCAATAGTGTGTCAACATATTTCCTCTTATTCAACTAGAGTTTTAATTTTTCCTAATCTTTTTTGATTTCCATGCCCAAAATAAAATTTGCAACACCAAGATCTTTCATATAAATTTTATAATACAATTTGGTTTTTACCTCCTTGATGATTTCAAGGTTGTTTCCAATAAACAACAGATCTTCAACATACAACAGCACATAAATAAAATAATCTCCAACTAATTTGAAATACACACAGTGATAAACTTTGCTCCTTGTGAAACCATGTCCCAAAATATAAGTATCAAACTTTTGATACCACATTCTTGGAGATTGCTTTAACCCATACAGGGAATTTTTTCATCTTGCAAACCAACTCTTTCTTTCCCTTCTGGTTGTTTCATGTAGATTTCTTCTTCAAGATCCCAATGTAGGAATGTTGTCTTTACATCCATCTATTCTACTTCAAGATCAAAAGCAATAAAAAAAATCTAATAGAAGTCAATTTAGAAACAAGAGAAAAATGTCACCAAAATCAATTCCCTCTAACTGGGAATATCCCTTTGCCACTATGTGAGATTTATACTTCTCCACTTTACGTTCTGCATTCAACTTCTTCTTAAACACCCATTTTCTACCAATAAGATTTCTTCTAGATGACAACTCAACTTGATCCCAATCCTCATTTTTATGCAAGGCTTCCATTTTGTAACATATCCATTACCAACAAACATGAAATTTGCTCTTATACCATTTGTAAAATACCCGCTTGCTATAAACATATTTAAATGCTCCATGAAAATAAAATTAACAGCATGCAACATGCTCTAAATTACTCATGCAATTAACAACAATCATAAAAATATGAATGCAATTGTTCACATGATTCCAACAACATAATAAAAACCATGAATGCATGCATAACTAGCAAACATACACATCATTCAAACTAACATTTACACAACGAAATTAACATAAAAAAACATCACATAAACTTATATTTCAACTGTGGAACCAACTGGTTGCGTACGAAGGACATTCCTCCCAACCATAGTCAATGTTGTTCCATTTCTCTCAACAATAGGCCACCCTGAGTTGAGGCTATGATTCCAAAAGGAGGTCTATCCCTCTTGGTTGTCCACTCTCCTTATTCAACAACCCAAAATGCGGGCTCTACTCTAACAACAGTTCCAATCCACAAACTCTCTTCCCATCAACCTGGACAACCCAAGGAATGAGATCCCCCTTCTCTGCCATGTAGTCCCTCGGGCCTTCTTGCTTCCTTGCAGGGATCCAATGCGCTCAATTGGATAGGAATATCATAGTTGGGGGCTCCAAGAACTCTCGACTTCTCCAAGAGTGGTCACAACAGCCTTCACAAGGATCTTGATCCATTTCCTCAACAAAAAAACTCTCCACATGCACATAAACTGTTTTTATGGGCACACTAGCCCCCAAATTCCATCATAGACATATCCCAGTAATGGCTTCCTTCAAGCACAACATGGTTAGTTTTCTTCCCCAACACTCAACTCCTCTGTTGCTACCCAAAACCAACATGTAAAAAAAATTGTCCTCTTTTTCCATTTGAATTTCCTTTTATCCCATGCATGTTGACTCTCACTCTTCCCCAAAATGATTTCTTAACTCTTACACTTCCCCCATGCTTTCTTGTACTCATCCCATGCCGTCAATAACTCTATGAGGTTATTTCACACACCAACCCTCTTACATGAATTCAATGTTTGAGTGACTAATAAGTCAAAGGGAGGATTATACTGTAAAGATGCATTAACTTAGACAAATGACATGGGGTTCCTCTTGGATTCCCCTTTATCCCTGTTTCTTGTGGAATCATATCCCCCCATTGTTATTGTCCCTCTCGAATCGTAGCCATTGATTATTATTTTTATTAATTATTTCAATGTACATAATACAAAGTTTGGCCCTCGACCATAATAATCAATATAGGCTCTTTTCCCCACACATACCAACTCACCAGCCTAATTTGCATTTACAAAATTACATTATAATTTTTTGGGATTAAATCTGGGGATGTTACGCCCACTTCCCCTTATTTTTTCACTGTCCCCAGTTCACAACACCATACATGTATACATACAAATTATAATTATAGGCTCGTTGGCCCTTAATAAATATATAGGCTCTCCGACCTAATATCACATAGGCACTTCAGACCAAACATATATACATATGCACTCTGCCCCAAAAACCATATAGACATAGACACTCCGACCCAAGAACCATATAAACATAGACAGTCTAGACCAAAACATGCATAATGATTTTCACAATTCATAATTATGGTAGTAGTTCCAACCAACAATCTCTCATTCCCCTCAATTTGTATCCAAGGAAGTGTACCCCCTTCTTTTCTCTACAATCCCTCAGGATATACCACTTCCCTCCAGGGGTTCTAGCACAAATCATCTAGAAAGCCTCAGAGATGTGGCTCTAGGAACTCTAGCTATAACAACTTTCATGATTTGTTGATTCCCATGAAAATTCCAACCAATGAGCTCTCATTCCCCTCAACCTGTACAACCCAAGAAGTGTACCCCCTTCTATGCACTACAATCCCTCAGGCTATACTACTTCCCTCTAGGGATCCAACATAAGGTCGGATTAGAAGTCTGAAAGTTGTGGTTCCAGAAACTCCAGCTATGATAATGGAATATCCAAACCTTCAAATAGTTGCATATGTGCCTCTTGCATTTCATGTTAAGCTCCACTTTTCTTATTCTAAGTTGCAACAAATCTAATTAGACTTTATTCATTCCATTCCTTTATCCTTGGGATCCATTTCCTTTTGGTGATCTTCTTTCCAAATACCTGGTTCATGTCTTCATTCTTCAATTCTTCCTATGAAAGCCAACGAGATTATACATGTTATAGCTATTATCCTATAACAATTAATTTATTCACAAGAGTTCTCAATTCCAACATATAAACCTGTATTCAAAATAAGTTTGTAACCATAACGTAATACTTATATGTATGTCTATTGCTCCATTTGACAAGCTGCCATGGGCACAAATTCAACTCATTGTCCTTTTTGACACACCCTCATGATCTCAACCACCATGCCATATGCATTATTCAGTTCCCTCTTCCTTGCTATACTCACCCTCCAGGCTTAGGCACCCCTTTCACTGCTACATAGTCCCTTAGACAATCCATTTTGCCAAGGCTTTCACATGCAAGGAGAGCGCCAACTCATCACCAGACATCTGCTGGTAGCCTATAAACTACGACAACCATAGGGTTCCAATGTCATATTGATAGCCTTCTTCCCGAGCTTTCCATCTTCAATAGACATCATCTCACATGTATCACATACATATAGTCGTCATGAGATATAATCATAGCAAATTAACTTATTAATTTCCAAATCTGTTTCATATAGTCATCAAAAAATACCAAATGAGTTATGATACCAATTTAATCCGAAATATCAACAAAACTCTGATACCAATTCAGCCCGAAAATCCTTAGATGCCAATTAGTTCATAAATACACATAAACATCCGGCTAGATTCGAAAAATTGAAGATCGACTTGACTATTTGCAAAATATCTTGTGAATGTCTTACTTATCAATAAACTTCATTAACTGATAAATATAACTTGCAGAAATAATGAGTGCCAAAATATAGAAAAATAGACCGCACTTATTAATGCTCAGTTGCCAAATTACAATAAAAGGGCTTACAATGCCAAATTTGAAGTCACTCTTCAATTCTGTTACTCAATCCCAGAAACAGAGCTCAAATTCATACTCCTCGCGAGAAAACAAGAAAAAATATTACCGATTTCTTGAAATTTCATAAAGGGACCTCTCGACATGCTTTACGGTGTAGCCTCAAAGCCTATGTACCCTCGGGCATGCACTTTGAGACACGACTCTCTGCATTAATGAATGGTTTTTCCTCAGTCCATGCGCCATTAAATGGGGTGCGGGCCCTTAACCATCCTTAGAAATTTCCGATCTGCATTTGAGTTATAGTTAGGTGGTTTCTACATACTTAGCGCGATTGGTTATTGTATAGTAGGTCATGAGGTTGAACCCCGTTGACCATACTATACATAGCATTTTGGTTATAATGGATATGGTGGTTATGGCATAGTTCTCAAAGAAATATATTAATAGTATATGGTTTTAAATCATATCCACGATGGCATATGATACATCAACCCTCGTGCGCTTTAACACATGGTTACGTTGCAAGGCATACAACCAGGGTCGAGGGCTGAGGCCCTTGGCCCTTTTATCACCATTTGAACTTTTAAACAAGTTTAAATAAATATGAAACCATATGAGATTAAGTAACATGTCTTTCACACATTGGTGGTGGAGGCCTTGTTAAGATTACAGGAGGTCGCAGGTTCGATCCCCGTCGAATCCTATAATTTTACATAACTATGAGCATTAATGGCCAATGGGAGGCCACCATGTGGTGGCCTCTCATTGGCTTATTCATGCCATGTGTCGACGAACAATTGGTCCACTTGGGATATATATCTTGCCTAGTTAGTTGCTAACTTATCATGCCACGACACCTACTTGCCATGTTTCACTATGTGAGAGTGCCATGTTACCTGTGTGGTCGTACAATCATGTGCCACATGTCACCCTTGCAGTGGTGACATGTGTCACCTTTGAATTTTTCTCTTTGACCACTCATAACTTTTGCATACGAACTCCGTTTGAGGTGATTTTTGCATCGTTGGAAAGCTATCGCGGAGATCTACGCATTAATGTTGTTTTGAAAGCATTTGAGAAAGTAAAATTTTGAGTATTTCTGGGTCCTTCCGGTCCTCTATGAGTGTTTTAGATCCACTTGGATCTTTGTGAGTATTCCTAGATCACACCTCCCCATTGAAGAGCTTTTGGACCTCCAAAAGTATGGATTATTAAAAAAATGAGTGAGAATGATTTCACCTCACTCATCTAGTATCATTCATCCTTCCTGATTGGATAACAAGCACCTAACTCATCACAACCATAATGAAGACTGTAACAACGCTTTTGACCAAGTTAACCATTCCCTATAATTCACAAACTCTGCCATTCATTATTGTAGCTACTAACCATACTCCACTGATTAGCAATAAACTGAGAAACAAAACTGAATCTACAAATACGAAAGAGAATGAACTATCAACATATTTTCCCTTCTTAACAGGAACAACATCAACCAAAGGACCTGTTCTGCTTTCAATCGTAGACTGTAAATCTAGATCCTGGATACTAACATTAACTAGCATTTTCACGTGCCATGTAGTGACAAATTTCAAATTAGTCTTCATCTGATGATCTCTCACAATGAACTCAATCCCATCCTTGGAAAGGTGATACTTATTTTGTTCCCTATAGAAAATGGCATTCCCGTCATTCAAGTATGGAATTCCCAAAACCATTCCACAAATGTCAAGTGGAACCACGTCTAAGTTACCTCCCTAATTAAAATGGATGTGATCACAAACAGTAACTTGCATTGCTTAGTTACCTATACCTGAGCATTATCACAAATCCAACCCAAAGGATATGGTCTCGGATGAGGCCTAGTTTTCAATCCCAAATTATGAACAACTTTCTTTGAAAGAAGATTCACGTGTGATCCACTATCAACAAGTTCATCAAACTTAGTGTGCTTTGAGGTAACTCATAAATGAAATAGGTCATTTCTTTGCCTTCCATCAGGAATTACTTTAGACTCTGCAATAGAAGTACATGAACTAAAACTTGCAATAATAGATTTACCTTTGATGCCCATAGCTGTAACCTTAGTTTCATCCTCATAATTTGATCCAAGGTCATGAACCATAGTCACGGTCTTCTTTTTACCCTTTCTAGGCTGAGCCCACTTCGACTTCAATTATGGATGGAACTTTCAACAATGCTTCTCATCATGTCCTTTCTTCTCACAGTGAGAACATGTAGGCTTCCTCTTTTCATTCTTCTTCACTGTAGTTGTCTTCATACTCTTCCATTATCCCTTCGACTACTCCTTGAATTCATGTGGCTCCTCTGGCACATCTTCAACAACATGTTTTCCTTTGCAGAATTCAAGATGAGTAGCTTGTACTGATACTTTGTCAATATTAGTAGGATTAAACATCAATATAGTATGACTAAGATATGAATGCATAAAACCGATATATTTTAGAAGAGTCTCAATAGTATGTAATGGAATCCCCAAAGACAATGCCTTCCTCTTAAATTCTTGTGTATAAGCATGAAATTTTTTCCCTTTTCCTTGTTTCATATGTTTCCAAGCAATCATTGATGTTCGCATATAAGCTAATGGATAAAATTTCTTTCTTAATGCAGTAACAAATTCAATCCACGAGCAAATGATTTTACCATGTTAAATAAGATCAGCTTGTGTTCGACTCTCCCACCATATCAAAGTTGTGCCACTCAACCGAAGAGTAGCCAATTGTATCTTTGAAGTGTCCTGTATGATTTTTTGTACCCTGCAATATAATTCAATCTATTTGACCCAAGTATCCAACTTTTCCGCATTCAAATATCCATCATAAGTAGGAAAATCAAACTTTACATCTAGATTTAATAAAGGAGAATCATGAGAATGAAAAGACTTCTTATAACATTTTTTCCCCTGATGAGAAGAATGTTCACTTTCACGGGAATATGATTATGATGATGATGATGGGGATGAAAGAGGTTCTAGAGGTTCATCACCTTCTCCCTCAACTTTTACCATTGTTTCAACTAGACCACCTTCATTTTGATGAGGATTTGCTCTCCTTCTTTCTAGGCCTTCCCACAATTCCTTAAACATATTTGTCATCTCAAGGAACATCCTTCGAAATTCCTTATCAGCCTCATAAATAACTTCTTCATGCTCCATTTATTTTCTTTGAAATATTCGTCCAATTTCAGGATTAAAATCTTCAAGCGTGCCTTCACCTCGCTTTCATTTGGACCTCATAAGCATTCACTTGCAAATAAATGTCAAAACTAACTTTGATACCAACTTGATCCGAAAATACCAAATGAGTTCTGATACCAACTTAATCCGAAATATCAAAAAAACTTTGATACCAATTCAACCCGAAAATCCTTATATCAATTAGTTCATAAATACACATGAACATCCGACTAGATTAAAAAAAATTGAAGATCAACTTGACTATTTGCAAAATATCATGTGAATGTCTTAATTATCCATAAAATTCATTAACCGAAAAATATAACTTGTAGAAATAATGAGTGCCAAAATAGAGAGAAATAGATTGCTCTTATTAATGCTCAATTTCCAAATTACAATAAAAGGGATTACAATGCCAAATTTGAAGTCACTCTTCAATTCTGTCACTCAATCCTAGAAACAGACCTCAAATTCACACTCCTCGTGAGAAAATGAGAAAAAAAGTATAAAGTTCTTGAAATTTCGTCAAGGGATCTCTCGGTACGCTTTATGGTGTAGCCTCAATTCCTATGTACCCTTGGGAAAGAACTTCGAGACATGACTCTCTGCATTAAGAATGATTTCACCTTGGTCCGCATGGCATTAAACAGGGCGCGAACCCTTAACCATCCTCCAAAACTTTCGATCGACATTTAAGTAATATTTGGGCGATTTCATAACAAACCCACATCCTTAGCACTATTGGTTAAGTCATTTGGTTATTGTATAGTAGGTCGCAGGGTCGAACCCCGTCGATCATACTATACATAGCATTTTGGTTATAATGGATATGGTGGTTATGACATAGTTCTTGAAGCAATATATTAATAGTATATGGTTTTAAACCATATACACGATGGCATATGATACATCATCCCCTGCGTGATTTAACACATGGTTACAATGCAAGGCATACAAACAAGGTCGAGGGATGAGGCTGTCAGCCCTTTTACCTCCATTTGAAATTTTAAACAATTTTAAATAAATATGAAACCATACAAGGTTAAGTAACATGTGTTTGGTGCATTGGTGGTGGAGGCTTTGTTAAGATTATGGGAGGTCATGGGCTCGAGCCTTGTCGACTCCTATAATTTTACATAACTATGACCATTAATGGCCAATAGGAGGTCACCATGTGGTGACCTCTCATTGGCTTATTCATGCCATGTTTCGATGAACAATTGGTCCACTTGGGCTATACAACTTGCCTAGTCATCTTCCAACCTATCATGCCATATCACCTGTCTGCCATGTGTCACTATGTGAGAGTGTCACATCATATATACAGTCATATGATCATGTGCCATGTGTCATTATGTGAGAGTGTCACATTATATATACGGTCGTATGATCATGTGCCATGTGTCACCCTTTCAGTGGTGACATGTGTCACCTTTGACTTTTTCCATTTATTTTGAACTTTGACCACTTATAACTTTTGCATACAAAATCCGTTTGAGGATATTTTTTCATCATTAGAAATCTATTGATGAGCTCTACGCATTGATGGTGTTTTCAAGAGCATTTGAGAAAGTAAATTTTAAGTATTTCTGGGTCCTTTCGATCCTCTGTGAGCATTTCAGATGCTCCTGGATATTTGTGAGCATTCCTGGATCCTCCTGGATCATATAGGAAATCAAAATTCTCAAGCATGAGATCCATTCTCATAATGTTTGTCTCTTACAACAGAAGACACCAGTATTCCTTATAGGCTTACACTATTTCCCTATTCGAGACCATTCTTCCTATAATCTTTATCAATCTCAATTCCCTTCGACATTCATGCATCATAATCAACCCAAATGCATATTTGCATGGTTGTTATCAAATTACTTGATGCTACCTGATTAATTGGTAACGTCACAAGCTCCCTTCACAAACCTCTTTATCACCATTTTACTATCCTCATTTTGTCTTCATATGGATGGCTATCATAAGAAACAACATCATCATCACCACTTTCAACCATGCTATAAACTTTTCTTGGATACAAAATCCATCATTAATCACATTCAATATATCATAGCATCATTATTTCCTATATAACAACAGACTACTCAAAGTCTACAAACATTTCATATGCATGTCCATGCATTCTCATATGCACACACATACACACACACACACACATACACCAAGCATTCAATCTCAACATGTCTACTAGTGCAGATGCATTCTATCTTTCATATATGCAATCTTCATCACTTCTAGTATGCTCTCCAATGCATTTTTATTTCAATTTTATTTATTTATTTTGTGTTGTAGATGGTTGTCCTTGAATTCCTTTAGATTCTGGCTGCCTTGTGCATTGTCATTATGTTCATTTGTGCACCACTGTTTTCTTATCTAAACATTTTCTAGCCAAGTTCCACTTGGCCATTTTTCATTTCCAACATGTTAGCACTAGAAGTTGTTCTTAGACTGCTTTAAGAACAAGCCTAATACCCATCAAGATTTGAAAAATTAAATCAATTTAAAAGGGTTATTTGTATTGGGTTTATGCTTGAGTGGGTAAGCTAGAATGAGAAAAAAAGGGAGAGTGAAGCAAAATGCATATCAATAGGCTACACCATTGGGCAATGGAGTCACAAGCATTCTGCAGATTGAAGGCAATTAAGTTGCCTATCATATAAATATCATGTATGATGATGAAAGACAGAAAGAAAGAAAGAAAGAAAGAAAGAAAGGTCAACATATAAGTGAACAAATCAGCCTCACACCATGCTCAACTGATAACATCCACTTGGTATGATTGTTCACTGATTGGAAATCCTTTCCAACAACGAATGC
>ML798136.1:114796-141958 GCA_009831015.1 Picea engelmannii
GATAATATATATGAACAAAAAATAAAAAACTATCTGATATGACAATTCTCATGAGTCTTCAATGGCATAAATATTTACAAAACAAGCCCTTAGGCTTACAAATGAGCACACACAGGGAAACTGTATTTCCCCAACTCTCTCCAACCTCTCTCAGGTCATGGAATGAACCCTTTCCTTATCAAAATACCCTCTATATATAGTGAATTCCCTCTCTCTACTCTAAGGAGGTCGAAACCAAGGAGCTACATAGGATCCTACTAAATTTTAGGAGTCTGTTACAAAAGATTTCAACAAAAACATAACAAATTCCTATTTTTTGGGATCTTGTCTATTGTGATAAATGCCTTTTGAAATAGGTCATGCTGCTTGATCTAGTGATGGAACACATGCCCCTCATGTACAACTAACTCCTAGGAAACCATTAGAACCTTCCCTGACAGATGGAAACCCCCCCATAGCTCAGATTTTTCATATTGTTTAGAGTTCGTAGCGCCTTTGCAGGGTGCACTGCAAACTTTCTTGTAGGTGACGTTTTTATTTTTTCTCCAAAAATACGAAATGGGTCGGGCTGATGGTTTTTCAGCAAGTCAAGCACATCATGTTTTTCCTCCACACCAAATTTCAGAAGAACCCAGATCATGATTCAAAAGTTATGATTAAAACAATACTCTGATGTGTGCTAATTACTACAAATTGTCCCAAATTACCAGTTCACAGCGCTAGCGAGTCCAGGCGCTGCGAACTTTCCTGTAGCAGCTTGTATAAGTAAAAATGTAGGTTCGTCATTTCTTTAATAGTGAAATGGATCAAGAGCCTAATGTGACACTAGTACACCATATTAAACTGACCTTCACAGGTAAAATATCTCTGAATCATCTTGAGGACATTGTCAAAATATTCTATCATACAATTCCTTGGAACTCCCTTGGATAAATTTTCATCCTTGAATTCCGGATTTAGAAAGTCCCTGGCAAAAGCTAACTTGAGAGACATGGCTTTGAACCACTGCTCTCCAATTTCCGGAATCTCTGTTGTTGTGGCTATGGTTTGTTCATTCACACAAAACTCTAGGTTTCCAACTTTGGCTTTAATACCATCAAAATTGAGGGAAAACTGTTTTGCAACCTCATCATGTCCTCTCTACATCTTTTGACAAAACATATAGCAACCAACCCTTTGAAAGGCCTCCTTCATAAAGGGATTAGAATATATAATTTGAATGCCATAAGGCTCAGTCCTGACAACATCACCTCCTTTGTGTATTTTCCTCCCAGGTGTTGTCTCCATGTTCACAAAATCAAAATCTAGCTCAAAGGGTACTAGAGAATGTATAACACAACACTAAAAATATGATAGAGAATTACATGAGTAACTTGAGCTCTGCTGAAAGACATTGGTAATGAAATATTCAACTGAAAGAAGTAGGATTTTGATATGATGATTCATAAAAAGGTAGAGAAGGTCATGATAAACAAAAGCTTTAGAAGTCTGCAACACTTCAAAACCCAAGGAAATCCACCCAAAACTTATTAAATTCAACCTGGTAGGGATAATAATGATCAATGGTGAAGAAAATAGGTTGATTTCTATTGGAAACTGGGCTGACAAATCATTTCAGGTAGACTGGTAAAAACATAGGGTTTGTAGCGCTCCAAGTCTACAATGCTCTAAGTTTGCAACGCTCTCAACATTTTGAACCAGAAATTAAATGATGGCTTCTTCTCATTTGAAAATCATTCTCACTGCAATGATGACTGCGCTAGATGGCACTGACAAACTTGATATGGATGCCTGACACATTTACAAACCAATTTGGAAAGATTCGTTACGTGCTGATCTTTAAGTGCTACGAACTGTTTATGGAAAGTTGGTATATTGATGACTTCACTCCAACTGAACTGATGTGACAATCATAGTTGACATGCGACCATTCCTTTATCCATTTCAAGTACCATGTTTTGTGTTAACATCTGGCTCCTACTGGAAATGGTATGCTCCCTGTGAGCTACCAAGAACCTTGCAGATTTAGTGCCTTGATTGATTTTTGAACTTGCAACTAGTGTCAACCATTGCTCATACTCTTGAAAAATCATCTAATCTTATAGAAACCAGAGGCTGTTACATTGGGCAGAAACCAGGCTCTTTCTTGCAACCTGAAAAATGATACCTGTGACCAATTCCTCAACCAAGCACATTGTTGTTGAAAATCAAATGCTCATGGAGTGAGCTTATTTATATACATTCCTACATTAACCCATTGAAAACAAAAACAACTGCAAACCAAATTACTCGAGTGTTGAGCTTATTCATCCTACACATAATCAGTTGAATTGCTTCTTGATCAAGTATAATCAGTTTTCCAATGAAGCCATGCAAATAACTGATTAACTGGTGAAATTCTTGATCTGGATTGGAAAAAAGAAGAAATCCATGGCATAGAAAAGTGCAGTTCAAAAAGAGAACATAACTAACATCCACTAAAGAAGAATGGTGTGACATATGCACTACTCAAAGACTCTAGATAATCAGGCATAGGGTCTTGAAAGTCACAAATAAATACCTTTTCTTGTTGTTCCAGCTGGAGATTGGATTGTTTCTGTATATGCCCAATTTTATAACTGCTGCCAATTTCATTTTTCTGCAAAAATGAAGGTTGTTGCAGGCTGGTTTCGCTGATTGCAAGTGCAATTTTACTAAAAGACAACTGATCCACATGATTTGTAGCTAGATAAAACACGTCTTTAGCTTCATAATAATTGGAAACAATTATAGCAGGTGAACTTTCATAAACCTCTTTATTTGCTTCTACTCCATATCCATGGGAAAGCATATCATTTTGAAGAGTGTCAACCTCCTGATCATCATGAAAAGTCTCTTCTACTGTTACATATTCTTCAACACAATAATACTGTTGATCACTGTCAGATCCTTTACACAACAAATCAAACTCATGACAACATTCTGGATAAAGGAAGTCAGCTGAAAAATTCTCTTTACAAAATGAATGAAAGGCAATATGAAAACCTTTCAAAGAGTTAAAATTGACAGCCATAAGAGATCTACACCAGTCATGGGTTTTTCCCTCCAAGGAGTATCTAACCAAGTCGATCATGACATCTTCATGTATAGCTTTCAATTTAAGCATGAACTCGTGAAAATCTAAGAAGAAGTAAGCTGGCACTTCCCAATCTTCTCTTCTAAATCTAGGAAGAGGAGCTTCCCATTCACTTCTATCAGGCATAGGATTTGAAAAACCAGATATATTTGAAAAATCACAAAATGCATACCTCTGAGCAAGTATCTTGTCCATTTCAAACTAGTGAAGTTGCCAATAGATTCATCTCTGATTAAGCTGGAGTCGCTAGGTAGAAGATTGCAATCAAGCTAATGTTCTCCTCCTGTCTACCATCAAGAGCCAGATCTATTCTATGTCATTCTCCCAGGGAAAATATTCAACTTTGTCCCCGACAACGACACCAAAAATGTTAGCACTCGAAGTTGTACTTAGACTTCTTTAAGAACAAGCCTAATACCCATCATGATTTGAAAAATTAAATCAATTTAAAAGGGTCATTTGTATTGTGTTTATGCTTGAGTGGGTTAGCTAGAATGAGCAAAAAAGGGAGAGGGAAGCAAAATGCAGATCATTAGGCTACACCATTAGGCAATGGATTCATACACATTCTGCAGATTGAAGGCAATCAAGCTACCTATCAGATAAATAGCATGTATGTATGATGAATGAAATAAAGAAAGAAATAATGGTCAACATATAAGTGAAAAAATCAGCCTCACACCCTGCTCAACTGATAACATCCACTGGTTTGAATGTTCATTGATTGGAAATCCTTTCCAACAATGAATGTGAATGCTTAAATATAACATGTAATAAACTTCTGCAACAAATTCTTTACCATAGAACTCTCATACATGATACTGCTAATCAAACCTACATTAACAATAATCATATTCAAGCAAGATGAGAATATATATGAACAACAAAGAAATAACTATCTAATATGAGAGATTTCAAGAGTCTTCAATGGCATAAATATTTACAAAACAGGCTCTCAGGCTTACAAATGAGCACACACAGGGAAACATGTCACATATTTAGGTGGTTTTTCGGCACATGGTTTTTTGTCGATGGTTTTCTATTTCTGGTTAAGGAATTAGGGTTGTTGACTAATCCAAGCCATTGGGTTAGGGTTTTGGATGCTGCTGGCTCCTATATGTATATTGTATTGTAAACAATGTATCACGATGAATGAATATAGAATATGTTGGTTTTCTCGGTTTGGGTTTCCAGGGGAAAATCTTTGTGTAATGTTTGTATTTTCCATTGTATCTTTTTTGTTCTTTTACTGAAAAACTGTTTGCAGTAAATATTGTACAAGGTTAAAATATACACCTCTCTTGGGTCATGGACTTTCCTTATCAAAATCCACTCCATATAGAGTGAATTATCTCTCCCTACTCTAAGGAGGTAGAAACCAAGGAGCTACATAGGATCCTCCTTAATTTTAGGAGTCTGTTACAAAATATTCCAACAAAAACATAACAAATTCCTATTTTTTGGGATCTTGTCTATTGTGATAAATTCCTTTTGAATCAGGTTGTGCTGCTTGATGTGGTGATGGAACACATGTCCCTCATGTCCAAATAACTCCTAGGAAACCATTATAACCTTCCATGACAGCTGAAAACCCCCCCATAGCTCGGATTTATCAGACTGTTTAGAGTTTGCAGCGCCTCTGCAGGAGGCACTGCGAACTTTCTTTTAGGTAATGTTTTTATCTTTTCTCCAAAAATATGAAATGGGTTGGGCTGATGTTTTGTTAGCAAGTCAATCACATCATGTTTTTACTCCACACAAAATTTTAGAAGAACCCACATCATGATTCAAAAGTTATGATTAAACCAAGACTTTGATGTGTGCTAATTGCTACAAACTGTCCCAAATTACCAGTTCGCAGTGCCAATGAGTCCAGGCACTGCGAACTTTCCTGTAGCAACCTGTACAATTAAAAAGGTAGGTTCATCATTTCTTTACCAGTGAAATGGATCAAGAGCCTAATGTGATACTGGTACACCATATTAAATCGGCCTTCACAGGTAAAATATCTTTGAATTATCTTGAGGACATTGTCAAAATATTCTATCGTACAATTCCTTGGAACTGCCTTGGATAATTTTTCATCCTTGAATTCTGGCTTTAGAAAGTCCCTGGAAAAAGATAACTTGAGAGACATGGATTTGAACCACTTCTCTCTAATTTTTGGAATCTTTGTTGCCGTGGCTATGGTTTGTTCATTCACACAAAACTCTAGGTTCCCAACTTTGGATTTAATACCATCAAAACTGAGGGAAAACTATTTTGCAACCTCAACATCTCCTCTCTGCATATTTTGACAAAACATATAGCAGCCAACCCTTTGGAAGGCCTCCTTCATAAATGGATTAGAATCTACAATTTGAATGTCATAAGGCTCAGTCTTGAAAACATCACCTCCTTTGTGTATTTTCCTCTCAGGTGTTGTCTCCATGTTCACAAAATCAAAATCTAGCTCAAAGGGTACCAAAGAATGTATAACAAAACACTAAAAATATGATAGAGAATTACATGAGTAACTTGAGCTTTGATAATAGACACTGGTAATGAAATATTCAATGGAAAGAAGCAGGATTTTGATATGATAATTCATAAAAAGGTAGACAAGGTCATGATCAACAAAAGATTTAGAAGTTTGAAGTACCCAAAACCTCGTTTCAAAACCCAAGGAAATTCACCCAAAAATTATTAAATGCAACTTGGTAGGGATAATGATGATCAATGGTGAAGAAAATAGGTTGATTGCTATCAAAAACTAGGCTGAAAAATAATTTTAGGCAGATTGGTAAAAACATAAAGTGTTTGTAGCGCTCCAAGTCTGAAACGTTCTAAGTTTGCAACGCTCTCAACATTTTGAACCAGAAATTAAATGATGGCTTCTTCTCATTTGAAAATTACTCTCACTGCAATGATGAATGTGGGATATGGCGCTGACAAACTTGATATGGATGCATGACACATTTACAAACCAATTTGGAAAGATTCATTACATGCTAATCTTTGAGTGCTACGAACTATTTATGGAAAGTTGGTATATTGATGACTTCACTCCAATTGAACTGATGTGAAAGTTAGAGTTGACATGTGATCATTCCTTTATCCATTTCAAGTACCATGTTTTGTGTTAACACAACCACTATTCCCTATTGGCCACTACTTCCACTTAGGAAATCAATGCCATTTTTTACCTTGCTAGAGCCTTCTAGTACCTTGGGATGATGTACTCTATATCATACCATCATCTAACGATGTAATATTTTTCAAAATTCTTAACCCTTAACATTATTTGTAGTTGTTCATTGGCTTTCTCAATTTTTGAACACTTTTCTTCACTCATGACATTTAATCTCCTTGTTAGCAATACCTGGACACAACATTCTTTACTAGAATGTCCCTTGCTCATCAACAATACCCTATTATTAAAAACTCAGCCCCTTTTTCCATTAACAGGTTGTTGCATTTACAAATGTGCCTCCACGCCACCACATAGGCACAATCATGAGTATCAATACAACCTAGGTGATGAATAAATTAGGATCCTTGAAACAACTCCAGGTGGCAGACTCCTCGCCAACATGCCCTGTTGGTTCTACTACTGGATATGGGTATGGATCTATAAATGGAAGGTATGCCCCTGTAAGGTATGCTACTTGTGCTACTTTAACTACTCGTGTTGATGGTGGAGGTAGTAGTGGATAAACTCTCTTCCTTTTCTAATACTCACATTTGGCATGCACTTCTATCATCTTGAAATGTTTTTTCCAAAAATATCATTATTTGGAAATCTTTCACATTGAGCAATTGCATGGTTCACAGAGTCCAATTTTCCTTTTTCCTGCAACTTTATAACACAACTAGATGTTTCTTGAGAGAATATAAACCTTCCATCATGTTTTCCTTTGGATTATCTTTCCAGTGGCTATACTCATGCCTAGATCTGATTTATGAGATAAAAATTATGGCTCTTTGAAATAAGTGGTTTCACCCATTTTTTTTCGCACTTGTTTCACTGGTTCAAATAATTTCAAAGGTCAACTTCTGTCACATGTAGAAGAAAATATGTTAAGAATAAAAAAATATTTTATATTGAGAACATATATAATTTATGATTGTGAACATAGATCAACTCTCGTATTTAGAATCCAATGCTTCAATCAAATTCTGTATAAATCTTGTTGACAACTTTGTGTTTTTACACTCTCTGTACTTGGAATTTTTAGCCAAAATTGGCTATCTCCCAAATGGAGTGAAACTAGCAAAAACTCACTCAAGAAAAAGTTGTCCATATTGATGAGTATATAAAATGTCAACTAAATAAAAGTTTTTGTATTGGTGATCTGGGGTTCCTTTTTTTCCTCTGAAGATTTCAAAAATCCCCATAACGCACCTGATAATTGTGGATTTTTCCCTATTTGAGCATACCCACAATAAATCCTTCCTAATTTCTCCAAGATCCCAAATGGGTATTCCCATTCTTGATTTTTGAGATCTCTGTAAAATTTTCACCTTAATCTGGGCCCCGGTCACTAAGCACGACCCTGGTCTTCAAAACCCACTATTTTTCATTTTTAATAAAAATTAAGAGGAATAAACCGATGGCTCTTTCTGACATTCTTATATCCCTCGTCACTGCTAACACACCCCTAAAATTTCATCCGATTATGAGTTGAAATTCTCCTATTATGGACAAAACAAGTTTTTGGCTCTAGACATTTTTTGTAAAATGTATATTTTTGTTGATGTGGCAATCTAGTTGACATGACATGGCACATAGTTGCTTATTCCCACCCGTCATTCCTATATTTGGCCATTTCATCATCCCTTTTTTCCTCCATCGACGATCATATCATTTCTTGCATCGACTTATCTCTTTGCATCAGTGATCAAAGATCTCTTTTGCATCAACTATCTGTGATCTTTTTCATTATGAAAAGGTCCACCTTCATAGAATTTCACTCAATGATTCACTTCAATTAACGAGTTACAACAGACATTTCTTCACAAGATCTCGTCGAACCTCGAAACCAAACTAGAATGAATCTGAGCTATCGATCTCAAAACCAACTATAATTTTGGTCGTCGATCTGCTAAACTTTTCCAAGCTCGCAGATGAATTTCAATCGTTGTTCACCACATCGAATGCGATATGGACCATCAATCTCCAACATTTCCAAAATTTATCGAACCTTGAAACCTCCATCAACGATCGATGATTGATATTTTCCTTAGATAACATGGCATGACACGTGGATGATGATGTGGCAACTTGGACGATGTGGCACGACATGTGGATGATGACTTGGAAACTTGGCTAATGTGGCATGATACGTGGATAATGATGTGGTAAATTTACTAATGTGGCATGACACATGGATGATGGACACCTATCATGCCCTAACTTGGTTACCTCCTCCTCTTCTTTTCCCCTTCATCGATGATTGGCAGTCTCTCTTGCATTGACAATCGATGATATCTTTTGCATGTACGAAAAAAACTACTCCATGATATTTTTCCGAACTCCGATAATTGAAAATCAATGACCTCTTTTCATTAGTGATCGATGATCGACAATTTCCCTTCATCGATGATCTACGAAAATTCTACTTCATTCACCGAAATCCGATCGCTCTATCGATAATCGACGATTTCCCTTAAGTATGTGATTTGTAGAATTTTGTTGAATTCTAATACTTAGAAGTTTTTGACCAAAACCAAAATTAATTTGGACAGTTGATTTTCAAGATCAAAGTGATCTCAACTGTTGATTTATAAAACTCTCCAAACTTCATCGAACTTCTCCAATCTTGCAAATGAATCTTGACCATTGATCTTTAATGTCTAAACGATCTAGGACGTTGATTATCTAAACTCTTCAGTCACCATTAAAACACAAAATCTGACCTTTCAGGCCGAATTTAACTCTACAACCTATAGAGTGATGCTACTTATCATCTCTTTGATGGTTCCAAGGGAAAACTAGATTTGAATTTGTTCATAAATTTGGGGATTTCACTATGGTTTCATCGATTTCCCCAAATTCAACACAGATCAAACTTCACCACAACAAATTTACCCAAAATCCATGTTAGTCTTGACTAATACAAGCCTAGCATTAAAACTTAAGCTCCGATACCAATATGTAAAGTGCCCATTACTAGCAAACATGACATTTTCTATGATACCAATTTGTAACATACCCATGACCAACAAACATGAAATTTTCTCTAATACCACTTGCAAAATACACGCCTACTAAAAACAGATTTAAATGCTCTATGTAAATAAAATTAACAACATGCAACATGCTCTAAATTACTCATGCAATTGGAAACAGTCATAAAAATGTGAATGCAACTATTCACATACTTCCAACAACATAATAAAAACCATGAATGCATGCATACCCATCAAACATACAAAACATTCAACCTAACATTTACACTGTGGAATAAACATTAGAAAACATAACATAAAATTATCTTTCAATTATGGAACCGACTGGTTGTGTACGAAGAACGTTCATCCCAGCCATAGGCACTGCTATTCCATTTATCTCAACAACAGGCCACCCTCGAGCTGATGCTATGAGTCCACAAGGAGTTCTGGCCCTGTTGGCTATCAACTCTCCACATTCAATAACTCAAAACCCAGGCTCTACTCCAAGTACAGTTCCACTCCACCATCTCTCTTCCCCACAACCTGCACAACCCAAGGAATGGGATCCCCCTTCTCTTCCACATAGTCCCCCGAGACTTCCCACTTCCCTTTAGGACTCTAGTGCACTCGATTGGATAGGAATCTCACATATGGGTAGTCGAGGAACTCTCAGGTGCTCCAAGAGTGCTCATAGCATCCTTCACAAGGCTCTTGAGCCATTTCCTCAGCAGGAAAACACTCCATAGGCACACAACCCATTTGTACAGGTACACAAGCCCCCAAATTCCAGCATAAACACAACCCAATAATGGTTTCCTTAAATCACATCATGGTTGGTGCTCTTCCCCAACACTCAACTCCTCTCTTGCTACCCAAAATCATGTAAAAAAAGTTGTCCTCTTTTTCCATTCAAATTTCCTTTTCTCCCATGTATGTTGACTCTCACTCTTCCCCAAAAGGATTTCTTAACTCTCACACTTCCCCCATGCTTGTTTGTACTCAACCCATGCAATCAATAAATCTATGAGGCGATTTCACACACTAGATCTCTTACATGAATTCAATGTTTGAGTGTCTAATAAGTCAAACAAAGAATTAGATGGTAAATATGCATTAACTTCGAAAAATGACATGCGTTTCCCCTTGGACCCCCCTTTACTCTTGTGAAATCATACCCCCCCATCGTTATCATCCCTCTCATATCGCATCCAACGATTATTAGTTTTATTAAACATTTCAATGTACATAATACATAGTTCGACCCTCAGCCATATTAATCAATATGGGATCTTTGCCCCAAACATACCGACTCACCAACCTAATTCACATTTACACAATTACATTATAATTTGTGGGGATTAAAACTAGGGATGTTACACATTTCCTCAAGCATGGCCTTCTAAAGTTTACTACCCTCTAAATCCACTTCCTCCCTAACAGTTTTAGAATGAAAATCATGTGGAGAATAAATTTCTAGTTGTTTTCTTCCCTGAACCAATCTCCTCAATACTCAAATATGAAGTTATTCTTCTTATTATTCATGTTCTTCTGTTGAGTCTGATTCTTCACCTTCCAAATCAAACTCTATTGTCTTTGGTTCTTTTTCTTTTGGTGGGACTTCTTGTTTGGGAATTTCTTTAACCTCTCTAAAGACAACATCCTGACTATAGAGAACCTTCTTAGTTTCTAGGTTCCAAAGCTTATTTCTTTTTATACCATCTTTATAACCAATAAAGATACAATTTTTAGATTTATTATCTAGCTTACTACTATTTTCCTTTGGAACATGTACATAAGAATCACAACGAAACACTTTGAGATTTTCAAAAGAGGGTTTCTTACTAGTCCATGCCTCATGCAGAGTTTTGCCCACCAACACTGATGAGGGTGTTCTATTTACCAGGTAACATGCAATACCCACTACCTCTTCCTAGAATTCTTGTCCTAACTTGGCACCACTGAGCATACTCCTTGCTTTTTCCATCAACATATTATTCATCCTTTCTGCAACCTCGTTTTGTTGAGGCGTGTATGGAGTAGTCTTCTTCCTTGGTATACCACACTTCTTACATAGTTCCCCGAATTCATTCTCGCAGAATTCTCCACTATTATCTGTCCTCAACATCTTTATTTTCTTCTCTATCCGATTCTCCACAAGAGCCTTAAACTCTTTAAATTTACCAAAGACCTCAAATTTCTTTTGGAAGAAATAAATCCATGTATTCCTTGAGAAATCATCAGTGAACGAAACACAATACTCATGTTTAGCTCATGATGGAATATGAATAGGTCTAAACAAATGATTGTGTACTAACACTAAGATCCCCTTTGCTCTTGTAGCATTGGATGAGAATCTTACTTGATTATGTTTACCATATATGCAATGTTCACAGAAATATAAATCCAACGTGCAATCAGACATACCTTCAACCATACCTTTACCATGTAGTGCTCAAAGGCCCATCTCTCCAATATGTCTTAGTCTTTGATGCCACATCATTGTCTTTTCTCCATAGACCATAGGGGTTTTTTCCGCTTCACCCTCATGGACAATAAAATTGTTACACCCATTACTGATTGTGCTTCCCAACAACTTGTATAGAGTCCCATTATGAACTCATCTCATCAACACAATTTCTCCTCAAACCATTTTACAAATTTGTTTTTTGAACACAATATGTACACCTACATCACTCATCTTACTTACATAGATCAAGTTTCTAGCTAGGTATGGAATGTGAAAAATTCCAGGGAGCGTTCTAATCCTTCCATCCTTGAGATGCAACTTGACCTTTATACATCTTGTGATTATGGTTGTCGAGTAATCTCCTAGGAAAACGTCACCTCCATTATACCTTTCATATTAATAGAACCACTCTCTATGGGGAGTCATATGAAAAGAAGCACCTAAATTGATCAACCATACATCATGATCTGCATGTGTGATTGAAGAAGCCAAGTACACATCATGTCCTCCTTCTGAGGAGGCTTTTCCTTCTGTGGAAGGAACATCATCATGTACCTTCCCTCTCTCAACACTTTTTGAGCTGCAATCCTTCTTGAAATTCCTATCTTTACTACATTTCCAACATTTATTTAAGGATTTTCCTAGAGATTTAGATCTACCTCTAGATTTAGATCTCCCACTCAAGGACTTTTTTTTTTTTTTTTTTTCTATCCAAGGTACATCCTCTTACATATAAGGAATCCATGTCTTGGATATCCATGGTTTTCCTCCTCATTTCTTCAGATAATAAGGATGAAACCACATCATGAAAATTGAATTTGGTCGCATTACTACCAATAGCTACAACCAGACTATCCCACGAATTTGACAATGAATACAGTAAAAATAATGCACTTATCTTCATCTGAAATTTTAATATCCACAGACAATAACTAACTTACCATGGTATTGAAGGAATTTAAATGCTCTATCGCCAAGTCTCCATCATTCGTCCTTCGGAGGTACAACTTCTTTGAATGAAAATTTGATTTACCAGGGACTTAGACTACTACAAAGCCCCTAACTTATCCCATAACGCCTTGGTTATATCTTCTCTCGAGACATTCAGTAACACCAGATTTGAAAGCCACAACCAGATTATGCTTTTTTCCTTCCTATCCAACTTCATCCAATTTTTCGTCGACATACTTGAAGGTGTAGTACTTAGGGCCACAACAACCCACTGTTATTTATCTACCAGAAGATCCTCCATCTTTAGCTTCCAAATCTCAAATATTTTCCTATTAAATTTCTCGATCTCAATTTTAGAACCGCTTTCCATTTTCTTTCACCACAAGAATCACCATCGCAGAGCTCCCACTGAAACCAGATTTATCATAGACCCAAGATAACTAAACCTTTAGCAACAAAGGCGTCCCCTTGAAGCCAATAACTGCTTTGACACCAAACGTAGGTTTTAAATATTTACAATATAGAAATGAATACACATATTCATTATAAAATAAAAAGAAAACAATAACATTCACACATAGTTCTCAGAAATTTACCCCAGAATTTCTTAACCGGGAAAACCAACAAATGTTTAGAATCACACCTCTAAATATCATTATATTGACTTCGCCATTATAATACAATATATAGGATCCCATGGCATCCAAAACCCTAATACATTGACCCAAATTAGATTCCTTGACCGTAATTACATTACAATGGACCAAAAAACACCAAAAACGAGCTAAAAACAGACCAAAACACAACCCAAAAATATGCACCTAGCTCCAGAGCTTGTGCAACAAGTTTCTTGCACACATAGTAAAATTTTGTGCATATGCCTACAATTGAGAATGTCCATTGTCACCTAAGACCCTTATGTCAAATGTCACCCAAAACTGGTATGAGATGCAAAAATTCGTTTAAATCATCATGAAAATTCAATCATTTCTGTAACCAAACTTAACACACTTGTATAAATATTTATATCATGCAATTTGTGAAATCCTTTAAATATTTTCTTTAATACTTACTTAGTAGCTTTTGTTTCACAATTATTCTCAAAACGGAGTGGGCTAACCTGACGTTCTCCGCTTCAAGGCTGCTAATAGAGTTGTCTAGAGCATCTCCAATTGCTCGGTGTACTTGAGATATCTGGGAAGGACGCATGTTCTGTAGGTTCATATATGAAGGAGATTTCCCTTTATTATTCTTTACATCTCTCTTTTCAATAACCATTTTTTTGGATTCCTTGTCAGCTTTGAAATGCAAAAGAATCTTCTTCGTCCAAGGTATCGGTCCCAATTATTTCCATCTCAGGATTATGCAGAGCAGTTCTCTCTAGCTGGTCGTTGTCGGGGAACATTTTGTCAATGTCAATTTCTAGTTCCATATCTTTGAGGGAGAGATCGTGGATATCAATTTCTCCCCTCGGTCCCTCCTATTCTTGCACTATTGTTTTCCGTTTTTTGCTTGGAGAAAGTTTGTGAGAACTTTCAATTTTGCTGGAGGGAGGGTTCTTATCTCCTCTTCCACCTGAAGAACTGTGTGTGAATTTATTTCTTGGGTAGGCCATTGGAGTGTTGCTCCGAGATGTTGTAGTCTTGGGTGTGGTGATTGGGGATTGGGCATTTTTCTCACCCGATCCTTTTCATTTCTACTTGTACGAATCATTGGTGCTGAGTATTGTCTCGAGGTTGCTGGTGTCATGAGAAGGAATTCCTGAGGCGTTATCTTGGTCTTCATTCAGGATAGTGTCAGTGAAATAAATGTTCAAACCGACAACCAATAGGTGTTCTACAAAAATACCATCAGGTTCAAAACCTTTTAATTTTTCAACACATTTCAAATTGAAGTTGTGGAAGTGGCCTGCAGAACTGTCAATATTGTTCATATTCCTGAAAATGAAATCCACGACTTTCCAAGGTAGAGGGATGAATTGAATTTTTCACTTTTCATGGAAAAAATGCAACCAGTAGGTGTACTGCCTTGCTATTTCAGTAAAAAACATTGTACCGGATATGTGACATGGAAGAAAGCAAAGATTTTGTTTGGACCCAAAAATCCTTATAACATTATAGTTCTCCATTTCTTCTAGTGTGCCCTTCCTATCCAGGAACTTGGTCATCTGGTCAGACAACTGGGGAAAACAATTTCCAAATATCAATCCTTTAAAAAATGAAACAAAATCATTAAAGACTTCATAAAAATGTTGGGAGGCATCGTGTCTCCATAATATCTGGTACCAGAAGGTTACTGGGTCAAATTCGTAGTTTACCTTCTTACAGATAGATAATCCAGGGAATGGACAACAATTCGCCACCGCGAAAATTAAATAAGATGACATAAATAATTTATTCTGCCTTGTGTATTGCAATAATTGGGAAGAGATTTCAATGGAAATCAACTTGCCCCAATGGAAGATGGCTTGTTCCTTCACCGTAAAATATAAATATATAGAATCACCCGAGAGATCCTAGATGTACTTTCTTGTCCTGTTATCCTCATGAAAATCCATGCAATTTCTCGGAAAGGGTTTTTAAATGCACTAACCTGTAATCTGGTCATGTCCCCAGGACCGACCACTGGGTTCTCTAAGAACTTCGGCAAGAGGTCCAATTCATTATCATGCTTATTTAAGAACTCTTTGCAATTCTCTCCCTTGAAAGTAGGTGTTGGGTCGAGAAGTCTTAACATCTTTCGAAATACTTGAGGCGATAGGGAGACTTTGGAATGGTCCTGCAACTAGATAATCTGCTGGTTTGGAATATAGTTTTCGGTGCAACAGGTGACCAACTCCTTACAGTCAAAAAATCCCGGGACACAACCTGCTCTTGCAATTCCAGATGTCCAGATAACTTCCTTTTGGGCAGAAGGGGACGAGTAGTAGTCATAAGCTCTGGAACACTAAAAAATCTGGTCCTCGTGCCCGAAAATATTTAGGGTATATCCACAAAATGTTTGTCGATCTATAGCCATAAGGTGACGAGAACGTTCCTTTTCTCTTGATAGTATTTAAAATGAACGGTGGAGCATGATAATATAATCTCCCGTAAATATTGGTTCAATGCATTTTAATGGGAGATGTCCTCGACCTTTTCACCTATTAGTGCCAATATTTTCGATGTGTCTAGTCAGTTGTCACTAATAAAGGCATAATTAATGTGCATTGGGAAGCATGCAAAGGTGGTGGGGATGGACGAGAGTGAAAACTACTTCGAAACTTTAGTGAACCTAGGATCCTGAGAACCCACGAATCTGTGACAACATGAGCTAAAGAATTGACTAAGTATGGAAAGACGAGGTATAATGATTTAAAAAAGATAAAGTAAATAACAATTTTTCCGAGCTCAAGATCCACACACACAAAAAAAATCAGATGCCATAATATTGACCTTTGCCAATTCGATAATAGGGAGGTTTAGTTGATGGATCCAAATATCGCTCACTTCAGGCGACTGGGGTGCATGTGGGGTGCCTGTGAGAAAAGCAAATGTTTTGATGAAGATTTGTTTGTATTGCTACATGTGACAATAATTGTGTGATAGTATTTAGAATGAACAATGGAGGATGGTAATATAATCTCTCGTAAATCTTGGTTTAATGCATTTTAATGGGAGATGTCCTTGAGATTTTCGCTCATTAATGCTAATATTTTCGAACCTGTGTGGTGAATTGTCACTAATAAAAGCGTAACCAATTTGCATTGGGAAAGTCTGCGAAGGTGGCAGGGAAATTGACTAAGTATGAAAAGGTGGGGTGGTCAGACAGATCCAGACAGACTCATTGTAGGTAGAGTGAAGCTTGCGAGTTCGAGGAGTCTGGTGTCAAATTGTAGATAACGGAAGTTTTGGGTGTAATATGTATATCGCGGAACAAGGGGCATGAGAGTTTGATAACGCCAATATGGGAACTCGCGGCCATAAACATTAACTATGGGAAAAACATTGTCAGCTATATAATATACTCGAAGCTCGACAAAATCAGGTTCAAGTTAAAAGATAATTTGTTTATATTTACTTAAACATTGTTCATATTATTTTATTTTATTAGTATTTTTTGTGGCCCAAATGCAAACCATGTTCAAATTTAAAGGTTGGATTAACATTTTCATATGCAAGCATACTCTCAAATATGTCAAGCTGTAATACATGCACAATACTAAAGAGGGGCATCATGTCAACACCTTTATAGATGACAATGGGATAGCACAATGTTGCATTCTTACTATGATGATGCCTTAAAAAAACTAAAATAACCAACAATTTTTTGCCAATTATAAATTGACACAAAAAACTCATCAGATTCCATAATATTCTCCCATTAATGAATTTTAGTGGGAGATGTCCTCGAGCTTTCCGCTTATTAGTGCCAATCTTTTAAAACATGTGTGGTGAGATGTCACTGGTAAAATCATAATTAATGTGCATTGGGAAGGGGCGAAGGTGGCGGGGATGGAGGGGAGAAAAAAATTCTTTGATACTTTTGTGAACCCGAGAGTCTGTGAACCTGCGAAACTTTGAAGAATTGACCATGTATGGAAAGGTGGGGCGGTCAGACAACATCATCGTAGATAGAGTGAGGCATGCGAATTGGAGTAGTCTGTGGTCAAATTGTAGATCACCCAAGTTTTGGGTGCAAGATGTATACTCTGAACACGGGGCATGAGAGTTCGATAATGCCTACGCGGGAACTCGTGGTCATAAAATTTGCTAAGTAAGGAAATGAATGATGGTCGGTCATACTCGTGATGTGAAGATATAGATGGATATAAAATTTCTCAGTCTACCACCCGGGAACTCGCGAGCATAGAAATGAGACTAAGTGTATAAGAGGAAAAAGAAAGAGAGCAAATAACTTTTTTCCTCACATAACAACACTTAGTTTGATAATTATCAAGCGATAGAAACACATCAAATATGGGGAAAACATTCTCAACCATGAAATATAGCTAGAGCTGAACAAACCCTGGTTGAAGTCCAAAGAGATGTTGTTTATATCTATTTCAACAATCTCGTAGGTAGAGTGAGGCTTGCGAATTCAAGGAGCCCGGGGGTCGAATTAAAGATCACCGAAGTTTTGGATGCAAGATGTATACCCCGAACACAGGGCATGAGAGTTTGATAGGGCCTAGCCGGGAACCCGCATGCATAAAATTGGCTAAGTATGGAAACGAACAACGGTCGCTCGGACTCGTGATGTGAATATATATATGGATATAGAATTTATGACTCCGCAACCCTGGGAAACTGTGAGCATAGATATGCCACTAGGTATAGAACCAAAAACATATAATAGAGGGGAAGAAGAAAAGGGAAAAACGGACAAGTATAGAAGAAGAAAAAGAAAGGGAGCAAAGAATTTTATGCATCACACAACAACACTTGGTCTTAAGTATGGAAAGGAGGGGTGTTCAGATGGAGTTATCGTAGGTAGAGTGAGGCTTTCGAGTTCGAGGAGTCTGGGGTTAAATTGTAGATCACCAAAGTTTTGGGGTGCAAGATGTATACCCGAACACGGGGCATGATAGTTCGATAGCGCTTATGTGGGAACCCCTGGTTATAAAATTGGCTAAGTATGGAAATGAACGACGGTCGATCGGACCCTTGATGTGAAGATATAGATGGATATAGAATTTCTCACTCCGCCACCCCGGGAACCTGTGGGCATAGATATGCGACTAAGTATAGAACGGTAAACGAATAATAGAGGGAAAGAAGAAAAGGGAAGAATGACTAAGTATAGAAGAGGAAAAAGAAAGGGAGAAAATAACTATATGCCTCACACTACAACACTTAGTATGATAATTATCAAGCGATAGAAACACATCAACTATGGGAAAAACATTCTCAGCCATGGAATATAGTTGGAGCTCAACAAACCCTGGTTCAATATAAAAAAGAGATGTTGTTTATATCTATCTCAACAAGCAATAGAAAAAATATATAACTTGGCATACTTATATGCAAGCATTCAGATAGAGTCATCGTAGATAGAGTGAGGCTTGGGAGTTCGAGGAGTCCAGGGTCGAATTGTAGATCACTGAAGTTTTGGGTGAAAGATGTATACCCCGAACATGGGGCATGCGAGTTCGATGGCGCCTACGCGAGAACTCACGACCATAAAATTGGCTAAGTATGGAAGCAAACGACGATCGGTTGGACTCATGATGTGAAGATATAGATGGATATAGAATTTCTCACTCCGCCACCCCGGGAACCCATGAACATAGATATGCGACTAAGTATAGAACCATAAACAGATAATAGAGGGGAAGAAGAAAAGGGAAAAACATGTAAGTATAGAAGAGGAAAAATAAAGGGAGAAAAGAACTGTATGCCTCACACAACAACACTTAGTCTGATAATTATCAAGCGATAGAAACACATCAACTATGGGAAAAACATTCTCAGCCATGAAATATAGCTGGAGCTCAATGAAACCTGGTTCAAGTTAAAAGAGATGTTGTTTATATCTATGTCAACAAGCAATAGACAAAGAACTATATGCCTCACACAACAACACTTAGTCTAATAATTATCAAGCGATAGAAACACATCAACTATGGGAAAAACATTCTCAACCATGAAATATAGCTGGAGCTCAACAAACCCTGGTTCAAGTTAAAAGAGATGTTGTTTATATCTATTTCAACAAGCAATAGAAAAAATATATGACTTGGAATTATTACATGCAAGCATATTCTAAAATATGACAAGCTTCAATATATGCACAAATTGGACAACGTATGCAGATCAGAGTTTTGTAACCATACCTCTTAGTCTCTGGACCTTGTACTATGATGGAGGTTTCACTTCTACTTGTCGATAGTTCTAGTGAACTAAAAAACATGTGGTGTAAACGACATAAACATATTCACCATGGCATAGCATAATAAATAACTGCAGATATTTGTTTCGTAAACATACCAAGAGCATAATCTATGAATCCTTACCTTTGACATTGTCGTTGTGTTGATGTTTGCGACGATTCACTGCTCATGCCCACGTCAGTTCTGAAACAATGGCTATGAACATGTGTATATTGTTCATACTCGATATGGATGTGAATTAGGCATACACATTGTATTTACTGTGGCACCACTGTAGCAATACCTTTTGGAAGATTGTACTCCATCTTTCTCAGCTGTGGCACATAAGGCTCCATCCTCGTGTTCAATTAGTCTGTTCTTTTTTCAATGTAGTAATACAGAGAATACAATGGACATGAAGGCAAGTTGCTACGTAGGGACACATGAAAAAAATATGGAGTACAAATTTATTTATTTCAAGGTAGTGGCACATAAAATACAATTGACATAAAGATAAGTTAATATACAGGAAGATATGCAGTATCTAAGGAAAATAATAGAAGAGCTGCAAACCAGTGGAGTACATATAGACAGAGTAAAGGGAAAACAATTGGATATGGAATACGGGTAGAAGTATGCACCTTTGTATGTATTCTTCCACATTTATGGTTAAGAGTTCTTTGGCTTGTCCAATTTTCCTGTTTGTTTCAATGAAAGAAAGTACAAAACAAAATGAACATGAATGCAAGTTGATATGTAAGGAAAAAACAAGGAATATGTACATACAATAAATAAACTAGAATAAAAAGAATAGAGTAACATATAGTGTTAGAAGAATGTACCATTTTTTTTTTCTTCATCCATGTATGTGTATATATAAAAATTGTGTAAAATTTTTTTGTGTCCAAAATCAATTACAAACCAAGAAAAACTAAGAAGTTGGATAACTTGGTTTTGTGCAACAAGCTAGACAAATGTGCTTTGAGACATAGAAATATGATTTTACAATATGTTTGATGTATATTTCGTAATTCAAGTGCAATACCAATTGTATCGTGATTAGACCAGTATGTGTCTAAGATAAAGACGTTGTATTGAGAAATGGGCACATTCGACCATACATGGTCAATAAGTGCATTTTGTACATGGTTTATCTTATCCAAAAAAAAGCGGAGACTGTATTTGCAATGTAGTTTTCCAATTCTTTTGTTCTTGCATTATTTTGTAGCATGTCAATATTGAAGTCTCCTACAATGACAATGGTTTCTTTCATATGAAAATGCTCTAATGCATTGGAAAGAACATTTAGTATGTTGGATAATGTTGCATGCAAAGAAACATAGAGATTCAATATTGCAATTTCTGATCCATGGAAAATTACTTTTGCGAGCACCATCTCAACATTGTTTTCTTCAAAATGCATATGCTCCAAAGTTGTTACGTGTTTTTTCACTAATATTATCACCCTATGTGTAATGTAACTTTATATGCAATTGTGATTTGGAAATTGCTTGTTTTACATGCATAATGTTATGTATGTTTCCTGCAGGAACATAATATCGGATTGCATCGTGTCATAGTCATTGAGTATATCATCCATATGTGCATGTAGGATGCATGTTTTAAGTGAGAGAATTGATACATATGGGTTTGTTTGTATGGATTGGTAATCATACTATAGATTCCACTTTGCGGTAGTCCTAAGGCATTGCATCTCAATATCAACTTTGTGTTTGACTTTGAAGTTATCTTTTGTAAGAGGACTTAGTAAATACAAGGAGTCTATACTTCTAACACAGGACAATGATGTGTATACAAGCCCATGTATTTGAATTCTAGCAGGGTCAAATGCAACACTATCAAGTGTTAGTCCTTGCGATCTGTGGACTGTATGTGCACATGCAAGTTTAATTAGAAATTGTTTTCGAATATTCAGTCGACCTGTCTTTTCCAATGTCAATATTGGCTTAGATATTTGTAAGATAGGTGTCCAATCATGTGTAGTGTTTGAATTATATAGATAAGCCAACTTGTTCGCTTGTCGGTGGCCTATATGCGGCTCATGGAACTTAATCTAGAGGACATCAAGTTTTTATGTTTTGGTATAGCCTTTGATTATTCCATCTGCACCATTTACCAATCTATCATGTGAATCATAGTTGCATGCATATATTTCAACCAACATGTCTAATTTTAGGACAAGTTGCAAAGGCAAAGTGGCTGTATGTTCATGACGTGGTACATTTCCATGGTTGTCTTCTTCGAGGTCAATTGAATTGATGATGATATCATCACCAAGCATGAGCGATAGCATGTACCTGTTATGCATTGAAACATCCCTATTTGTGTAGAACAGGTAAGGGAAGGTTGGGTATGTTGGTGAAGGTCACATGCACCTTGAATTGATATATGTTAAGTCATCATGTGTTTGGCTGTTTGTCCACATTCTATTGAGATTTGCAATAAATGTTTCATCTATCTGACGCATTGTAGTATGTAATTCAAAGCATTTTATATTGTCTTTCCAGAATTCATGCGTGACTGTTTGCATATTGACCGTAGGTTATTCAAATATCAAAGAATCTTGGATGGGTTGCGCCTGGTAAATATCTCCACAGAATATCATGTCGACGTTTCCAAAGTATTTGGTGTGCACATGTTTTATATTTCTCAGTCGGTTGTCAATGGAATACAAGAAGCGAATTCCAATCAAAGATGCCTCATTTATGAAGACAAGTTGCAGTTCGTCATAAAGCTTAGACAAGGTATCTAACATTTTCTTGCTAAGTGGAAGAAGTTGTGACTTGTGAACATGATGCAGGAGCATCGCCAGCTCATCAAGCGAGCGAACGCGGAAGCGGATAGACAGCTGGACAGCGCCAGCACAAATTTTGAAAACACCTTGATATTGTTGCACAAACATTAATGTTGGATTTAATGAAGCGCACTTTGTATATTTTATTGGAACTTGAGCAGATAGCTCTCGTCCGTAGGTAGATAGACGACATTTAAGATAGTTAATGTAAAGTAGATAGAACATTTAATTCTAGATTTGATAGCTTTAGAGCGCAAGAGGGAAACGAGATATAGACACCCTCCTTTATACATTGTATTATTATTGAAGCAGGAAGAGCAAGAGCATGCTGAGAATTGTATGAAGAACACCCATGTACATACATTTGAATTAATAGAAAAAAGATTTGATTCAAATCCATGGTTATGTGTCTATTCTCTGTGTATTGATGTTATGCTCACAAATATTTGCTTCCTTTCATACATTTGCTTTTATATGTTGTGTATGTGATTTCATGTGTGGATTGAAGTCTGAGGGGACAAGGAATTAGTTTCAACTGTTTCTCTATTTTGAACCAGAGAATTCCTGCAAGGAGTGCAGTGGAAATTGTCCACAAGGAGTGCGTTGACAGAAGGGTTCACTTAGAGATAGCTTTTGTCCTCATTCCTTCGAAGGTGCAGTTAGGCACAGTGCCGTGCAAGGAGTGCGCAGGCCAAGCAAAGTCTCGGGATTGCGATTCTGAGCAAAGAATTGAAAGACTGCTGCTGCAGGAGTGCGCAGGGTCAAAAGACTTCAACACTTAGATAAGGTTGAGGATTTGCCGCAAGGAGTGCGTGCAAAGTTCTTTCTAAGGATTTGAGGATTGCAAAGGAAGCTCAGGAGAAGTAGGCCTTCGAATTCATCGAAGGATAAGCGCAAGGGAAGTTGCCGTTGAAGGTTCAGAAAATCACCGTAGGTTGGCGAGCAGACAACGAGTTTTCGGGGAGAGACACTTCTTCCTTTTCGTGGATTTTCACAGGGAAGAACGGACGATCGAAATCCTCCGAGGAGATTTCGCAAAGTTTCGTGGGCCATTTGATCTTGCTGAGGTGTAAGGAGATTTCGGTGTGAACATCTGGAAGTTCTAAGGTCAGGAGGGACAGAGCGTTGATACAAGTCAGTCAGGGCCGTACTATTATTCGCGGAGATCGCCCATTGGGATCTCGTGAGGAAAGTGCCCAAGACCAGGTGACGGGAGTCGCAAGCTTGCGACACACGATATCTCAGGTCGTTACGTAAGTTGTGTGGGACCATAAGAGTGAGTGGAAGACAGGTGGTGGAGATCGGGAGATCTCGCGAACTCGGGGTTTGCAAGGTGAGGATCCAAGCTTTGGGTACTCCAAGTCACGAAGAAGTGAGAACGCGAAGTCGCGATTGAGCGAAGTCCCGATAGACTAAGAAGCAAGTCAGCGTCGATTAAAGCATAGGGTCTCGGGTCTCGGGGGTCCGAGGGCGTAGTGCTCGACTGCTGAACTCGCGACGTCGCGAGTGCCGATCCTCCGAAAGGAAGAAGAGAGGATCGCAGCCGAAGAATACCCGTGGGGTGCAGATTTTCCGATAGGGAAATAGAAGAACCGTTGAGTTCTGTGGGCCATGAACGAAAGAAGGTCCTGAGGAGAGCAGTTGTACTCCGAGGAGTGCGGTTGCATCAGAACATGCATACAAAATGCAGAGTGGACTGTTGTTCCACCTGCATTATATGCAACTTTTCCCATGTATGCAATTATTAGCCCCGTTGGTTTCATAGGATCAGTGGAATTGTTTGAATCATAGACTCGTATAAGCATTTGGAATAGTGCTTTCACTATGAATGTCTTGCATGTTCCCACCCCATCTGTAAGGAACAAGTGCACATGAGTGTGCATGTTCAAGCATTTTTTAATTGCAATGTCCTTTAGAATTGTTTGTTTCTCTCGATTCAACATATGTCTAACTTTGTGGTATTCATTATTTTCAATAAGGAAATGATTTTTTGTGACTTGGAACCCAAGATTGATACGTTTTTCAATGCCAACTGCTCGAGGATGAGGAAAATCTACTTGCAATTCATAGGACTCGCAGAGAGTTCTAGTTGTTTTACGGTTTGTGAATGTCTCATCAACATTGTCAGGGTTTTCTAGTTCATGCGATGCACTTTCTAAATCACCCCATGTTGGATTAACATTGTATGTAAATCTAGATTCATTGGTTTGTACTGTAGTCTCATAGGAAATATACGCAGCTTCCCATGTAGGGAAGTTATGTTTTAATGTGTTTTCATTTCGATCAAATGGAACATATAACAATAGTTTTTCTCTCCAATAGTTTTCATAGTCAGTATGTTTTTTGTATTTGACAAAGTGTATTACACATGGTTTTTTTATTTTTGGTAAGGGTGCACCATTTTTTTTGTAATGCGATACAAACTCTGCTAAGCATATATTCTTAATAGGAGATGGACGCTGGAGGTAATAATCAATAATAGAGCGACATAGTACGTCCTCTGAATTGTCAGGCTCTTGTTGTAGCAAAAATGGTGGTTTAAGCACAAATGTGTGTTTCTCAAGTGGAGATGTGTTTATGAAGACACATTTCCTTGAACTACAGTTGAGGGGCAGGGAAAGTGCAATGTGGACTTCTTGTTGAACATGCATTTGTTGAAGATTAAGTAATGTATTTCCAAGTGTACGTATCATTTTCATAGAATCAATATGACTTCTTTCATGTTCTTTGCATATTCTTCTGAATGCACTTTTCATAGATTTGTCAACCTTTGTCATATACGAGGTGCAATATGATGCTACAACATATGCATTGAGGACATACTGTGCAACTGTATTTGCATTCCACATAACTGGCACGTCCTTGGAGAAACTGTTGTTCCAAATATGGGAAAGTTTTCATTTAAGGAAAACTATTGGTTGTTTAAGTGTACATTGTATGGCTTGGATGTACTCATCTTCTGTTAGATTTAGCTCTGTCAAGAAGTCGTCGAAGCTCATTAAATCATCAAAGTCTCATTGTTCTAGAAATGTGAACAAGGATTTAGATTTCTCAATGACAACATTGTCCTCTAAACTAAGTGGCTCTATGATTCTTGTTGTTCTCATTGGCGGCACATGGAAGTTGTATCTGCAATGTGAATTTTTTCGTTTTTTACAGCTTCTTGTATGATAATGTCTACGAACTTTGGAAAGTTCTAGATCCAAATGATTTGTGTTGCATGTTATGTATTTTTCCACAAATTACTCAATCTGTGAGTTGTTGTCATTTCCATAGATCGGTGCACCCTCTATCCACAACAATGTGTGGTCATGCCCACTCCCCCCATTCTGGAACTCAGTCACAAAAAAGTAGTCCGATATTTTTTCGAAAAACATTTCATCATGGTATATCAATTGCCTCAAAGCATTTATTCTATGCTTATAGTAGTGAGTACATGTCACTGGGTCTTTTCTTATGAGGTAGTCAATGTCATCATTTTCCAATGTATCAGTTTGTTTTTTCCTTTTCCTGTTCCTATACAATGCAGACACCGTAGCCACCAACGGATCCCAATGATGCTCTGCACTTGTAAATGTGATGAAAAATGTTGGCGGTCCCAATTGTCGGATCATTGCAAAAATACATTTTTTGAAATAGTTTTCTTGTTTTGTTGCAAATAGTCATGAGAGATGCAAATGTTTTTGAAATCTATGTATCTAATATAAGATTTCAATATTTTTTCTAGGTTTTTTTTGTACTTGACATCTTTGGCCAATAACTTTCTTCCTTGTAGCTGGACTTTTCTTATTCACACCCACATGCAAGAAAACACTTGCTCAATTATTATGCGCATTGTTTTGAAAAACAAATTTGTTATGTGACATGAGAAGTCACCGCTTGAATGTAGCAATTCCCATCGAACTATTTTATGGTATCCGAATCATTCTGTAATGTCATTGGGACGTGGATCTCCATAGAATAGTGTTGGGGAATTAATTTCCTCAACAAATTTGTCCTTGAATATTCCAAGTGGACGTTGCCCCTCAACAAGTTCAATTTAAACAATCTTGTCTTGCAAGTCATGAATGCGCTGTGAGTCAGTGAATCCATGTATCAATGTTTCAGGAGGTATTTCATTCTCAGATTCATCGCTTGTATCAAATTCACTAACAATCTCAAGAGGCTGTGCAGAGCTGTCATCCCCTTCTCCAAGAACATTGTTCCAGTTCTCATTTATACAAATGTTCTGTGCTTTGTACAAAGCCCCGGAACATAATTATTTTAATGCTTTCATGAAAACATGCACACACACTTTACCTGTTTGGTATGGATTATTGTATTGCAAGCATCTTTTGAGAGCTACAAAAATTGTCATGGTATCGCTAATGAATTGTGGCAAGGATTTTTGTACAACATCTAGTTAGACAGACACATTAATAATTGATCATGTTAAGCCCATTTGGGGTTGTTTATATCCCCAGGGTCTGATTTGTGCAAATGCAATTCACAGAGACACAAGTATCTCTTCAAGTTCTGTAAGTGTACTTACATCTAGTAGTGGTGTATTACATCTTATTTGGTCAGGCATTGCAAACTGTGGCAATTTTCCATTTTCAAGTGATCGTTTGCATGGAAGACAAATATTGTCACTGGAAAATGTTCTATCATTTAGTGTCAAGCCAATGTATTCTTCTTCCAAATCAGGCGTGAAAGACTTAGTGTTTTTTGTGAAATTCAATTGATCACAAATTGCACATGCAATGGAAGGAGTGTCTTTAATTTGTTTCATATAGATTTGTTTTGCATCTTTCTTCCCTAGAAAAGTAAGC
>ML798136.1:167663-191356 GCA_009831015.1 Picea engelmannii
CTCTAACCGTGAGGAATTATGTGACGTTCCACATACCACCGGAAATGACATGACAAGAAATATCCATCTAGGATATTTTCCCTGACAAATTCACTTTCCTTCATCTCATTATTCCACAATTAAGCATCGGTTCTCTTACTCCACAAAGCGTCTTCCGGTGAGAGCTTTCACCATAAGGAGACCACTTTGGAGTTCATCCATATTTACTTCTTATCAACCATGACAAAAAAATAATGAGCCATATTTACATAAAACAATATTGGGTCCATTACCCAAGTCTTTGTGCTATGGGGCTTTCTTCAAGGGTTGACATCAATGACAACCAACCTTAATCAACATGTCATTGGCCATAAACCATTTCATATGGGGTCATTTTAGTGGTTGTATGATATGAAGTATTGTACCACCATTATGCCAAGGGAAGCCATTGCACCCACTGGTATTGTTTTTTCAGAAGCAAAACATGGCAAGTAGGTTTCCAAACATTTGTTGACCACTTTTGTTTGGTTGTCGGATTGGGGGTGATAGGCAATGCTCATGTTCAGTTGGGTGTTGTGCAATTCAAACAACCCTTGCCAAAAATGTGTTGGTGAATGTTGGGTCACGATCATACACAATAGAGGTGGACATGCCATGCAACTTGAAGATCTGATCAAGGAAAACTTGCGCTGCCAGTGCCAGTGTGAAAGGATGGGGTAATGCACAAAAACGAGCATACTTGGAGAGGCGATCAACCACCACCATAATGACTGACTTGTTCTCATCTTTGGGGATTCCCACTATAAATTCCATGGATATGTACATCCACATAGATGTTGGAATGGGTAGAGGTTTTAGAGCTCTTGGAGACTTGATGGTTTCACCTTTATTGCGTTGGCATACCTCACATTCAATGACAAAGAGAAGGATGTCCTTCATGCCTTCCCAGAAAAAAGAATGATGGGAATGAGCTTAGGTCTTTTGGAAGCTAGAGTGACCCGTAATATCAGAGGAATGCAACTCATTTAAGAGTCGCGACTTGAGGGATGAATATGGTGACAAAACTAGGCGATCCTTATACATGAGAATATTGTATTTCCAAGTGTAGCCGAGGGGAGGATTAGGGTACTCCTGAAGTCGATGAATTAGCCTAGACATAGTAGGATGTTTTTGTGACAAGGCATATTCCACTATATTATCTTTTCCCTTTTTATATATGATTTCATAATCATAACCCAACATTTTGGTTAGCCACTTGTTCTGTTATGGGGAGGATAATCACTGCTCAAAAAAATACATCAAACGAGGGTGATATGTTTTGATCTGGAAATGATGTCCCAAAAGATATGGCCACCACATGTGCACCGTATGGAGAATGACCATCATTTCTTTTTTATATGTAGATCTACCCAAATTATGACCACTCAACGCATGGCTAGTATAGGCCAGAGGTCGACCATTTTGGCATTAAATTGAGAAATCACACCATTGTGTCCTTTCTTCAACAAATTTTCCATTCCGTGAGAGCTGATGATTTCAGGGTAGCCAAATTGGAGGCCTCAGAGGGTATAGGGGTGGGCCTCTTGGGTGAAGCTCATATATAAATATTGGCAGTCCATTGTAATCGGTCCCATGGTGCGAAGCCATTCCACACCCAATAGAATATCATAACCACCCATGGAAATACAAAACATGTGAGTTTTCATATGAGAATCACCCATTTGGAGTTTGAAATTCTCATAATGACCCCCACACTTCATCGTACCACCATTAGCTATGAGGATTTGAAAATTAGAAACTAGGCAGACAAAGCAATGGATCTCCTTAACGAGCCTGCACTGAATAAAATTATGGGTGCTACCACTACCAATCAACACCATCACCGACCTATGTTTGATGTATCTCTTGATCTTCAAAGTTTGTGCGACCGGAATACTTGAGAGGGAATGCATATATATGATAGGTTTCGCTGGTTCCACAGGGGTTGCAACTGAATCGTCGAGGTGGGAACTTGGTTGGGCATCCTCTTGGTTAGGAACCTCATCTGATGGGTTGTTTTTATGGGAAGTGGAAGCCGATGCATCAATATGGAAGAAATTTTGTTCATGACATTTATGGCCCGACAAATACTTGTCATCACAGTAATAAAAAAGTCCTTGCTTGCGATGTTCTGTCATTTCTGTTGGAGATACATTTTGGACTTTCAACGTTTGTGTCAAAGTTGAGGTAGCCCCTAGGAGAGGACGATTGGGAACTGGAGTGCGCAGGGGTTGGTCCTGAAGAATGGTCTCTACTTCCCTGGATAATTGGCATGTTTGCAACCAAGTGATTGGATGATGCATGCAAACATGAGCCTTAATGGTGTCCTTTAAGACATTGATAAAACATTGAAGATATCACTCATCCGATAATCCGTCAGTGTGGATGGACAATTGTTCAAATGTTGTGATGAATTCAGTCACATATCTTGTGTGTTTGACCTTCATGAGTCAGCCCCAAAAATGGGATTCCGTATCGAAATGAGCACAAACCACTTTGGTGAACATGGTCCAAGTGGGTAAGTCTGAATAACATTTCTTATTCCATTGCCACCTTTTCCATATTTCTTGATCCAAGTACTGAACCCCCACATGGAGTTTGGTCTCATCATCCCTAATATCATGGAGGGAGAAGTAATATTCCATTTACGAAACCCATCCTTCCGAGTTAGATCCATCAAATTTATGCATCTCAAGTTTGGGAACCTTATTCCATGAATGTGGAGGACCCCAATGAGAGTGGGAAGAATGAGGATGCTCAGAATGGGAGGAGTGAAGATCCTCAGAGTGTAACTCAAGGTTCTTCCCCTTGATGATTTGCTTCAATCTGTTGAACTTGTCCTCGAGGGACTCTTGGAATTCTTAGCGGAGGGTGTTCATGGTCGTGTTCAATGAGGTGACCCGACTATCCAAGTCTTCCATGTTTTGAGCATGGGTCTAAGCAGGGGACATGGGGAAAATGTAGGGAGAGTGTATATCCTAGGAGAAGGAGGTTGGTGGGATAAGGGTCAATAGGGGGGTGGGAAAAGGGGTCGGGCCACATAAAAATAGGGTTAAAAATGATAGGTACCACTATGATCATAATGAAGAGAGGAATCCAATGGGATAGGTCTCAAGTAAGGGGGCGGGAAATGGGTCAGGTTAGAAAAATAGGGTTAAAATTGATAGGTACAAATACGATCAGGATGAAGAGAGGAATATAATGGGATTGGTCTCAAACAAGGGTACGGGAAACCCTAGAATTGTTTTTTACTCATATGGAGTTATACTCCGATTTGAAGAATACTACATTGTTTAAAGGCCCAAATTCTTAACAGGAAAAAATGTGTAGTAATTTCATAACTAGAATGCAAGAGGTAAGGTTGCACGACAATAAATATTGTCTATTATGTTTATGTTTCCGTCCCAAGGGTTAGGGTATTCAGGGTTTCTACAAAGAAGGGTTTTCCATGTGCTATAACTCTCTAATATAGGTGCAAGGTCCAACAATAGTACTCAACCCAATATCTCAAGGCACCAACTAAGGAGGATAGAACGTGCCCTTATCCATACTACATGACTACCCAGGTACAAGAGAGTATCTTCTCGAGTGGTGCTCTCGGTAACACTATAGAAATCAAGCGGTTGATTGGTTTATCTACAAAGGGCTTCGTGATATCTAGGCCAATCCTTATACATGTGTTGTTTGATGCACTTCAATCGAAGGGGTACCGACAAGGGTTAAAAGGGTGGCCAACAATGTGTGCTTAAGTACCACTTGTAGTTCCTACATGTATGCTTTCCCGACCATGGATTTATGCATTGAAAGAAAAATATATGTAGCCTTAAGACGCCAGAATATGTCTCTACCCTGAAAAAAATTAACCTACAATTTCCTGCCAAGGAAAGTGCTCTGATACCACTTGTAAGGTACCAAATCTATTATAACATCCAAAACAAAAATATTGCAGAGAATAACAGTGGAACAACATAGTAGATGAAACCACAATACCAAAATAATACCTTTATTGATAAGAAACAATGTTCACTTGCCTCTTTGAGGAGGCAACCTCCATTAGAGCAACGCTCTATTACAATAATTCTCAAGAAAAGCCACCCAATACCTCATACTCTTATTTATACCAATTCTATCTTCTAAGTAAACTTCTAGAGGAAGATCTTTCTAGAAGCGGAAGCTTCTATTAGGTCACCTTACATTGACTTATTTTTCTTTATTTAATAAGACTTTTTAACTAATGTCGACCTTTATTACATAGAAAATATATCATACTAACTAATGACCCACAGAGAGGGGTTAGGATCATATCCTAACAAACACCCTATTATCGACCATACAGTGGCACTAGGTTGCTGGGATTTTGTCATCGTATATTCAGTTTCAGGAAGTCTCTCTACCTGAAAAACCTGCACTTGCCCACATATTATAGCAATGCATTTTAACCAACATAATTTAACATGTAAATATTCATACCATATTATTTTTCGGTCGATGTTCACGACATCAACCATTTATTACCATCATCCCTTGACTATTTCATTTCCCATCATTCTGCAGATTATTTTATAACACAAACTCATGCATATCCATACACCATTAACATAACATGTAATTGCATTCAACCATGTCACTAACTCGGTATCCACGTACCAATATCTTTCAAATTCTATTTTTTTTTAGCTAGAAATGGGTTGCATAATATCCATCATAAATCACATAATGATAAAAATTCGTAGTATTCACATTCACATAGGTGCATATGTCCAAAATTTAAAGTGTTAAGTAATTAGTGTTCCACAATTCATAAGCATATAAAAATATGACAAGACTATAAGTAATTCTAGTTGTCTAAGTCAAATGGGTTATTACATACACCCATCCTTCGGGAAACATAGTCCCGAGGTGGTAAAAAAAGTGAGGGATGATCTCATCGTAAGGTCTCTGCATCCTCCCAAGTAGCAGATCCTAGGATATACTTGTCCCACTAGACCTTAACTTGGTCTACCAAATGATTCCTGAGCCATCAAACCCTATGGAACAATATGTGTAATGGTTCGACCATGATGGTTCCCATGTCCGAGACCTGCAATTCCTTCCGATTTAGTTTGTGATATTCGTCAGTGACATAATGACATAGAACACATACATGAAAAACGTCATGAGTTTTATGTAAGTGGGATGGAAGTATGAGGTGATAGGAAACATGTCCAATTCTCTTTTGGATTTTAAATGGTCCTATAAATCGAGGCAAAAACTTTATCCCTTTCCCAAATCAAATGGCATTCTTATTAGGCCTGATATGAATGACTTCATGATATCCCACTTTATAACTTCGGTCAGTCCTATGTGCATCAACATAACTTTTATGTCTATCATGTTCCTCCTTTAATCATTGTCTAATCTGAATCACCTATTCCTCCATCTCTTGAATCAATTCTAGCCCTACTGTCACTCGATCTTCTAACCTTTCCAAACTTAATGATGTCCTGTATGTCCTTCCTTACAAAGCTTCACAAGGAAACATTCCAATTGAGCGGTGGAAACTATTATTGTAGGCGAACTCTACCAAAGGTAGGTACTTCTCCCAATGGGTTTGATTATCCACAACATACATCCTAAGCATGTATTCCATAACCTGATTTACTCTTTGCATTTTCCCATCTATTTCAGGGTGATATGTTGTGCTTAATTTCAACTGAGCCCCTAATGTTGACTACAAACTTGTCCAAAATCTAGAGGTAAATCGAGAGTCCCTATTTGAAATGATCTTCTTGCGTAACCCATGCAGACAAAAGACCTCACTTATAAAAACATGTGCCACATCAGTGACATCATAAGTGTCTCTGATTGGAATAAAATGAGCACTCTTGGTCAACTTATAAACTATAACAAGAATGGAATTGTGCCTCCGTGATGTGAGTGGCAATACCACAATGAAATCCATAGAAATGAATTCCCACTTGGACATAGGAACATCATAGGGTTGTAGGTGACCTGTTGGGTGGTGATGATCAACCTTAACTTGCTGACACTCAAGGCACTTGGTGATCAAATTGACTACATCACACTTCATTCCTACCCAGAAGAAAATATTCTTGATGTATGCGTACATTTTCTTCACACCTGGATGTGCACAATAAAGTGCTCCATGGGATTCCTTGAGTATGATGCTTTGGATATCCCCACCCTCGGGGATGTACATCCTTCCCTGGTATCTCAAAAATCCATCTGCCTCAAGGCTAAATCCTTCAAACTTTGACTCTAACTGTTTCCCACTCTAGAGGGATAAAGTAACCTTTAAATACCAACAATCTCTAAGAAGTTTCCCCAACACTCGCTCCCTCATATTAACTTTTAAGGGCATCAAGGAAAAGATACATGGTCTCCTGCTCAGGGTATCCACGACCACATTCTCCTTTCCCTTGATGTATAAAATTCCAAAATTGTACTCACTCATAAACTCACTCCATCATGTCGGCCTAACATTGATATCCGTTTGAATGAAGAGATGCTTTAAGCTTTCATGGTCTATTTTGAGCTCAAAGCTTCGCCCCACTAGATAATGCCTCCAAAGCTTCAGTGCTAGCATTACAACTACCAACTCTAAATCATGAGTAGCATATAGCTCCTCATGTTGCTTTAACTCTCTTGACACATACACTATCAATCCCCCATCTTGCATTAGCACGACCCCCAATCCTTGCTTCAAGGCATCCGTGCAGACTGTGAAGTATTTTTCCATATCCGACACTTGTAGAATTAGCGCACTGGTTAGTAACCTCTTAAGCTTGATGAATGCAATATCGCACTGATCCGTCCACTCATACCTAACCCCCATGCACCACACAGTGGTGATGGGTTTTGCAATCTTCGAGAATCCTTCCACAAATATTCGATAATAACCAACTATCCCCATAAAACTTCTTACTTTATGAGCATTCCTCGACACTAACCAATCCATTATGGCCTTCACCTTTTCCGGGTTGACAGTAATTTCCTTCACCCGAAATGATATGAAATAAATAGTGAATCTCTTTTTGGAGGAAAGATCACTTTGACAACTTGTTCTCTGTAAGGAATGACAACACCACTCATAAGTGTTCTTCATGTTCTCTTTCGTTCTTGGAATAAATAAGGATATCATCAAGAAAGACCTGTAGAAATTAGTCTAAGTACTTTCAGAATACACCATTCACGAGGATCTTGAATACTGCGGGTGCATTGGTCAAACCAAAAGGCACTACAATGAGCTCGTAATGTCCAAATCAAGTTCAAAAGGCAGTATTAGGAATATCACCTTCCTTAATCCTTAACTGGTGATACCCTGATCATAGATCAATTTTTGAGAAAATTGTTGCTCCTTTCATCTGATCAAAGAGATCATCTATCTGTGGTATTGGGTACCTATTCTTCATTGTATCACGGTTCAAGTCCTTGTAATCTATACACAGTCATAAGGAACTGTCCTTCTTCTTGACAAATATTATTGGTGCACCCCAAGGTGAAACACTGGGCCTTATCAACCCTAATTCAAGCAGGTTCTCTCAACTACATCTGCAACTCACAAAGTTCTGGCACTGTCATCCTATATGATGTCTTGGAAATTGGCTCCGCACCAGGTTTTAGCTCGATGGTAAAATCAATCTCCCTCTCAGGAGGCAATCCTGACAACTCTTTTGGAAAAACATCCTTAAACTATGACAAAAATGGATATTGATTTATAGAAGGTCCCTTCCCTTCATTGACTACTTCCACTTCAAATATTTGACAACTTTTCCTCATGCAATGTTTAACCTTCATTGTTGAGATAAAGCGTAGAGACACCTTCCTCCGTATACCATGGATATCTACCGACCTTCCTTCATCATCTATGCAAAGCACCCTCTTCGCGAAATAATCTACCAAATCTCATTGAGTTTTTAACCAATCTATCTCATGATTAAATCATACGTCCATAGGGAAGTGACTTACACCTTCAACCTAGTAGTACACACTCCTAGGTCTACAAGACAATTATCAACACTAGGTCATACCGCTTGTTCCCCCCCTGAAGCTATCTCAACTTGTTTAAATTCATTGTGCTCCTAGGATATCAACCCACACTTTTCTAATGCGCATGGTGAAATGAAACTATCTAGAGCACCATAATTAAATAAAATTTTAATATTGACATGATTTAGCATACATGACGACTCCACCACAATGGATTGATGTTCTTCCTAGCAGTTATTAACCGCTGCATAAATTTGGTGGCTATTACTCACTCTTCCCATCAGGGCCTTACCTTCTTGATGCACAAAGCCTGACCGTGACTCTGAGTAGTCACACTGGTAATGAGGTCCTCCGCACCCCCAACAAGTAACTCGGGGTGGAACCTGTGTACTACCCTATAAAGGCCTCTAAAATAAGTTCCTCCCCCTGGAACCCCTGCCCCTACTAACTTCTCCCTGAGAAGGTCGTGGACTTGCTTGTGTTGCTGGTGATGAGTGGGATGTTGCATTCACTTCCATTGAAATACCTATTGCAACTGCACTAGGTGCGACTCTATTTCCATAATGAGGTGGCTTAGAGCTTCCTCCCCTAGAGAAGGTCTTAGGGGCCTTCCCCACGAATCAAGGTTGTTGTGGAATAGTTGATCTCATATGATCTTAGGTAACGAGCATTTTCAACTGCTTCAGCTATTGACGATGGTTTCTACATCCACACCATGGTCCTTATCTTATGGTTTAACCCGTACACAAAACTTTATGCTTGCCGCTGATCGATATTCATGTATGAGACATACTTTACTAACTCCATGAACCTGATTTCATGCTCTTCCATAGTTATGTTTCCCTGTATTAGAGCATGAAATTCTCCTACATGTTGTTCCTCATAATAAGCCGAAAAATATTTTCTCTGAAACCTTTCATCAAAAAGCTCCCAAGAGACAGTGTTTGGAGTAAGGTGTAACTGTCTCTCCAGATTACCCCACTAGTTCAAGGAACTGTTTCTCAACTGAAATATCGATATCTTTTCTTTTGACGTGGAAGCATAGTCTCTGAAGGTAAAACATCCCGTCATTCCTTCCAACCATCCCTTTGCACACTCACTTGCACGTCCCTTGACAAACTCTAGGAGTTTGATTTTCTGTAGTTCTATGGTGATGTCCCCTGGTGGAGGCCCTCCCTTTGAGTCCCTTGATGCTTGAGGGTTACCCACTCTAGATGGTGGGGGTTCCACTTCCACATCTACTGATTGACGCCCCTTTAACGTCTCATTAATAGCCTCTAAGGCGCGTGAAATGAGAGCTAATTCAGGGGGTGGTGGTGGCAGAGCCGACATTGGTGGTCCTTGCGATGATGTTCCCCGACCTCGATTTCCCCGAGTTCTAACCAGTCTAAATACTGAATCTGCATTCAACCCGAATGTTTATTAGAGAAGAGTTAGAGCATTATAGGAAGGGGAATTCTAGGTTTTACTCAAACTTATACTTGCAAATGTAAGTTTAGGCATAAGTTTCTTTATACTTTTCTGTAAACAAACATTAATCCCATAAGGTAAGTGGCTTAGGTCAGGGTTAAAGCATGTAAACTTGGTATCTTCATATAGGTACCCTACCACTCTCTCACCTTATCAACTTTGTTAGCGCTGTGAGGTACTCGTCAATTACCCTAACTTACCTAATTAACCAAGCGTCTAACCCTTCCCTATATCAATATACGACATTTGCCTTATTCACCTTTAGAATATTGTTATTATATGTCTTTGTAATACCTCAATTTTCATATGGTTGTCCTTCATTACATTAATTTTAGTTATCCTACTATTTAACCATTCATTAATCACTTCCTTATCTATTTTGTAATAAAATACATATGATCATATGAATAACCATTTACCATTTATTTTATATATATATATTGATACAATTTTATGTAATAATACCAAACATTTTAATACAATATCCATACCAAAGTGTGTAACGTAACGATTTTTTTTTTAATAACAATAGTTTATATATCCTACCCTTTAAAGTACTCCATATACTCCCTTTTACAATTTTAATACTCTCTTCTTACAAGTGTAATAAAATTAATTTATATATAACCCTAAATTTGATTTTATAACATAATTTTTATTTTGTTTATTTATTTACATAGATTAAATTAAGTTGAATATATATATATAATTTTAACTTGTGTACAATGAATATATAAAGTTTAACCACATATATTTAAATGATATATATACATTTTATAACCACAAAATTATATATATATATATAGATTTATATATATTTATATTACTTGTAAATCATATTAATTAAATTATTGTCTTTATATAAATAAAAAATTTAATTAAAAAAAAAAATTGCTTTAGCTATTTAACTCGTGGGCAATGCGGACCCTGCATGGAATCCATGTGTTTCCCCCCTCATTTCCACAATAAAATAATCAGATAGATTTTAAACCCTAAATGCTATGACCCCTTCGTCGTTTGCTTGGTCGTCTGGATAGTTTGTGCACGTTCAGGTGTGGACCTAGCTCCATGGAGAGGTTTCTAGGCCATCCTCCGCCTCCTTCCTCTCGAGCTTTGACCATGGTTGTACAGTGCCTAGGTGAAGTTTGGTTGGGGCGCTGCCCACCCATGGCCGACTCCTGCGATGAGAGGAGGAAAGGGCTGCTCGGATGGCCACCCTTCCTCCTCATTGTTCTCGAGCCTGACCTTAGTTCAGTTGGTAGAGCATAGGACAATAGTAGGGGAAAAAACCTTGATATCCATCCTTAGGTCGCTGGTTCGAATCCTGCAGGTCAGAAGTTGAATTTTTGTTGTAAAAGGGGATTGAAGTTCTCCCCACTTTTACACAACACTGGGATTGTTGCTACTAAGCCTACTATTTCTTTTGGCGAGCGTGACCTACTCCAAGGGCGAAGGTTTGCTCGTGGTGAGGATTCAACCTCTCACTGCACATAATTTTTTATTTTATTTCAAGGGAGAACTATACTAGGGCGCGCAACCATGGTCGACGACCCAGTCAGGGAACGACGAAGGTGTCAACAACCTATTCTCATTGTGTTGGAATTTCGTTGGGTCTCTCTCAGTCCAGTGTTTGTTTGGTCCCCCCCCTTTTGTTATTTTTGTCAAGTTTTTCACCTTTTTTTTACTAGATGCGTGAGATCCTGCACATTCAGGGGCGGGTGGGGGGGGGGATGTGGAAACTAGATCGGTGCCAAGATATGGGAGGTCCTTTGTGATGAGCACGAGATCGATCCCTCTGAAAGATACCCAGGTACTTCTTATATACAACTCAAAGGGTTAATGTTTATTTTAGTGAGGTCAACTCTGGTATATTTGTACCCCTACTGTGTTCGTGGGTCTGGAGCCTGGTACCTTGGACAACTTGAGGGTTGGGCCTTATGGCCAGGTCTTTAGGCCCGATAAATTCCTTTTCGGACAGTCTGAGGCTGGAAATAACTGAGCCAAAGGCCATTACCCGGAGGGGGCCGTGGTCATCGATTCCAAGCTAGATGTCGTGAGGCCGACTCAAACAAGTGTGAGCCTTGGGATTTCCAGGTAATAATAAAACAAATTTCCATTTATTCCGCAGTTTATATATATATATATATATATACATACATAATTTTTTTGTTTATTTATATATTTATATTTATATACAAGTATTATATAATATACATGATATATAAATATGAATACATATAATGTATATTTCATATGCTATTTCCATATGGGCACATCATATAAATTTATTTTTTTTAACAATAAAATATAGCTTAAACTACTCCTTAAATATCTCTTTTAATTTATGTCATACCCTTTCCTTCTGATTTAAAGATACCGAGGTTCTTCTGGGTAATATACTTAGGTTTTTTGGGTTTTTTTATTTTTATTTTTTTCAGGGTTGTAAATTAAGGGTTGTAAATTAAGGGTTTAGTGCTGCATGGCCAAGTTTTCATAGCTTTTTAAGGCACAATTTGCATAACATTTTGTAACACACTCGACCCTTAAACACCCTTTCTAGGGATGGGGCATCAATTTTTTGCTCGTTCAAATCATCTCAAATCATATCTTTGAGGTCTTCATCCTCTTCTACCCGTTCGTAGATTTTCTAACGACAGCTACCGGCTCTAATATGACCTATGGTTTGCAAGATACAACCTCCCGAAGTTATTTGGGTGTTATTAGTTTAGGTCTTCGACGTTCGGTGCTGAACGCCCATTTTCTTACTGCACGCATACTCCCGGAAGTCCCGAAATCTCTCCACGTTGCCTTGGCCATTCGATGATCGACGTTCGACATTCGACGTTCGACGTTGAGGTTGAACATTTGACGTTCGACGTTGAGGTTGAACATTCGATGATCGACGTTGAACGTTCATTTTTCGGTGTTCGGTGATCGACGTTGAACGTTCATTTTTCGGTGTTCAATGATTGGAGATCGACGTTGAACATTCCTTTTTCGACGTTCAATGATTGGAGATCAATGTTGAACGTTCATTTTTCGGCGTTCGGTGATCGACGATCGACGTTGAATGTCCCTCTACTATACTACACCCCAAATCCTCCGAACCACTGAAGTCTCGGTTGCATCACCAACCACATTGGCCAGGCAAGCACAGACTAGAGGCTAACACATGATGAGGGCCAGAGGTGACACGTGTCATGCTACAATAGGAATAAGAGGTCTGCAAAACATCCATATCCCAATGACACGTGGCACCTTAGTTGCGGGTCCACGTCACCCTGGATGACGTCAGTGAGCCACGTCAACTCTAGACAAACGGTCTTCCAAAGTCCTTCAGATATCACGGTCGAGATCTATCCATGTAGATCCATAGATCCATGGCTCTCATTGCTTCGCAACTCCGTGCTTCAGAGCTTATCAACTCATCACATCGCGAATCCCCAAGAGAGCCAAGTCTCCGGACTATTGAATCTAGCGCTACATGCCCTTTACCTGTCAACAGTTGAGATTTACTTCGTCGTTCGCGACTTTGGGACTCTTCACACCTTGAAGACTCTTGGCCAAGTTCCTCTAGAGTACCAAGTTTCAGGACTAATGGATCTCCTACCATGTGGCCTCTCATCCAACGACTCGAGTCCAACGAATGACATTTGATAGGGGACAAGAGGGGGCCATGCGTCGCTCCATGATGGGTCTCAACTGGTTGGGAAGTTAAGAGGGATTCTCAACAGAGTCCTTAGATATACGGTTGAGAGGGATCCTGAAGGATCCTAGGATCGATGGTCTACATCACTTTGTAACTTTGGCATTTAGTGGTTCGACATATATCTTCCAATTTCCTCTCCGAAGTTTTGATTCTCCGAACCACGCCCAATCTATCACCACGTGCACCTAGCATTCACAACCAGGATTTACTCCAGTTTGCAGAGCTTTGGGGAAACTTGCACATCCTTATGTCTACACAATGATATCGCTGAATACCCAAACTTCCAAATATCCGTTGATCTGTGGACACACGTCCCTCTATTCCCAACGGTCTAGATTAACTTTGTGATTCCGACAATCAGGGGTTTTGACGTTACAACACCCATGTCCTCTCGAAGGCCGAAGCGGCGAATGCTGGGTTGACTGCATCGTAGATCCGACGGTTGGGATAGTTCCCAAGCATCCTCAGATCTACGACCCAGATTAACCTCAGGCTCCTGGAATTCAGAGGATCCATCTCCCTTACGAGAAATACCAAAATTCACCGAACTCGCAAACACTGAAGGAGTCGAGGAGTTAACGCTTGCACTCCTTCTCCAAATCCAACGGTCGTGACAGACCTTGGATCCTCCCGAATGGATCTCATCCACTCGTCTTCCAAATGAAAGGATATTCCCTTTATGAGACTTAATCTCACTATCCTTCCCAAGCTTTGTTGGTTCTGAAAGACTTAGGCACTGGCGCACACTTTGCACTCTTTATCCTTAGCTTAACATACTTTTTTCCCCAGGAGGGTCACAACAATGGGGAGTGTCAGCATGCATACAGGATATTGTGCCCAAGGTTGGAAAACTTATTTGTATTGAATTATATGTGATTATTGGCTCTCATATAATTTCTGGACATGGAAAACTTATTTGTATTGAATTAGATTTAGTCTATTCTACATTTATGTTTTCATGTTGTGTTTACTTTACATCGTTCATCATCCATTGGTTTTTTTAATATCTGTGACCAATCGTCTATCTATACATTTTGAGTTTACATCGAATGTTGGGTTTTTGATAATACCATTTGCCGATGATTGGAGTTGTTTTCGTCTTCATCTTTTGGACAATTTAAAGTCACAGGAGCGAAAATCTATTTGTCTTTCTGTTATCATATTAGATTGTTTTCGAAATATAATGGATTTCCTTGAGTTGCTTCAGGAAATATCGTTCTTGCTTTTTGTCATAGTTTTATACTTGACAACAAGTTAAGTGGAGCTTACACAATGCATAAAGACGAATATAGCTTAGTACCTTTTCATTACTGTTGATCAACGTCAGGTTAGTTAGTTTCCTTTTTATTGGATTTATTTAATTTGTGAATGAGTAACGATTAAATCATTAAAACTTTAATGCTTTGTTCATTATTGTTATATCATTTCAAATCTTATTCGTTCATTATTTGTTATTTTGTTATTCATAGTGAAAGAACAATTTCCTTTATTTTTGTATCTTGTTCATTAGTTCAAACCATCATTTTCACGAGGCTTTATTTAAACCTTGTAACCGTATATATCTTTTTTATATAACACTATTGATAACTAAGTAATCATATTAGTGTGTCAACTGATAGTATTATAATTTTAGTCAGTTTTACCTCCTTTTTAGTTATTTTAGAGTCTTAGTTGGCTAATAGAGCCACAAAACCCTTCAGGGTAGATTATTCCAAATGGATTGGGTTAAATAGATAACCCCATACCAAATCTTCCCTTCTCATTGACGATGTGTCATAAACTCCCGTCAACAGACCGATAGCTTTGTTTTCGACCAGTCCGAGGATGGACATAACTGAGCCAAGGGCCATTACCCCAAGGGGGGCGAGCTCATCGATTCTGAGCTAAATGTTGTGAGACCGACTTGAACAAGTGTGAGCCTTGGGATTTCCAAGTAATAATAAAATAAATTTCCATTTATTCTATACTTTATATATTATTATTATTATTTTAAATATATTTATATTTATATACAAGTATTATATAATATACATGATATATAAATATGAATACGTATAATGTATATTTCATATGCTATTTCCATATTTCCATATAGGCACATCATATAAAAAAAAATTTACAATAAAATATAGCTGAAACTACTCCCTAAATATGTCTTTTAATTTATGTCACACCCTTTGCTTTTGGCTTAAAGATACTTCGTTCATTTAACCCTGTGTAACTTCTTTCTTCTTTTTTTTCTTTTCTTTCAAGTGAGAACTCTTAGAGGTAATAGGGACAGGTGGTTGGAATCAAGGAGAGTCTAAAGGCATCAGAGACGAAAGTTTATTAGGTTGGGTCAGTAGTTGAAAGAAGAAAGAAAAAACCCAACCTGGGATTATCCTGAGCTATGCGATAAACAACGCCGACACCATTATAAGGGGGGAATTTAGATTGTTCTTAGGGGAATTGAAGGGTTAGTGCCGCTACACTTGTTTTTAGAATATTTGCAGGTACCAAAACTCTTAGTTTTAGATTCTAGTGTGTCGTCGCATTCTAGTGTTATTAAGTATGGAGGGCTAGGTTGCGGGGCTGCCCTTTTCCCCCCCACTATAAGTCCTTATCCTTATATGAAAAAAATAACCCAACCCGGGACAAAAGGTATTTCCGGAGAGTCTTTTTATCCTAGTGTAGACTCTCTTCTTCAAAGTTCTTCTGGGTAGTATACTTAGGGTTTTTTTTTTTTTTTTTTATCAGGATTGTAAATTAAGGGTTTAGCGTTGCATGCCAAGTTTTCATAGTTTTTTAAGGTACAATTTGCATAAGTTTCATGCGGGTGGGTAAGCCCTAGGTTTTAGTTTTGAAAACTGGGCTCCAATACCATATGTAGTGCCCTACCTAAGGCTTCATAGTTAAAAATAAATAAATGTAATTTTACACCAAATGTAAACCTTTAATAGTAAATTTCATGACAATAATTTACAACAATTAAATTCTCAAATTTCACATTTACCACATAATTTCAATGTTCATAAATTGATTCAAAGCAAAACAGTAAAATAATAAAATACCTTTTGAAGATGTTTTTCTTTGAGTTGTTTGAAATTGTCTGCTACTAAAAGCTTGACTATTGCTACTAAAAGCTTGAAATTGCCTAAAAATTGAGTGTTTTCTTCCCATCCTGTTAGGAACGAAGCCTCTCCAGCTTCCTAGCTCCAAGAAATTATATTTCCTGGTCCCTGAGCCCAAAAACCCAACAACACCAATCCACTTGTAAACCCCCAAATTCCCATAAGAAAATTTTCCTCCTCACCCATATTTTTCCTTCCTTCCTCTTTCTCTAGAAAATCATCCCCCCTCCAAAGTCCCTACTCCCTCCTTCTTATCCTCCTCCTATGGAATCCACCCATTATCAATTTGTCATCTACCTTATCCTTTATCATAAATTTACACCTACCCATAAATCACATGAAATACTTTATCATAAATTTACACCTACCCATAAATCACATGAAATACTTAATTTAATAAATGTTACATTTCTTAATTTAAAAAAATAAAAATGATAAAATATAATTAGTTTAATAATTAAATTACTTAGATAAATTAATGATTTAATTAATTAATTAACTTTTAATATCTTAATAACTTAATTTACCTTACTTAATCAAGTAAATAAATATTAAAATAGAAAAAATCATTAGTATATAAATTAAGTATCTTAACATTATACTTCATCATTGAGCATATTTATTTTAATTTGATTTTTAAATTAATAATAAATTTTGAAAATTAAAGTTTTTAATTAAATTAATGTGTTCATTACATTAAGAAGTGGGGTAATGAATATAGTTTTGGGTATTTGACTTTCCACTTATTAATTCTCTTTATGGTTGCGTGATAGTCATAGCATATCACTTTTTTTTAATATTTAAAATTTGGTGGGAGTAATAAACAAAATTTTATTTTCTTGTAAATAACATATTTGAATATGAATAAAAAATTATAAATTAGCATTTTTTTTTGTTAGATTGTCTAACCTATACCTATATTAGATTTCATTTTCAAAATATTGATCACACTATCAACTTTTCTAACCTCTTAACTCAACAAAAATATGGTTATCTTGGCATAAACTATTGGGAATCATGGAAGACACCATTTTGCAGAATAAAGATATTATTAAAAAAATCGTCAAATCAAAATTTAAGGAGAAAATGTGGCGTGATAAAGAGTTAGAGGAAAAAAGAAAATAAAGGTATTATAAAGATGCAATCAACCATAATCTAGAAGATCAAAATTATCTATTTGTTTTGCCTAGTTTAAAGAAAAAAATAAGCATTGCCAAGATAAGAACAAATTCTCACGAGCTCCATAGTGAAAGAGTGTGTCACCTTTGTGACACTAAGAAGGTTGAAGATGAAAAACACTTTCTCTTAGATTGTCTAGCCTATACCCATATTAGATCTCATTTTCAAAATATTTGTCACATTATCAACCTTCCTAACCTCTTGACTCAACAAAAGTATGGTGATCTTGGAAAACTTCTAGTAATGTTTTTCGAGCACACAAGTAATCACTTACCCTCTTAAGGTCACATAGACCAATTTGATCTTAGTGGACGTTAATCATCATCATCATCATCATCATTATTTTACTTTTATATATTAAAAATTAATAGTGAACGGTTAATTTGTTTGTTTATATTCAATAAAAATGAACTTTAACTAATTAAAAACAATTTTAAATCTTAATTTAAAATAAAAAAACAAAACTTAATTTAAATAACATTTATAAAAAATAATATCCTTTTAAAAAAACACCTCTTACACTTACTTTCTACAATAAAACTCTTAACATAAAAGATGAGAATAAAACATCCGGTCACCAACTTGTAAAAACTTTAGACAACCCTAAACTCTACCTGTGGTTTGAGAGTAAGCGTTCTTACCAGTGTTGAAATTTGACTGTTAATTACGCTCAAGATTTAAAGCAGATAGTCCAAGATTTAAAATTGTCCGTTGAGGAAAAAAGTCTATAAAAATGTCTGGTTGCATTGCTCAGCTCATCATTTTTTTATGGATGGAATATTTTTCAAAAATTTCTACCCTGCTTCTAACCATATTGGACACAGGAAAAAACAGTATATCTAACAAGTCCACGGGCGTTGCTTCCGTATGTTCCAAGAAATTGTGCGCAGCCAGTGGAATCGCAGAGTAATGAAAGGAAAATCTGACTCACTCTTCTTGTCTGCGACAGTGAAACCTGTACAGGGGCATTGACCGATTGATCTCCATCGCACAGAACTGATATCATTCATAAAGTCTAGACAAGAAAAATTAACTTGCCAAAATTACCTTTGAGCAAAGCATAATACTTCTAAGAAAAATGATCTTATTGGGCATGGGGTTGTAAACGTGGCAGCAGTGAGATAGCATGGTCGAGACATAGTTCACTTGCAGGACTTGAATGATCATCATATATATATATAATATATATATAATGATACTCAATTGGTTTTGGTTTTAATAGACGATAATCATCATCATTATATAGGAAGATGTGTAATTCTTTCCATGCTTAATATGGAGTTAGCTTATGTAAAAAAAATATTAGTAACAACTTTTTTCGTTCTCAACATGAAGTTAGCATGTAGTGTGTGTATTAAGAACCAAAACAAATTCATCTTAACTCGGATCTATTAACTCGGATCTATTAGGGTCGAGAGGCATCAAATCCTTGAAGATACAAAATACAAATATTTCTTCAAGTTTTATAATCTAAAAAAAAATTACATGTCAAGAAATTTGATGCCTAACAATACATGATAGATTAAGAATTAAAATGAAATGTTTATTAATAATTTTTCAACATATCAACACGGAAAATAAAAAGAATGAATTTACTCTTTTAAAAAATGACCAACACGGAAATGTCACTATGTGGAAATTTTAATGAAGATCATAACCATTTAGGAAGTAAAAATTAAAAGTTTTGATAGAAGTTTAAGAAAACAAAAGGGTTTTTAGTATTGAGAAAATGGAAAAATATCAAAGTGTGTGTGTTTTTGTGAGTGTTCATCTACTTGAAATATTTCACCCATCATCAAAGACTCTTTTGAAGTAAGTATAATTGAAAAGAGGGTTATAGAGAAGCTTTTAAAGGAATAAAATAAAACAATTAAAGATAGAAGGTGAAAATGTAGCACTTATAACTAAGATGAAAATATATTTTTTTCTATTTAATGATAAGGTATTCAAAGAATAAAATAATAAATAAAAGATGGATAAAAATCAATAATTATTAAAGGTTACCTTGAGAATAATTTGAATTTTGATAATAATTAAACATTTTTTATAATTATTAAAAAATATTTATGGAAAGTAGTTTAGAAAGGATTAGAAATTAAAATGAGAGGATTTAAAAAGGGGCTAATTAAGTGTGACTTTGAGGACAAAAGTGAAGAAACACTACATATAGATTAACTTATTAGAGGAGATCCCACCAAATCAATGTCTTCATAAGCTACCCCTAGAGTCATTCAGGTATGGTAAGTTGAGGTCTACATGGGGTGAAGAAGCCATGTTACATTGAGTTGATGGAGAGGGAGTTTGCATTTATTGAAGGTGTCTGACCTATAGGACCTCAATTTGACTCCGAAGTGCTCCACACTCGTCATGAGCATGTTGCATTACTTTATCTCTACAGGGTACCAGAGGTAGTTCCAACTACTGTCATTTTATTGATCTCAACAAAACAATGCTGCAAAGTAATCTCTTAGACCACAAAGTTTATCTCTTCACGATCCAGTCAGAAGGTGAGAAGAAGGTCACTTTGATCACTACAACCCTGACACAAGACCTTTCTATATCGTATAAGTAGGTTGACAAGATTGTAGAGGATCACAAAGATATTTTTTCTTCACATGTGAGGGTGCCTCTGCACTACCAAGTCAAGAATTTCATTGACTTGGTACTTGGTGCTTCCCTACCCAATGGTCCAACCTACATACACTCACTTCCAAAGAATGAGAGTCTTCCATATGTTTAACAAATATATAACAAAACCCTTCATATCTCTGTTGGCCACAACCCTTTTCGAGTGTGTTTGGGGTTCCAACCATTATCCCCCATTGAGGTAGCCCTACCTATTTCATCTTCACCAACAAAGTCCTCCCACACTTAGACCGAGACAGATCGTATAGCCAAATTTATTGAATGGATCCAACACCTCTAACAACAAGTTCATGACATCCTTCAAAATACTAATTCCAAGGATAATCAATGACATGACTAGCATTAGGTTCCACACAAGTTTAAGTTTGGTGACATTAGATCATACAAATCTATGGGTTTTTCAAAGAAATACAACCTCTTCAGCAAGGCAAGTGGATCACTAAGATTCAAATTTAGAAAAAGTGTCCCCATCTCCAACAATAACTTGATGTAATGGGGACCATTGATTCATAAGGGGGGATGATTGATCCATATGGAAATTGGTGGCCATCCACCTCTTCCACCGAGTCAACATTTTCGAGTCCATGTTTTTGATAAACCATGGTATCCACCCATGGTATTTAAAGGGAAGAAAGAAATAAAATAAATAACAATAATAATATGGTAAAAATATTTTTTCACGATTATTAATTAAGTTTTCACCATTCGTGGTATGAGCCCATGTTTTTTGTAACCCATGGTATTGTTAACCGAGATACAAAAAATAAAAACATACAATAATATTGAAATAGGCGAAACAATATTACTTTTGAGGGAACATACATCTGTAAGTAATATATATTATCCCCCCCCCCCCCATTTGTAAAATGACATATTATTATTCCTTTATAATGTAGTGATCCAGGAGGATCCTCAGGTCTAGAAAATGCTCAAAAATGAAAGTTCTCGGAATTGAATGAAACCAATTCCAATGTGACTGTCTCGTCGCTCTGATTCCGACCATATCTTTACTTTCTCAAATAGACACTATATGCGAGAGTTATCACACTCTGACCGTTTTCCCAAACAGTAAAAAAAAAGTCAACAGGGCAACTGGAAAAAAGTCAATGATGATGTTATCATGACATCTCATTGACGTCATCATGATGACATCTGCAAAGTGACATGTGGCAGCACAACAACAGGGTGACTGGGTAGTGACAGGGACCAATCCCACTTCACCAAGTGGCACATGGTGGACCAATATAACGTTGACAAGTGGCATCGTTAAGGACCAATGAAAGGGTGAAACGTGGCCCAGAAATGGGCTGCCACGTGGCACCCCATCACTAGTTGAATGGAAAAATTATTTTTGAGTTCATGGGGTTCGACCCCATGACCTATTGACAAAGTCAAATGCCTTGAGGAAAGGTCTGATAGCCAACGCGTCGAGGTTGGAGCTTGTTAACATAAGCCTTTTTAAAATTATTTAAAATGTATATAAGTGAATGGAGGCGGAAGGGGGCTGGGGCTAGGGCTAAGCCCCAACCCGTAGATTTGTTTTTCCATGAGACCAGCCACCAAGAGGGCGCGAGCGCCACCACCTGTTGGGCGTGTTTTTGGGGCGCGATCCTATCCAATGCACCATGTGACCGTTGATGGAGGGGTCTTATCCCTATGAGCACGGGTTTGTTAGGATGTGATCCCATGGATTACTCCATAAGACCATATACTAGCGCATAATCGGTGCTAGCGCCTAGCCCTTTGGGCTGGAGCTAGGCCATATGAGTACCATATGACCTTTAAAATGGGCGCGCGCTTGGCTCTAGGGGGCTACTCTGTGTATTTTTAACAGAAGTGGGTTATTTGTCTATAGTTTGGCCCAGATTGGGCATTTTTAAAGATATTTTGGCCATTTGAAGGGGGACTTGATCCCAAAAATAGGCCAGATCTTTAGGGGAAGTTGGGCCTAAAAACTACATAAAGGGGATTTTTGAGCTTGAGAGGTAACTTTTTGATGCAGGGAATTTGAGGAGTAGCTTGTGTAATTTGCCCATTTCTAATGTTTTGAGATGCATTGAGTCATGTTTTGAGAGGAGATTGTTGAGGCTTGTATGTATCTAAACAAGGAGGTCTTGTACAACAGATCAAAAGTCTTTTGTAACAACAAAGAGCCAATGTAAAGAAAACTTGAGCATTTGAAGAGAAATAAAGAGGTCCTCCACTTGGAAACGGGCCCAGAGACGTAGCCAAAGATTGATGAACTATGTTAACAAGTTCTTGTGTCTATTTTTGTTTCTTGTTTGTTGTTATCTTCTCTTATTTTGTAGCATGGTTTATGATGGCTAAACTCTTTAATCACTTATGAGCATCAAGTAAAAGTCATAATTCTAATTCCTCAACAAGTTATATAGTTTATGTGTTTCGTATTCTTATCGATCCGATGCATAAAGTACATAAACTTAACTTGCAATTTGTCAGTAAAACCTCACATTTTTGGATCAAGTTTATGGCATCAGAGCATTTGGTTTTGAAGGTTTGACATGAATTGCAAGCATTGGATGCTCATCAAAGCCAAACTCAAGCGAGGAGAAGAACAACTTGAGGCTTTTAATCCAGAGATTCAAAGGAGACCTCATAAACAAGAGATGTCTTCACTGAGGAAGCTAGGTACTTATGCATCTGAGGACAATTTCTTTGAGGCATTTCAATTCATGAAAGCCATGGTAGATGAGATTTACCATGAAAGAGGACAACGAAGAATTTCAAAGGTTGAAGAAGGTGAATCTTCAGTAAGAGCAAAAGGAGGAGTTGGAGGTGGTGGACCTTCAGAACCTTCTTCCCCTTCATCCTCGTCATCTACAAGTGAAGCAAGTGTACATTCCTCCAAGGATAAGCAACCTAAAAAAACTCATCATTCTTCTGATATGCCTTTATTAAAGCTTGATGTAAAGTTTAATTTACCCACATATGATGGTGAATTAGATGCAAAAAATCTAGATAATTGGGTTAGGCGGCTTGAACTCTATTGCAAGATACAAAGGATTGTTGATGATGAAACAAAGATCCAACTTGCAAGTCTCAAATTGGGAGGCACAACTCTCATATAGTGGGAAAAAAAAACTAAAGATGATCTCAAGAAAAATGGTAAAACAATCTCTTCCTGGAATGATTTTATCATTGCATTGAAGAAACAATTTTACCCATTAGCATACATGCAACATGGAATGATGAATTGACAAAGTTTAAGGCAAGCTAAGAATCGAAGTGTACAAGAATATACTCAAACATTTCGTAAGAAAGCATTAAATTTGGGTATGCCTTTATATACACAAGAGACACTCCTAAAATATATTGGTGGTTTACATTCTTATATCAAGCATACTATTCTTATGTTAAATCCTTCTAACTTTGATGAAGTATGTGTACAAGCCATTCACATTGAATCAAGTAAAGGGAATGTTGGTGATAGTGTTTCTACATATACTTGGCAAGGAAAGGATTCAGGGAAAAGAAAAGAGAAAGAGAAGAAGACGACCACATGAAGAAAGGAGAAGCCTACTTGCAAGCATTGCAAGAAGGTAGGCCATGAT
>ML798137.1:18835-45790 GCA_009831015.1 Picea engelmannii
TTTGATTAGTTTATTTCTTATAGTTACCTTAGTAATTAGTTTACAAGGTGTATAACATTATGTAAGTACTTATGGTGATTTGAGTGTAATAATCACATTCCAATAAGATGAACTAGTAAATTTATACTATTATCCATAACTAGTAGTGATACTATTGTATAATAAAAACACTATATTCAACTGAGCAATGACATGGTAAAGTAAGATGGTATATACAATAAGTTGATTCTCATTATGTAGATTACATTGCATTGATTTCACACATTGACAAAAGATTATATCATTCTTATTGGTTTAGCTATTACTTATGGAAACTAACATAGGTTAATCACACATACTACTTAATATTCATAGGCATTAGCTTATCTATGTTGAAAGTTGTTCATCTTTATCCCATTTCTTTGATTTGACTTGTATTGAACTCTCTACTCTCATTGAATCTTGAGCTTAATACTCATGATATATTTGATACAAGATTGTTATAGGTATGTAGCGTACGTACTATTAAATCTCTACACTACATGTTCTCTAATCCTTACTCATCAATTACATATCATATCTTATGCCATTACTTATCTTGAATATGTGATTTCTCTTATTCATAACCCATTGATGAGTATCCCGTCATATGATTTACTTTACTTCCATAGGCCGTCTTGTAATCTATAACCATAACTGACTCAATTTGGGTATAGAGTAGATAAAACAACTAACTTAGTAGTATGGTCATTACTTTGTCAACTAGTCATGGAGTATACCATGTATCTTCCTTAATCAATACACCCGTATCGAGAATGCATACCCAAATTTTCACTGCTGTAAATACCCCATATCTAGAGTGCATATCTATACAAGTTTTTGCAGACATATTTCAAGTATACAATGGGGAATGCTGGAAAATCTTGTTAATATTTTTTGAGAATATTTTTTAAATAAGCACTGCAATAAGTTAGTTTATTTTTTCATAGAGGAAGTATTTTTTTCTAGTAGGTTTTGGTGTTTGCTAGTATATTGATGATATCTTAGTGGTGCTTTTATCATTTTTATTAGAAACATTTTAGGGTGGGGTTACTAATATTAAATGACTTCATTTGCCCATAAATAAATTTTTTTTTTTTTAAATAATAGTTGTCGTCGCAATTGAGATGACAACAAAATTTCTACGACAAAATTGCTATATAAACCATGAAAAGTTGTCGTCTCAATTGCACTCTAGAATTGTTGCGACGAATTTGTTGCATAAACCACACAAATTTGTCATCACAATTGCGATGCATTGTAGGAATGTTGTGATGAATTTGCTATATAAACCACGAAAGTTATATGTCGTTATATACCTTGTGGGCATCGCAATTGAGACGTCATTAAAAACCATACGACGAAAATGCTATATAAACCATGAAAAGTTGTCGTCGCAATATAACATGTGGTCATCACAATAGCGACACATAATTGGTTTTACTTAGTTTGCCTATATTGTCGTATTGGCAAAGATATTTATTTGTTTGTCATAGTTGTGATTAGTTCCCTATGGTTGTCTCTCTTGTGACATTAATTCAAGTTTGTTGAAATTTCCACGTCACATGAAACGACGTTTGAGAGACTCAATATTCGTCGCAATATCCACAACATAGCGTCACAAGAGCGTCGAAATAGTCGTCACAAAATGACCCAAATTTTCTAGTGTTGTATTGTTTAGTTTTGTTTTTTTCATCTTCAGGGTCCTCATTGGGATAGGGACACTTGGCTACAAAATTTTCAACCTTGCCACAGTTAAAACATTTGAAAGGTATCTTTCCTTTGTACTTCCCTGATCCTTTCTGAAGTTTTCTAATAAAATTGGCTTCTTCCACATCAGATTCTTCATGATGGCTAAAATGAGGTTTTTGCTTATGATTTTTTATTTTCTTGAGCACCTTGAAGGATGCCTCTCCTTGTGACAGGTTCTCATGACCTAATATTAACTCATAGGCTATGAGAATTCGATACAATTCATCCATGGTGATTTTATCTAGATGTTCCCGATCTTCAAGAGAGGACACTTTAGGATTGTATAGAATAGGTAGTGTTCTTAGTATTTTTTCAACTAGCTCATTGTATGACACTTATACTCCCAATCCTCTGATTGCATTAACAATATTATCAACTCTTTCGAAGTAATCTGAGATATTTTCTTCATCCTTCATTTTTATACCTTCATACTGTACTCTGAGAGTCTGGAGTTTGGACCTCTTTACCTTGGAATCTCTTGCATATATGGTTTCCAATTTATCCCATAGTTGTTTTTCATTATTACAATTTAGTACCTTAGCAAGGATTTTCTTACTCGGTCCATATTGTAGTGTGTTTAAATCTTTTGCATGTTCCCCAAAAAAAATTGTGTCTTCTACTTCTATGGGAGTGGCTTTTGGAACATCATATCCCTTTTCAACTAATGTCCATACTTCCAATCCAATGGACATCAGATAGCTTTTCATTCTAACACTTTAGAAGAAATAGTCTTCACCATTGAATAGGGGGATTTTTTATGACATCTTCAACTGCTAATCCATTCTAAATGTATATTCCTCTTCAATTGATTTAAAACTTTTGTGAAGAGACCCTCTCTGATACCAATTGAAGGATCAAATCCTATCACTAAGAGGTGGGGGTGAATCCGTGACACAATAATTATATCAATTTTTCTTTTGTTAATGCAAATAGAGTTTTAACACAATATTTTATCGTGGAACCCAATTGGGAAAACCACAAAGGATTTTCTATTAAATGAAAAATTTGTTTTACATGTTACATAGAAGGAATATATTCTTCCTTTTCGATCAGCACCAACTGATCAGGATGCACCCACACCCTTGTTTACCAACAAAAACTGGTAGGAGGCTATGACCCCTTGTTTAGTCAGTTACAACTGACAAGGAAGCACCAACTCCTTCTGCAGGCACCAACCTGCCCTTGGACCACCCAACCACCCTTATTTTCTAAATCTGGAAAAACTTTTGTATCAATTATTTACTACACCTCTCTCTTCTTCTGTGATTTGATATATCTTTTCATTCAGACTACAGAGCCCTACTTCTTCTCACCACTCTTCCTCATTTATATAATCTTCAAAATGGTGTGAGTTATGACGCACTGTATCCTTTCGTTTCGACCATCTCACCTCTTAGTTTAACTTAACCATAATAATTGTTTTATCATTATTACCATGGAGGAATTTAATAAATTGATTATAAATATGGATCAATTTCATCTTTTAACTCGATCCTAAATCTCCGCAATTGTTGCAAAAGCCAAGTTCTGCAGAGGTGCTTTCTTCAAACCATTTTCATATGATCAAAAACACAAAACCACAGGATTATCAACTTTAGTGACGTATTACCTTTCACCTCTATATCTCTTATTCCATATGACCAATGGTGGTGAATAGACGCTAGGCCAAACAAGCGCTTGAGTGCTTATCAGAATCAATTTTCATAATTCAATCTCCCAATGAGATGGACGACTGTCAGGATTTTGGGACTTCACCCTTTGGGACTTCATCTATTCTACTTACTGTCAGGTTGTTGTATTAAAGATTTTATTACCTGAAAACACTAAATTGTCAAACCAGGGTAAGTGAACTTAGAGCTGCTACACTATATGTGTTGGTAAGATTCTAATTCCTACCTAAAGGTTATTCTGAGAAGAAAGCACAAACTTACTCTTAGAAACTGAATCCTAATTATTATCTTAAAACTAATCATATCTTGTCTAATTAATCAAATGGAAACAGTTCTGAGTTAAGCAAAGGAATTTCCATTCATATTCTAAAGAAATCACCCAAGACTATTTACCATTATCTTAAACATCTAATCATCAACATATCTATTTGAACCATAAAAGAGAGAACATTTTAAAACAACCTCTTATTTAATCTAAGTATCAAGCAGTTCTAAATCTAACAAAGATGAAACTAACAAATGTCCTATTTTACCCTACAAGTATTGGAAGCTTCCTTTAATCAGACCATAATATAGCTATCCTAACAAAACAAAGTAAGTCCAAACTCAAATTATCTTTAAATCGTGATCAAACTGGAAACTGGAAAACATAGCAACTCTAGACTAATATAGGAGAAAGAGTAATTGGTACTTGATTCATTCCTCAAATTCTATAATGATAAATAACTCATTCCAACATTCAACGATCTACAAGATAATATCAAGCTGGGAGTGAATTAAATGAAAGAATGACCAAGTTAGAATTTAGCAGAGTAACTTCAAATGAAAAACTAACTCACATACAGATTCTAGAACTAAAAATAAACTAACTATACTGTGGAAAAGAGACAACGAATTGAACCTGTTGGTGGGCCCAACCAAGAGGTGAAATCTCCCTAAAATGAAACCAGAGATACTCATATTATTTTGTGCATAACTATTTCATTCCTCACGCTCCATAACTCATAAATAAAATTCAAATCATTTAACAGAGAATGACATAACGCATAGCAAATTGTATTATCAAAAATCGCATCACATAACATATCATAACCAACGTTTCTTGAGAGCGAACTCAGTTTATATAGATCCTCCAAATAGTCTTGAACATAGGTGCATTAATCTAAGTGAATCTTAGATCCGAAAATGACTCATAGTCAATTAAAACTAATTTCACAGCTTCATGACACGCAGTGTCAAGAAGCGTGGATCATAAAGCATCATAATAAAACAGTTCTACAATTTCGCTCTGAGTCATCACATTGAGTTATGACTCAATCAATCATATGAATCGGACTGTCAATCCAATCTGGCCATGTCGTGCAAGTCTTTGACATCTCCACTAAGTGCGAGCCGATACCTGGTACTGATAAGTCTGTTTCAAGGGAACAAGTACCTAACTCATGTCACGTTAGTATCAATATTGGTTTAAAATATCAAAATACATTAAAAATAACTTGAATCATAGGAATACCTTGAATAGCTCCATTTAGGGCAAAAGGGTGTCAAATGTTTCATGGTAAGGCCATAATGAAATGATACTAGATATGAAAATGGGGGTATATTTGACATGATATAGGAAAAAATATGGTCAAAATTGGAGACTAACATTCCCCCAAGATGAAGTCTTTGCCTGTCCTCAGACAACAAAAAGTCAAAAACTGAGATTCATCGAAGTGTTGCAACAGCTACAACCAACATTTGCAATTTCTCATGTTTCTTCATGTTTCTGATTTCCTTCTTAAGAACCCGATTAATGATGATGTGCTTCCTGGCAATCTTCTACAATTTCTTATTCTTCTAAAAAAGACCTCTATTCTTTCATTTTAATCGTTCAATCTTTGATGAGAAGTGAGCTCGTCTGAGTTTCATAAATTCATTTTCTGTTTTGATATGTCGATCCAGTATGGTATATTCATGTAACTTCTCTTTTAACCTTCGGTTCTTGTTTTCCAATCTGACAACCATTGGTCGCAAAGATCTACTGGAAGAGATTTCACAGTAAGATTTGAATGTCTTACCATGACCTTGTTGTGTTTGAGGGTTGGACGCATGAGTGAACTCCTCTGGTCTTTGAACAGGGGTGTCAACTGGACTAGATTCATGAGTAACCTTGTCATATACTTGAACAGGGGTGTCGACTGGACTAGGTTCATGAGTGAACTAATCATACATCTAAACAAGGGTATCAACTAACATTTGAATTGACTTGTCCCGCTCAATTTATTTGAGCACATTATCTTGTTGATTGACTTTATGGACTTTTAGAATCAATTGGGAGAGATTCCATGTCATCTTAGAAGACTTTGGAGCCTCCTCATGATCATCCATACTTTTCAATCTTTCCTGTAATGGGTAACTAGGCACGAAGTTATCCATATTTGAAAGTTTTCATGTGCATTTACGTTTGGGATTTATTCTAGGTTTGTCGATTAACTCCTCAAGTTGTTCCACATCAATAATATTTTTAGCAGTTGGAGGAGAAATCAGAATTTCAACGTTTGCATATGTAGGGACAATGTTTTCCACTCTTTCATGGTTAGTTTCCACACCATCAGAACCATGGACATCAAACGAATGTTTTGTGCCATGATTATCATCACTGGCCTCAATTGTGTAGTCTGGTGTATTCTCAGGGTCATCACAGATTTTAGCCAAGGTTTTAACAACCTTTTTCTTAGAGTTTGACTTCTTTTGTGAAGCTTTGGACTCAATATTTTTATCTTTAGATTTGTCAGAAGCTAGGGTTCTTACAACGAACATATCCCAAGATTCCTGTTTGTGGGATAACGCAAACTTAACCAAAATTTTGACAAGACCAAAAGAAACAAATTGCCTCTAAAATCTTTGGCTTTGAGAACTTTTTCTACCATTTTCTTCAAGCTCTTCAACAAAAAATAGGGGATGTTCACCAAATGGTTACCTTTGAAATGCAGGAGGAGTCGAGCATGACATGGAAACATGATCGTGTACTGAACTTTGCAAGTGAGGTAGCATTGAAGTATGGATAGAAACTGATCCCATTTCAGTTCCAACCATGACCTTGATGTGCCTTCTGACCATTGTAATTTTCGATACTAGGGTTGTAGGAGCTGCGTGCAGAGCTTCTTGTCGATTGGCTGGCCCTTCGTCCATTTCTTACCAGTGCTGGGTAATTGAATTGCTTCGGAAATGAACTTCTCTGTGACTTCAAATTCCATCTCACACGCTTTAGCTAGTCCACCATGAAAGTGCAGAGCGAATTGAAGCGTAATCGTATCATCATACCCGTCAAATTTCTTGAAGAACGGCTCCCATCCATCTTTCTGAAAAATCTGTTTGGTGGCTTCATACTTAGGAAGAGACTCCAAATATGCATAATTCTCAGGTTCGTGATGATTCGCCACCATAATTCCACTCAGTATAACAGGAAAGGTTCAAAGGTGAGCAACGGAATTAGATGACGGCAACAGAGGAATAGAGTATGATGTGTGAAGTAGGTCATGAGAGGAATTATAGAAGGACGTTTGAAGTGTCATGGGGATCAATATCATGTGAAGGAATGATGATGGTCGTACACCTTTTCAAAATATCATTTCATATGAGTCATGTCAAGTTCAACCATAATAATGTAGTGCATTTTCCATGATACGAAATGTCAAGAAGAATTAAACTTAGCTTGTTAAGTACAGAGTATAGGGATGATGAAATGTCATGGAGTATCAAGGTAGTCATAGTTCAAGTTATTAATGTGTATTTTAATAAATTAAACTAACATGAAACTAAGTGTACCTGAGTTCGATTACCTACTCCCTGTTATGCATTTCTTACTGTAGAGATCTTGAATTCAATTCTGAATCTAGAGAGCGCCAAAGTTGTAACTGGAATCTATATTGTTGATAACCACTATGACTGATTGATTATGTCTGGCACTGACTGGTACTGATGAAATAAACAAAAATCTGCAGAGAAACTTGAACCAACAATAACTTGTTGAGAAAAAGATTTCCTATTTATAAAGAAAATTATCTGATGGCTATCCCCGAACCTGTCTTCTGTTCGTTCCTAAAAGGAACTAATTAAAATTATGTCTTCAACAACTTCAAATCTTTAACCTATGGTACAATTCTTATTTGTGTGAATAAATGTTCTGGAGTCGAACACAAAAAGAAATCATTGGATTACCGGCCATTAATGAATGTCGTTAACCAATGCAAGATGACCCACCAGTGATGTCAATGGGCCTCAAGGTACCTATAGTGCATCCTAATAGGTACGAATAAAGGTCTTAGTGTCGAGTCACCTATAGGATCTATCAACCAAGAGACATTGGTGTATTCCCATGGTTGTTAGCAAGGAAATCTGCCATTGAGGCATGCAGATCCCAGGGTACTAAGTAGTCTCTAATATCTACTCCAGATAAGGTGTTGGTATCGATGGAGAGAGACTTTTTGGAAGGTGGACCTTAACATATCCCACATCATCCAACGTGAGTGCAGATAGAAATCTTGCAGAGAATAATTTTGTGGGACAGTAATCACTTACTTGTGGATTTTATGAGCCCAAGTTAGTATATGCTCATTGTTTTCTCATGTTTTGAAAGTCTGGGAAAATGTTAAAAGAAAACTATAGGGGGGTTTCTTTCCCATCATAATCTATCAGGCCAGGTAAAGAATAATCCTATCCCTGATAAATGCCCCTTTCATACTTTAATGAGCAATTCAAAGGGAGAAAACAAGCTCAAATTTATTAATTTCAAAACAAGACAGTGTATATTGATAAGAAAGTTTCATAAAATAAAATGATCTTACCTTCTTACCTGTTGCGAAAAAGTGATGAAGTTCAATTATGTTATGTACTTGCTTTAAAAATCCTGTAAAACTAAAAACAATATGTCAACATATCCAAAAATGTTTTTTTTATATATTTTTTATTTTTTATTTTTAATGAAAATTTTATTATTTACAAAATCTTGAAACAACAAAAATGATCAAGGATTAGCAGGAGGAGAAGACTCTTCTCCTACTATCTTTATTTCTGGTTGTTTAGCAATTTCCTGTAGAAAATCATCTCTTGACAAGGGTTTGTTATACACTTTTAACCGATGTCCATTTACTACAAAGGAATTTTGAGAGTCATCTATGGTCTTGATTCTAACAGACCCATTATCAAAAACAGTTTCCACTTCATAAGGTCCCAACCACCTTGTCATAAGTTTTCCTTTGAAATTTTTATATTTGGAATCAAAGAGCAATGCCCAATCCCCTGGTTGAAAATGCTTTTTCTTAATGTATTTATCATGCCATTTGCTACGTTGATTTTGTACAAGGATAGTTCTTTGAAGAGCATCTTGCCTAATTTCTCCCAATTCATTTAATTGCATAAATCTCTGTTTGTGTGCCTCATCCAAATTCAAACCCAATTCTGCTCCTATGCGGAAGGTATGAATCTGAAATTCTATGGGAAGGAGAATTTGCTTTCCAAATACCAATTCATAAGGGGTATGACCAGTGGTATTACTCCACGTAGTCAGGTATGCCCATAAAGCCTCTGGAAGTCTATCCGCCCAATATTTGTGATGTAAATGTATTGTTTTGGTCAGAATAGCTTCTAGAAATTTATTCGTGGATTCTACTTGTCCATTGGCTTGTGGATGGTATGGAGAAGACTTGCAATGTTTTATCCCATATTTATCTATGAGTTCCTTCATCAACTTAGAAGTAAATTGGGCACCTTGATCAGTAACAATCTCTCGTGGAACACCGAAGCGGGTAAATATATCTTCATAAATAAATTCAACCATTGATTTCTCAGTTCCTTGATATAAGGATTTTTCCTCTACCCACTTGGTCACAAAATCTGTACAAACCAAGATGTACTTCTTCTTCCTCGGCATTGGGGAAATCGGTCCTACAAAATCAAGTGCCCATTTATCAAATGGTTCAATCACAACCTGCGGTTGTAAGGGCATCTCATTTGCTACGGTAGGTCTTCCCATCCTCTAACAACTATCGCATCTTCTTACATATTTTGTTGCATCTTTAAACAGTGTCGACGAATAATATCCTGATTGTAAGACTTTATATGTCGTTCTCTTATCAGAGAAATTTCCTCCACATGGCCCGTCATGACAGGCCTGAAGGATATCAGGAATCTCATTTTCCCAAACACATCTCCTAATGATCATATCAGGACTTGTATAGAAAATATCACTTCCTATCCAAGAATAATAAGCACTTTGTTGGACAATTCTTTTCTTTTGTGGTGATGACAAATGAGCTGGCAGTCTCCCTATAGCTAAGTAATTTGTCGTATATGAAAACCAAGGGGCCTTAACATCTACTGCAAATAGGCGTTCATCAGGGAAATTATCATTCACTGGAATGTCAGTACTGTCTTGAGGAATATGAGAAAGAAAATCTGCAACTACATTTTCTTTTCCTGGCTGATCAACTATAGTGATGTTAAATTCTTGAAGTAGCAAAATCCATCGTGTGATTCTTTCGGTAGTAACTGGTTTGTTCATCAAAAATCTAATAGCAGAATGGTCGGTATGTACAAAAACCTCATATCTAGTGATGTAATGACGAAATTTGTTAATGGCATGAACTACAGCCAAAACTTCCTTCTCTGTTACAGTGTATTTCAATTCAGGGGGAGTAAGGTTTTTGCTAGTGAAGTAAATTGCATAGTTCTGTTGGTTTTATTTTTGTCCAAGCACTCCTCCTAAAGCAGTGTATGAGGCATCAGTTGAAATATGGAAAGGAAGGGACCAATTTGGTCCTCTTAGAATAGGTGCCATGGACAATTTTTCTTTCAAATTTTCAAAAGCATTATGACAACTGTTATCCCAACAAAATTTTGCATCCTTTGCTAACAGTTTAAACATGGGGTTGGCTATCTTTGTAAAATTTTAGATAAATCGACGATAATATCCAGCATGTACCAAAAACTTCGCACATCTTTTTGGGTTTTTGGAGAGGAAATCTTAACTATTACTTCAATTTTAGCTGGATCAACTTTAATTCCTTCTGTAGACAAATGATGACCCAACACTATTCCCTCAGTTACTAGAATTTTACATTTTTCGTGACTAAGGGATAAATTTTATTCCTGACAGTGAATCAAGACCTTCTCAAGATTACTTAAGGCTTCTTCGAAGGTATTACCATAAACAGTAAAATCGTCCATGTACACTTCCACACAATCATGAATTAAGTCAGCAAAAATCCCAAGGACTGCTCTCTAAAATGTAGCAGGAGCATTGTATAGTCCAAAAGATAGCACTTTATAAGCATAAGTGCCTCAAGGACACGTGAATGTTGTTTTGTCCTGGTCTTCAAGAGAAATTTGAATTTGATTGTATCCACTATATCCATCGAGAAAGGAAAAGTATCTTTTTTCCAGCCAAGGTATCCAAAACCTGATCTATAAAAGGCAAGGTAAAGTAGTCCTTCAGGGTTGCCTTGTTCAAATCCCTAAAGTCTACACACATTATCCATTTCCCTATCATTTTCTTAGGTACCACAACAAGAGGTGAAACCCACTTGCTGTCAGAAATTGGATAAATGAATCCTACATTTAATAATTTATGTAACTCTTCTTTCACAAAATATTTTAGGATTGGATTCATACGCCTTTGTGGTTGTCTTATTGGAGTTATCTCTGGTTGGATATATATATGTGGTGAATATAGGTGTTAGGATGCACTCCTCTCATATCAATGTACTCCCATGCAAATGCCCCTAACTATTCTTTCAAAAGATTTGTTAACTGCTCCTATTGGTTGAGGCTTAATTCAGAATTGATGTATAGACATTTGCCTGGGCTAAGTTCTACTGGAATGGTATATGGCCCTGGATGCTCATCAATGATGAAAACCATAGATGGTGAAAACGAGAAAAATGACTCACTTCGTTCTTCAAATTCCTCTCTGAAAATTTGATCGTATTGAAAATATGTTTGTGGAAACTCGACATTTTCTGTCACAGAAAGAAATTGGCTTAAAATGTCATCCTCTGTCGGTTCTTGTAATGCATGAAATTCATCAACAGATAATAAAGGTTCTTCCTCATCATTCTCGTGATAGGGACATTTTAGCCACCATAATTCTTCTGTAACCGGTTGAGCAGATGGAAAAAGAGTAAGCTTCTGTGAAGAAATTCCATTTGAGATGAACATATCCCCACCACGACATCCAATGAAAGCATTGGTCGTAGCCAACCAAGGTCTCCCTAAAATGATTGGATGGCCTTTCGTGGGATCCTTTGAATGAATAATCATGAAGTTGATAGGATATTCCCACGAATCTAATGTAACAAGAATGTCATCGAGGACCCCAACAGGTTTTATAGTTGTTCTATCAGCAAGTTCAAGAACTATAGGGTTAGGGTGAAGGAATTGACTTAGTTACAACAATTCAACTATATTGATAGTCATTATATTAATGGCTACGCCTAAGTCGACCAAAGTATTACCAATAGAAACATTGTTGATAGTAACTGAAACTATTGGGTTCCCGGGGTTGGCGTACTTCACAATCTTAAGAGCTTCAGAAATACAATTCAATGACTGGCCTACTAGGTGCATCTCGGGTGGATGTTTCTGTTTCTGACTTAGTTTCTTAATGTAGAGTTATTTAATGGTCTTGGCGTAGATTGGAACATCTCTAATCGCTTGTAACAATGGAATCTTAACACAGACATTTTTTAATTCATTGATGATGTCAAACTCAGATTGAGCAATTGGTTTTTCAATGAGCAACCTCTCAGGAAAAGGAGGTGTTCGGGGAACCTGAGTTTGTATGTTATCATTTGATTTAGATACTTTATTCTTTGGAATGATGAAATATTTCAAAGATGCCTCGTTTGAGAAATCATCTACAGGTTCTTCTTCATGTTCTTGGATAATTACCTTTGGTGTTGTTCTTGTTACAGGCTGAGTTTTATTTAAAGTTTTCCCAAATCTCAATTGTATTTCCTATATGGAAATGGGGTTTATGGTGTAAGCTAGGTAGTTTTGAAAATCAACACTATGGAGTGGCATAGGTGGTCTGTTTTTAGGATTTGGAATGGGTTGAGTGGGTAATATGGTGGGATGAGGTGGATTTTGAGGCTGCTGAGGAGTTTGTTGAATGGGTGGTAAAGGAGGTGGAGTAAAACTAGGCAATAGTTGATGCATGTTTGGAGGGTATTGAGTACATGGATTTTGGGGAATTGTTACCACATGTTGTTGTTGGTTATTTCCATAATTATGTTCTCTCCATCCCTGGTACCAAGGTTGAGCAGGGACATTTTGTGGAGGCCAATTTGGCCAGTTCCATGGATGTTGTTGTTGTTGAGAGAAGGGTGGATAGTAGCTGGAAGGTTGTGGGGATGGTTCTTGATACATATTCGAGTTCCTAGGTTGTGAAGGCCTCTTAGGTGCACATGGAGTCCCTGGAGCTTCCCCTCCCTTGAATATAGCTTGCAATCCTGGTAAGGATGGACAATCTTCTGTTTTATGATTTTTAGTACATATTGCACATACAGAAACATTGTCCAAAGGACATTCTTCTAAAGGATGCCTTTTTCTTTATTTTGGGCAGAATATGCTTAATACAGGGTTTTCCTCTTCCCGCTTTTTCTTAATCTTCAGAGTGTCTAACTGAGAGCCAATCATTCCTAAAATGTCTGTTTTAAAATTGTCCAAGAGTTTTCCCAATTCAATTCTAGTAACTACACAAGATGTGGGTACTTTGGTGTTTTTGTTGACAGGTTCTCTCACACTTTTTGTCGTTTTCCCCCTACTTCTTGAGTAATTTCTACATAGTTCACTGAGTGATTCAAAGCCTTTTTGATAAATGTCTCCTGAATCCATTAAGTTGAGAGTGTCAATGTACTCATCTGAAACCCCTTTTAAGAAAAGATTCATTTCGAGAATCCTTGGGTCTACAATAGTCTTGGTAATTCTTTAAAAATTTTGCCTTCATATCTTCCCAAGATATAATGTTGTACTCTCCTAAACTCATGAACCAACGTAATGTAGAATATTTTAGGGTAGAAGAAAACAACTTCAGCTTATGTGCATCCTAGAGATAGTTATAACTCCTGCACGGGATATCAAACTCAAAAAGAAAGACATATGGGTCTTCACTACTTTTCCCATAAAAGGTTGGTTGTGCCGAAGGAGGGATATTTTTCATATTGACATTCTAGACCAAATCCAAAATAGGAAACCCAAAGGTGGTTTCTGGCCTTATCTCAGTCTCTACTTGTTCTTCTTCTTCATTTTCAACATGAATTTCTCCTCGTTCTCTTCTATCCAATTCTCTCCCTCTTTCTGCCATGTTAAAAGGATTACCAAAAATTGTATATGCAATCTGATCTTTCTTTGGTGAGGGTGTGAAATCCCACCTATCTGGATTATTTTTGACAGAATTACTATCTCCTATTGGTTATTTTGAGGATCCTATTACCTTTGATTCAACAATTGCAATTGTTATTTGTGAAACTATAGTGTCAGGGTTCCTGAAAATAGCTTGCACTTCTTCTGGATTAACTATGTCAATCGAGTTTGGATCACCAGGAATTTGAATTTGTTGGCATGTGGTGTTTCCTAGTTCTATGTTTTGTTCTATGGTTTCCTCAGCTAGAGTTCCAGTCTCAGTTTCGATTGTTTTTTGGGTGGAGGTTTCTTCTTTTTGTTGTTTTGAGTTTCCCCTAAATCTACCTCTATGATCTCTATTTCTCATGAAAACATACTAGATAAAAGAAAAACTAAGATTGAGTTTCAGAGGAACCTGTGATAACAAATGTGTCATTTGTCACCCTTCGTATCACAACTCCCCTTTCGTCAACCTACTAACATACCACACCAAACCAAATACATTTTAAGAAAATAACCAAAACAATTATCTAACTTACCTTCTAAACAGCTCCCCAGCAACGACACCAAAAATGTCAAGCTGTTGTATTAAAGATTTTATTACCTGAAAACACTAAATTGTCAAACTAGGGTAAGTGAACTTAGAGCTGCTACACTATATGTGCTGGTAAGATTCTAATTCCTACCTAAAGGTTATTCTGAGAAGAAAGCACAAACTTACTCTTAGAAACTGAATCCTAATGATTACCTTAAAACTAATCACATCTTGTCTAATTAATCAAATGGAAATAGTTCTGAGTTAAGCAAAGGAATTTCCATTCCTATTCTAAAGAAATCACCCAAGACTATTTGCCATTATCTTAAACATATAATCATCAACATATCTAACTGAACCATAAAAGAGAGAACATTTTAAAACAACCTCTTATTTAATATAAGTATCAAGCAGTTCTAAATCTAACAAAGATGAAACTAACAAATGTCCTATTTTACCCTACAAGTACTGGAAGCTTCCTTTAATTAGACCATAAGTTAGCTATCCTAACAAAACAGAGTAAGTCTAAACTCAAATTATCTTTAAATCGTGATCAAACTGGAAACTGGAAAATAGAGAAACTCTAGACTAATATAGGAGAAATATTAATTGGTACTCGGTTCATTCCTCAAATTCTATAATGGTAAATAACTCATTCCAACATTCAATGATCTACAAGATAATATCAAGCTGAGAGTGAATTAAACGAAAGAATGACCAAGTCAGAATTTAGCAGAGTAACTTCAAATGAAAAACTAACTCACATGTAGATTCTAGAACTAAAAATAAACTAACTATACTGTGGAAAAGAGACATCGAATTGAACCTGTTGGTGGGCCCAACCAAGAGGTGCAATCGCCCTAAAACGAAACTAGATCTACTCAGATTATTCCATGCATAACTATTTCCTTCCTCACGCTCCATAACTCATAAATAAAACTCAAATCATTTAACAGAGAATGACATAACGCATAGCAAATTGTATTATCAAAAATCACATCACATAACGTATCATAACCAACGTTTCTTGAGAGCGGTATCATTTTATATAGATCCTCCAAATAGTCTTGAACATAGGTGCATTAATCTAAGCGAATCTTAGATCCGAAAATGACTCATAGTCAGTTAAAACTAATTTCACAGCTTCATGACACGCAGTATCAAGAAGCGTGGATCATAAAGAATCATAATAAAATAGTTCTACAATTTCGCTATGAGTCATCACATTGATTTATGACTCAATCAATCATATGAATCAGACTGTCAATCCAATCTGGCCATGTCATGCAAGTCTTTGACATCTCCACTAAGTGAGAGCCAGTACCTAGTACTGATAAGTCTATTTCAAGGGAACAATTACCTAACTCATGTCACGTTAGTATCAATATTAGTTTAAAATATCAAAATACATTAAAAATAACTTGAATCATAGGAATACCTTGAATAGCTCCATTTAGGGAAAAAGAGTGTCAAATGTGTCATGGTAAGGCCAGAAGGAAATGATACTAGATATGAAAATGGGGGTATATCTGACATGATATAGGAAAAAATATGGTCAAAATTGGAGACTAACACTTACGCTATCCTTCCACTGTACTATATCAATGGTAGAGAACACTCCCAAAGTGTCCTTCAGATCGGACAATCCATGTCCACTTCGGGACTTCAGTATTTGGAAGTTTGGGACTTAAGATAATCACTAGTCCATTTTCCTTCTGAGTGATCACCTGTTGAACACGTCATAGGGGGTAGAGACCGCTTGTTTTTTATTATCACTTCCACTTACACTATCCTTCCACTATACTTGATCAACGATTGAGAATTCTCCCGAAGTGTTCTTCAGATTGGACGACTCATGTCCACTTTAGGACTTCTTCATTCAGGACTTCGAGACTTAGGTAATTTTCTAGTGGTGAAACTCCCGAAGTAAAACTCCCGGAGTGGCGTAACTTGCTTATGCCACTTGATGACATGGCACGAGTCGAGTAGCTACCATGTGTCACTTAGATTCATGATTTTCATGTACCTAAAATGTCGATTTCAACTTGACACTTGTCATTTTCTGACTATGCCATGTGTCCTTGCTGACGTTTTCTACTGACATATATCTCCCTGATCAACGGCTGAGAGTGACTTCAGAATTTCGTCTTTTGGAATTTCGGGTAATTCGATATCTCGACTTCACAAATCTTTTGAAGTGAGATTCCTGAAGCGTAACCTCCTCACATATTTTAACCTAAAATTAATGGTGTTTGTTTGATCAAGATCTTATATAGATGGCTCGATCTGTCTGATATGTTTCTTTTCCTTTATTTTATTCCAACGACCCTCCATCTTTGCTTATCCTATCCTTCCACTTAATTTGATCTGACGGTTGACGAAAATTTGGATAATCAAGATCTCAGATATTTTTTCGTATCCTATCCTTCCACTTAAAGTGATCCAACAGTCGAGTGACCATCGGTGTTCAATGTGGATTGTGAAACCACAACCTGCAAGTGCTTTAATTCGTCACCAAAGCTCCGCAATTTATCCATGTCGTTGATCTGGTGCTTGTGTATCCGATGGTCACTATTTAATCTGACTTAATCTGATCGTTTGTTGGACCAACCATAGTCGTTGGTATTTGAGTTTATGAGATCTGACGATCTAGAACAATTGCAGGATTGGAACTAGAAAGTCATTTAATTCTCCCTTTTCTCTCCAAAATTCATCCCTGTCGTTGATTTGGCGCATGTGTATCAACGGTCTTGATTTGATCTAATTGTTGATTATTCCTCCAACAATCCTTCTGAGTTTCATCACACCATCTCTTCTGATATTTGATCTTCATTCACTAACCCACTTGAGCTTTAATATATGTGCATCGTCCAACAGTTTGACAGCAATGACAACACATTAATGACACTATGTCCAACAAAATACACGGTGGATCTATTCTCTTAAAGAATTTAAATTCAGACATAGCCACAAGACATACACAATGGATCTATGTGTCAATAAAACTCATGAATACTTCGTCGTAACCTGGATCAATATGGTTATATCTAGGGTCTCCATTTCGATCATCCCGAAGTATGAATCTAGCCATGTGATTACAGGTGTCGAAGTCGAACATGGTATAAGCCACTTGATTATCAGTCATTAATGAAAACCATTAACAAGTGCGAGGGAAATCACCATTGATGTCAATGACTTCTAAGGTACTCTAGTACAATCCAATGTGAATGAATGAGTTGAAGTTGAACACTTCATGGAATCTTCCAATCAGGAGCCAATGATGTGAACCCACTGTTGAAAGCAAGGAGACCTGCCATTGAGGCATGCAGACTCCAAGGTACTAAATGATTTCTAAGTCTTGTTCCCAGATAATGAGTTGAGGTCGACAAGAAAAGACTCATCATAGGAGAGGGCCTTAGTGTATCCCCCATCAATGACACAAGATATGTAACATATTTCAAGTATATCAGAGTATGAAGTGATTTAGAACTAACTCAGGGAATTCCTACATGGTAGAAAATTTAGAAATGCAGATGGATGAATTGATAGAAGGCTTATTTAGGTTGTACTTCTCTTGAACATATGAATGACACGACAATTGTCTTGGCAGCATTGACTCAAGGAGGACCCAACATATGGACTTGTGGATGGTCAAATGAGAGACTAATGGATTTCCCAATCTAGATACAAATATTTTGGGGGGTGTCGTGTTCAAGAGCAACTTATTGTCACTAACACAGATACAAATATACATTTCTTTCCCAATTTTCCTCCACCATTTCTGGCAAGTACCTCTTTATTTTTACGCAAGCTTGAGGAGGATAACATATTCTTGTAATGCAAGCTCATCCTTCGGATGATTCCCTCGGAGTATTTTTAACGAACCCTAGGAAGGAGTGGTTCGGCCCCATATGGACCTTTCAATGCTTGTTTTATGAGTCCAAAGAAAAAAAAACTCAGGGGTTTTTCATGTTTAGAGAGTCTGAAAAACACTTACCGATTTTTGTGAAAAAAGTGACAAAAGTGTGAACACAAACTAGTCTCCCTAACTTCAATAGGAATCTAGAACAAAACAAGGCAAAATAAAAAAATTCACCTTGGACTTCATTGTCATATAAACTAGTTCAGAGAGGGACAAATGACATACCTTTTAAATGACACTCGATCCTCACTAGTGTTGTCCTTGTCGCTCCATATTTGGATTTGTGGGATGGTGAGCTTGTTTAAGAAGCAAAAACTGACAAAGAGAGAGAACACCAGTATATATATATATATATATATATATATATATATATATATATATATATATATATATATATATTCCTATGAATTCGATGTATAAGATCAAGGATTTATACAATAAAAGTAAAGACGCCTTTATAGGGAAGAAATGTATTGTTTTATTATATTAAAGGAAAATGGAGAATACAACCCATGCCTTGATGTTGCAAGTTCCCTTACAATGGTTCTTTTATCCAACACACACACCTTTTCTCCAATGCCTTTGATGAAGAAGATCCACAACCTGACTTAGAGAGTTAACGAAAAGGTATCTCAAGCATAATCTATAGCAGAATTCTTCATGCATGAGCAATCATTAGCCTTTCTCATGAGATATCCCTCTCTTTATAAGATGAAAGAGGGATGGATGAGGAGATTAGGATGATCCCACTAAATCAGAGAAGCAAGTGAGATCCAAACTGATCATAGGCCACCTCATCTTCTAGAAGATTTACTTCTAGAACTTTCGCGAATTTCACCTTATTCTCTTATTTAATCACCGTCGCACCCTATGCACAATCAACCTAGGATGACTTTGTAGTCTAGTTTTTGTGCAAAATGCGATGATCAAGCATCATCACATCCCAAGCATTGAGCAGGTTGCTACGATCTCTTTTCATATGGTTTTTAAGGAAAGAAGGATGATTCACTTCTTCATGGAGAAAGTCTCATTTAGTATCTTCAGGGAACATGGAAGTGAGTTATGCACATATTGTCAGTTGATCACACGGGTGAAAAAAATAATTTGTAACAGAATTCCCCCCAAAGTAAGAAGTTGGTACCTGTGACAACTGAAATACTTTGTAGAATGTGTGTCGAAAAACAAGGAGCGCATCAGTCGGGAACCTTCAAACAATCAATCATCTGCATAATAATATACCATATTCTAAGGTAGGAATTTCCATACTCAGACTACAAGTGACTCTAATCTTAAGTGTTAAGTGAGTCATGGCCACTAAACATACACTGTGGATCCATGTCATCATGATTTAGCATAGCCACAAGAAATACATTATGGATCTATGCTCTTAAAGAATTTAAAATCAGACATAGCCATGAGACATACACAGTAGATTTATGTGTCGATAAAACTCATGAATACTTCGTCGCAACCTGGATCAATATGGTAAGATCCAGGGTCTTCATTTCTATCATCCCAAAGTATGAATCTAGCAATGTGATTACAGGTGTCGAAGTCGAACATGGTAGAAACCACTTGATTATCGGTCATTAATGAAAATTGTTAACAAGTGCGAGGGAAATAATCATTGATGGCAATCACTCCCAATGTACTCTAGTATAATCCAACGAATGTGAATGAATGATTTGAAGTCAAACACTCGATGGAATCTTCCAATCAGAGGCCAATGATGTGAACCCACTGTTGAAAGTGAGGAGACCTTCCATTGAGGCATGCAGGCTCCAAGGTACTAAATGATTTCTAAGTCTTGTTCTCGGATAAGGAGTTGAGTTTAACAGGAAAAGACTCATCATAGGAGGGCCTTAATGTATCCCCCATCAATGACACGAAATATGTAACAGATTTGAAGTAGATCAGAGTATGAATTGATTTGGAACTGACTCAGGGAAGGCCAACATGGTAGAAAATTTAGAACTGCAGATGGTAGACTCGATAGAAGGCGTGTTTAGGTTGGACTTCTCTTGAACATATGAATGCCATGAAAATATTCTTGGAAGCATTGACTCAAGGAGGACCCAACATATGGACTTCTAGATGGTCAAATGAGAAACAAATAGATTTTCCAACCTAAATACAAAGATGAAGGGGGGTGTCATGTTCAAGAGAGACTTACTTCCACTAACATAGATACAAATATACATTTATTTCTCAATTTCCCCCCACCATTTATGGTGATTACCTCTTTATTTTTATGTAATATTGAGGAGGATAACATATTCTTGTAATGTAAGCTCATCCTTCGAATGAGTCCCTTGGAGTATTTTTAACGAACCCTGGGAAGGAGTGGTTCAGTCCCATATGGGCCTTTCGATTCTTGTTTTACGAGTCCAAAGAAAGAAAACTCAAGGGATTTTCATGTTTAGAGAGTTTGAAAAACACTTAAAGAAAACTCCAAAAATTATTTTTTCATAAGCTAGTCTGACGAGACCGAAAAAGAGATAAAATACCGCTCATCAGATGTTTTCTTCAAATAATTTTACAACTGTGAAAGAAAAATGTCACTCGGCTAAATCTTCATGTTTAGGGAGCTCGAAAAGAGATTAAAGGGAACTCCAGGGGTTCCTTTTCTTGGATCATGTTGTCATTGATGCCAATGGTTTGATTGATGGATGTCAAATGATTGATTGATTGATGATTGATGTAATGTAATATGTATTGTCCTTGATGAGAATGCATAGATGAAGATCGATCAATGAGTTGTCATTGATATGATGAACATGGATCAATGAGTTGTCATTGATACATGATTCATAGTTGATGTATATGATGTAGTGGTGAATTGATGCAAATATGAATCATTATTGTCTTATCATTATTTATAAGGTGCACAAATGGATGAACTCCAAAGTGGTCCCCTTATGGTGAAATCCCTCAAGGGAAGATGCTTTGCAGATTGAGTTGTCCTAGAAGAATGGTTGGAGGACCTATTCTTGTATGTGGAATAATGAGATGAATATCAATGAATTTGTTGGTGAAACTATCCTATATGGATAGTGCTTATCATGCCATTTCTGGTGGTATGTGGAATGTCGCATAACTCAAGAAATAATAGTCAAGGTGGATTATTTAAATAATAAAGAGAAGTGACAAAATCAAGAAATGATAAAGTAATGTGACAAAATCAAGAAGGAATATTTAAATGATAAAGTATTGGAGAACTTTCTATTTATGGAAAGTGGTTAACCCAAAAATAAGGAAAATGGGTTACATGACCTAGAAATGGGTTAAGTGACCTAGAGGATGAAAGTATAAATAAGATAGCTATGGACTCTTGTAAATCATCCTTCTTGTGTATCAATGGAGAGCTTCTTGTGAGAGCATGCTTGGTGTGGATCTCTTGAGCATGATTGAGGATCTATTCTGAGAAAGAGAGTGTGAGAAGGATCTCATGGACGCATCATTTTTTCGGCAATATCAAATATCTTGATGGAAAAAGTATTGAAGCTTCAAAAACCCTAGTTTCTGAGGTGTACGTGGGTTGTAATGGGCCTGGGCACGTACATATGTGGGTTGTATGAGGACAAGGCGTGTATAGTGGATAAAATCATGGAGACTTGTATTTGAGCTAATGACTGGCAGTTGAAGACTGAAGCAGGTTCCAAATCTACATTCTGTGGGATCAGATCTGTCACTGAGACACTGGTATGGTTACATTATTGTCTCGATGGATACTATTTCTTGTTGTGTTGTGAATGCTTAGGGAATTCTTGGTGTGGTTGCTATGATGTGGTTTTTGTTGGTTGATGGAGTGAGAAACACTCTTATGGTTCAGTACTGACATGATGGCTATAGTATGTTGATTTCTTATGTATGATTGAGTAGCATTCATATTGATTGGTTGTGGAGCATGAGTAAGCTATTAGAGAGCTTGGATGTGTTGTGACTGGATGGTGGTCAGTTTCGACAGTGAGAGACAAAAGAGAATGATAAATTGGTTGCAGAGGATATGAGTTGATCTTGAAGGATAAACCCTAATAACTCAGAAGGTATACGCATACTTTTGTATACACTGGTCGCATACATACGCGGGTTGTACTGAGACAGGACGTGTACACACATGGGTTACACTACTGATAGGTCGTGTACCTATTGCAGATTGATATATGTTGAGGATTGTTGCCTCATCTCAGTTGGTGTTGAGTGTGTAAGCTGAGTCTTGCATGATAGAGATGGTTCTCTTGTAGAGTTGTACTCTATTCAATTGTTGCTGAAAAACCCCAAGGATTGTAGTCCATAATAAAAATAAAATTGTACATACATCTTGTGTTCTTTGTGTTCCTTGTGGTGATGACTTGTTGATGACTTGTTGATGATATATTGTTGATATATGTTGCTGATATGTGTTCACATATAATTGGTTATAAATAACAACAATGAGTAATGAGTAAAATGTTGAATGCTTACTAATGAGTTTTGTGTAAGAGGGAAGTTTTGGGAAAAAGAGCCCCACACTCATTCACCCCCCCTCTAAGTGTGATAGGTGTGTCCAACAATTGGTATCAAAGTGGCCCTTCAATACAAGCCTTAACAAGCTTGAAGGAGATCCATAGACACACAAATGGATGGTGAAATACCAATCCTTGATGAGGAAAACTATTCTACTTGGAGAATAGAGATGAGAGTGTATTTGAAGACAATGGGAGTAGTTATTTGGAAGGAAGCCATTGGGGGATCAGTTCCTTGGAAGAACAAGACAATTTTTGCAGCTCAAAGGGAAGAAAAGAATAATGATACATTGGCTCTCAAGACCATTCTTAGTGGACTCTCAAGCCCTATCAAAGAGAGCATGGGACAATGCACTTCCACCAAGGATCTATGGCTAAAGATAGAGGAGACATATCAAATAAAGAAGGAGAAGGAATATGATGAAGACCACTCCATCAAAATCATTAAAGGTAAAGAATATCCAAAGACTCTTGAATGAATTATTTCTAAATGTGATCTTGAAAACATTTCAAATGAAGACAAAGAATCAAGTGATAATGGTAACACAAAGGAAAGAAAAGAATCATGTGACGATTTTGGAAAAAAGGAAGATTTTGAAGATACTTCAAATGAAGGTAAAGACTCCTCAAAGACCCTTGATTGCAATGATTCAAAATGTGATGATGTTGGATATTTCTCAAGTGAAGAAGAAGATCTAGAAATAGTTGGTGTAAAATTTGATGGTAGTTATCCCATGGAAATAATAGAAGAAGATCTATTAGAATTTGAAAAGGAAGTTGAAGAGGGTTTCTATAGATATAGTAGTGATCATTATTATATAGACTATAACTATCTTTCAGATAACACTAAGAATTTTCTTAGGAGGAGTCAAAGGAACATCTTGAAGTTAAAATAAATGCTTAAAGAACTAAGTAGTAAGACTCAATTAGAAGAAAAAGAAGAAGATATCACAAGACCAAAGAATGAAAAAGAAGATATGAAGGTAGATGATGAGATTAGAAAAAGTTTTGAAACTATTGTCCATATCAAGACCCAAATTGAAGAAGCCAAAAGGGTAGAGGAACTATTTAAGGATCAAATAAATGAAAATGAAGAGTCATGTCATAAGTTAGAAGCTGAAGTTGTTGACCTTAGAAATAAGGAAGATAAGTCAAACAAATTCTTGAATAGCTCAAGAATCTTGGATGAGATCTTGGAAAGTCAAATATCACCATGTGATAAATCAGGACTTGGATACAAAGAAGAAACTACACATGTTGAAGCAAGCACCTCAAAGAAGCATGAGGTAAGTCCATCAAAGAAGGAATTCAATTTTGCAAAACAGCCATCTACACAAGGAAAAGAAAATCTCAAAAGAAAAAAGAAAGGAAGACATGAAGAAGCTATTCTTGGGACACCAAAGCAAAGGTATGAAAGTATTGTTCATGGGCATTGTTATTCATGTAATGGATATGGGCACAAATATTTTGAATGTAGATCTTGTGAAAGGATATATAATGGAATATTTTATAACACTATGGGGTGTTGGAGATGTGATCAAGTAGGACACATTGTTATTCACTATAACACCATGAGATGCTACAAATGTAGTGGATTTGGCCACAAATCCCAAGAGTGTTGGAATACAAGAAGAAATTCCATGATGAGGACTTCAAATAGCATGGATAAAAGAAGGAATGAAGTAAGAAAGGGAGACATATTTGAAAATATGGATGCTCAAAGCTCAAGTTTTGAGAAGTAGGAACATCTACAGAAGTGGGTGAAGAAGACAGAGCAGCCAGAACAGAATGAAAGACTGAAGGGAAGTTCAAAAGTGTCATCTACTGAGGTATGCATGGGTGATAGTGGTATCAATCGCATACATACACAAGACATTGTGTAGAAGACTACATATATGTGGTAAAGCCCTGGGAAAAAGGAAATGCACATGGGTTGCAGCTTGATGTGATGGTATAAATTTGTGTTGCAGGGTATGACATTGTTTGTTGCAGGTTTTGACACTATTTGTTGCAGGTTTAAGTGTTCATCTATTATATTATGTAAAATAAAATCTCGGGTGTACGACACTAACCCATAAGTATGGATGGATTCATTTTCAGTTGAAGAACAATGCTAGTTATAACAACGAAGTTATGTGATCAGGGGATCAAATTTTGCTCAATTTTCAAAGTGCTCAGAATGCGACGAAAATAGTGTCATTGTGTCCGTCTTGTCTTCCTGATTCCAATGGTATATTTACTTTCACAAATGGAGTCCGTATGGAGGAGATATCATGATCTGTCTACCAAGACAAACAGGTAAAAAATTGGGATGCTAACTGTACCTGTCCGTACAGTCCGTACGGCCACATGGAGGGTCGTACCATCATGATGACGTGGCATTTTGATGACATGGAAATTGCTGGTTGGTTGTTTGTTGGCGAATACGGTGTTGACACGTGTCCGTTTTTGGCGAATAATATGGGGACACGTGGCCCAACCCGAGGGCGCCACGTGTCGCTCATTCTTTGGTCATTGTGTTTATATGTAAAATTATATGGGGAGTCCGTGGGGTTCGACCCCCGGACCTCCCCCAATACCAATGCCTTTGTAACATTCTGCTAGCCAACATTCCCGCACATGTTCCTTGGTATATGGGTTGGCGCGTTTATATTTATGTCTAAAGGTTGTATTGTTTTGAAAAGGGGGCGGGCTGGGGCTTAGCCCCGACCCATATTGCATACCATACAAAAAATATGTTATAACCATATGTTATATATAACATATCCGTGCCAAAGTTTATGCATTGTATTATGTTGCAATGTATTGCAAATACATTGCATTATTATAAACCGTGTATTAAAATGCGCGCAGGGTTTGAACTATACCAAAGTTAAATGTGCGCGTATGTAATCCGTTTTGACCGTTGGTTTAACTGCGTGGGGGTTACACAATGACTAACCACCGTTTTGCTCAACCTTTGGTCACATGAGCCACATGACCGAGTGCCGAGGCGGTTAGGGGCTGGAGGCGCCCTAACCGTCCTACGGTTTGCACCGTTGGTGTAGTTGCGCCCGGTGCCAAGTTCTTATGCTTAAATGAGCGTGTGTGCCAGGTTTGAAGCACAAGGGTGCGATTTGTAGAATCATAGACAGCAAAGTTGAAGAGGGAGAGTTCAAGAAGGCCATCTTCTTCATTTTTCAACCGTTTCAGGTGCCGAAAGAGCCCAGACAGGGGTTTTGGGATGCTGCGGAGCCATTGGAGCAGTCAGTTTGTCATTTTGAGCATTGTAAGGCATGTTTTTGAGAACTTTGAGAAATTTAATAATAATGATCCATTGGAAGATGGACCAGGAGATGTAGCCCGAAGTGGGGTGAACTCCTTTATCAAGTTGTTGTGTTTATGTCTGATGTTCAATGTTTTTATGCTACTGTCCATGTGTATTTCTACATAAGTAATCCTTAATTATGTGTTGCAAATTGATCGGGTTGCTTTAAACACATAACATTTCACTTGCAATATTTATTCAAGTTTTTCAAGTCTTCTTCATTTTTAGATCAAGTTGGTATCTGAGCACTGGTTTTGAAGACTTGATTGTTTGCAAGTTTTGTTTCTGATGCTCACAAGGTTGAAACTCACATGAGGAGAAGGTCAACTTGTGGAGCCAAGTTCTTATCCGACGAGGAGGAAGCAGTTTCATTCACCGCGAGTTGCAGAGAGACATTCACCAAGCATGGCACATGCAGAAGATCATGAACATGTTCCAGATGAAGAAGCAGACTTCAGGAAGACTATCATACAGTTGAGAGATATGATGAAATTCATAATGGAACGAACCGTGATGTCACAGGGTGAAGGCTCTAACCCTTCAATGCATAAGGGAGGCGGTGGTGACAAGACTCCAGACAGAGATGGAGGGAATGGTGCTTCTCCACCACCCTCTCCTCCTCCATCATCATCATCATCTTCTTCTTCTTCTTCTTCTTCAAGTTAGAAACATCTTCCCAATGGGCATGGTAAAACTCCTTTGCAAATTCCTTCATCAAATCTTGATATAAAATTTGAGTTGCCACTTTATATTGGAGAAGTTAACGCTGAAAAGTTAGATAACTGGATACGTCAAATTGAAGTCTATTCTAGAATACAAAAGATTCAAGATGATGAAACCAAAATTCAGTTAGCTTCATTAAG
>ML798137.1:54126-68062 GCA_009831015.1 Picea engelmannii
AGGATCAAGTGTCATTTAAAAGGTATGTCATTTGTCCCTCTCCGAACTAGTTTATTGACGATGAAGTCTAAGGTGAAGTTTGTATTCTACCTTGTTTTGTTCTAGCTTCTCGTTGAAGTTAGGGAGATTAGTTTTTGTTTGCACTTACCGATCTGTCTGAAAAAGTTACAAAAGTGCGGACACAAACTAATATCCCTAACTTCAACAAGAAGCTAGAACAAAACAAGGCAGAATACAAACTTCACCTTAGAATTCATTGTCATATAAACTATTTTAGAGAGGGACAAATGACATACCTTTTAAATGACGCTTGATCCTCGCTAGTCTCATCTTTTTTAATCCATATTTGGAATTATGAGATGGTGAACCTATTTAATGGGCACAAACTAACAAAGGGAAAGAAAAATGATATATATATATATATATATATATATATATATATATATAGAGAGAGAGAGAGAGAGAGAGAGATAGATAGATAGATATAGATATATATATATATATATATTCCAATGAATTCTATGTATAAGATCAAGAAGTTATATAATAAAAATAAAGACACCTTTATAGGGAAGAAATGTATTGTTGCATTATATTAAAGGAAAGTGGAGAATTAAACCCATGCCTTGATGTTGCAAGGTCCCTTACAATGGATCTTTGCTCCAACATGCACACCTTTTCTCCAATGCCTTTGATGAAGAAGATCCATAACCTGACTTAGAGAGCTAAAACAAAGTTATCTCAGGTATAATCTATAGCAGAATTCTTCATGAATAAGAAATACTTAGCCTTTCTCATGAGAAATCCCTCTCTTTATAGTATGAAAGAGAGATGGATGAGGATATTAGGATGATCCCACTAAATCAAAGAAGTGAGTGAGATCCAAACTGATCAGAGGCCACCTCATCTTCTAGAAGATTCCCTTCTAGAACTTTTGCAAATTTCACATTTTTCTCTTATTTAAGCATCGTCGCACCCTATGCACAAGAATCTTGTGATGATGTCATAGTCCAGTTTTGGTGCATAATGCAAAGATCAAGCATCGTCGCACCCCAAGCGTTGAGCAGGGTGCAACGATCTGTTTTGATATGGTTTTTAAGGAAAGAAGGATGATTCACTTCTTCATGGAGAAAGTCTCATTTAGTATCTTCAGGGAACATGGAAGTGAGTTATCCACATATCTTCAGTTAATCACAGGGGTGAGAAAAACAATTTGTAACAGAATTCCCCCCAAAGTATGAAGTTGGAACCTGTTACAGCTGAAATACTTTGTATAATGTGTGTGTCGAAAAACAAGGAGCGCATAGTTCAAGAAGCTGCAAACAATCAATCATCTGGATAATAATATACCATATTTGGAAGTAGGAATTCCCATACTTGGAATACAAGTGACTCTAATCATAAGTGTCAAGTTATTCATGGACACTAAACATACATTATGGATCCATGTCATCATGATTTAGCATAGCCACGAGAAATACACTGTGGATCTATACTCTTAAAGAATTTAAATTCGTACATAGCCACGAGACATACAGAGTGGATCTATGTGTCAATAAAACCCATGAATAATTTGTCACAACCTCGATCGATATGGTGAGATCCAGGGTCTTCATTTCTATCATCCCAAAGTATGAATCTATTTATGTGATTGCAGGCGTCGAATTCGAACATGGTAGAAACCACTTGATTATTGGTCATTAATGAAAAATGTTAAAAAGTGTGAGGGAAATCACCATTGATGTAAATCACTCCCAAGGTATTCTAGTACAATCCAACAAATGTGAATGAATGAGTTGAATTTGAACACTCGATGGAATCTTCCAATAAGGGGCCAATGATGTGAACCTACTGTTAAAAGAGTGGAGACCTTCCATTGAGGCATGCATGCTCCAAGGTACTAAATGATTTCTATGTCTTATTCCAAGATAATAATTTGAGGTTGACAGGAAGAAATTCGTCATAGGAGGGCCTTAATGTATCCCCCATCAATGACATAAAATGTGTAATAGATTTGAAGTAGATCAGAGTATGAAGTGATTCAGAACCGACTCAGGGAAGGCCGACATGGTAGAATATTTAGAACTGCATATAGTCAACTCGATAGAAGGCTTGTTTAGGTTGGAATTTTCTTGAACATATGAACGACACGACAATTGTCTTGGCAGCATTGACTCAAGGAGGATGCAACATATGGACTTTTGAATGGTCAAACAAGACACAAATGGATTTCCCAACCTGGATAAAAAGATGAAGGGGGGTGTCATGTTCAAGAGCGACTTACTACCACTAACACAAATATAGATATACATTTCTTTCCCAATTTTCCCCCGCCATTTATGGTGAGTACCTCTTTATTTTTACACAAGATTGAGGAGGATAACATATACTTGTAATGTAAGCTCATCCTTCAGATGAGTCCCTCAGATTATTTTTAACGAACCCTAGGAAGCAGTGGTTTGGTCCCATATGGGCCTTTTGATGCTTCTTTTACGAGTCCAAAGAAAGAAAACTCAAGGGTTTTTCATGTTTAGAGAGTATGAAAAACAATTAAAGAAAAATCCAAAATGTCATTTTTCGTAGGCTAGTCTGAGGAGACCAAAAAAGATAGAATCTACTGCTCATCATATGTTTTATTCAAATACTTTTACGAGCATGAAAAGAACAAGGTTACTTAGTTATCTTTTTTTGTTTAGGGAGCTTGAAAAGAGATTAAAGGAAACACCAAGGGTTCCTTTTTCTTATAACCTTTACGAGTCCAAAAAAGTGACAAACGTTTACTCAGTTACATTCTCATGTATTTATGAGAAAGATAAAGAACAAATACTAAGATCGAGATTGTTTTCATTTTTACACAATCTTAACACAAAACAAAACTATGATTGGGATAGATTTTATTTTTTCACAAGCTTAAAACTAAACAAAACTATGCATGGACCTAGTTTCATTTTTACACAAGCTTGAACTAGAGGAACCTATGCTTGAGGCTTCCCAATGCATAATCTAGGGATGGTTGGTACTTTTCCCCCATCTTAAGAAGCTAGCAGCTTAACTTCAGCATGAAGTCCATAGGATGGAAGCATTGCCCCCCAAGCCTCGTTTCGTTCAACGACATAGGCAGATGAAAGGAAGCTCCAAATACTATATGTAACAAAGTACTTGACTCAATCGAAGAGGGGGGGGAATATATTTAATTTTTTAAGGAGATTGAAATAGGAACTTGAAATATGCTCATGAATCCAGGTTCAATCCCTAGGCCTTTGTTTCATTTTTTAACGAGCTTGACACAAAAACAGGAACTATGCTCATAGTTGGTTTCATTTTTTAATGAGCTTGAAATCAAAAAACCATGCTCAAACTTATATTCTTGATCATGGATTCTAAGAGGACAATTCTATGGAAGGACACCATGTCAAGGGACAAAACTTGGTCATGGATTCCAAGAGATCTTCACTTGATGGAAGAAACACACTCTGGAAGGAACACATGTCGAAGATCGCAACAGGGGTAAGGAGATTAGGCTCTAAAATACCTATCGAAGAGATCACCATGTCAACTACTGGATCTAAGTCATAAGATACTAATATTACAGTGAGAGGCTCATCTGCATCGAAAGTGGAAGGCATGGGAGAGAATGCCACATAATTGACTTGTGGCGGGGGCGATACCGTCTACATATAAGAATCATTTAGGGAGTTCATTGGGTTCATGGTAATCAAGTCAGGACCAATGTAGTATACCTAGGGAGGTAATATGGGGTACCTAGGGAGGTACCCAATGGGAATGTGGTAATGTATTATTAGTGGACGTCATTTAATATATGAGAATGTGGTCATTCAATGTAAGGTGGACTAGGTCCACTATATTAATAAAGGCCCACTATGGTAATTGGATGTAATAAATGTGAGACTAGTCTCTAGAAGGTTCCTAGGAGATAGAGAGAACAATATAAATAAGTATAAGAAATGTATTGAATCATAGTGAATAATATGGTGAATGTATCAAGCATTGCTTGAGGAGTGTTATCCTTCCTTAAGGATTAATATATGGTGTTTGTTACCGTACCTCAAGGGTTTTGACTATTTCTTGTGTTCATGTTATGGTGAATGGTTTATGGTTTATTCTTGGTATTATTGAAGTATATTTTCAGATCTGGTATAGGTACTTAACAAGTGGTATTAGAGCACTTTCCTTGGCCAAAGAAAGGAAGAAATGTTTGTTATTTTTTGCAGAATTTTTCTAGGGAAGAAAAAGAGGGTGGCGCACTTTAGGTTAATATATGAAGCTTTATGAGATAAATTTGGAAAACCAAATTGGGTATTTGAATTCCTCTCGAAAAAATATCCAATTTCAAAAAACAAATCGGACGAAATGGATTCTGGGAAGTGAAGTTATGACCATTTTAAATTCAACCATTTTTCAGGGTTTTTCCGGAAAAGCCACGATTTTCTGTAGTAATTTATTTTTAAACCCTTGCTCTATTTTTTGGGTTTTTCATAGAAATATGTATTTTATAGGGAAATGTGATGGCTCTAGTATTGAATCATTCATTAAAGAAAGAAATTCATCCTAGGAAGAGAATTGGCCCCATTGGGTAGCTCTCAAATTACAAGGTGATGTTGCAATTTGGTGGAAATCACTTGATTATAAGGAGATGAGGACACTCTCCAATGGAGAATTTGAAAAAATATTGTTAGACAAGTGGTCTCATGGAAAAAATAAGGATACAAAGAGAAACAAGGGTTTATTTTCATGTGAAAAATCTATATTATAGGTTCATGGTTGTATTCATAAAGAAAATGTCAGTGTTTCTATTAACCCTAGTTGCATGCATAATTTTATCAATGTTCAGTTGGTTAATAGATTGCAAGTTCTGGTAAAGCATATTCAAATCACACAGGTTGAGGGTGAAAATGTTCAAATTGTTAAAGATTTGAAGATTAACATGGATAAATATGTGTTGCATTCAAATTTTTATGCTATGGATATGGATGAAGTGGATATTGTTTTGGGGTATCCTTGGATAGAATCAGTGGGTACCATTAATATTAATGTGAAAAAGAAGTTTTTGAATTTGTGGTACAAGAAAAATAAAATCGCATTGCAGGATGTGTCTCTTAATAAAAAATATGGGCCCACGGAGGCTAGCAAAGAAGTTATTGAGTCTGAAGTTGAATCGGAGGCAGATTCTATAGAAGGAGATGAAGCAAACCCACAAGAAGGATGCAATAAAGAAGCTAAGGAGGTAATTGAATCAAAGTCACAATGTGTTGCATATTTGAATAAAACAGAACAGATTCCTACAGTTGTTGTATATCGTCATCCACATCATATAGAGAAACAACAATCATCAAGGAAAGGGCGTGAGAATCAACAAACTTATGCACCAACAGGGAACCAAAAAGAAAACAGATATATAGGTACATGGAGGCCTAGCAACACTACAAGAATACATCAATCTAGAGAACCAATCCCATGGAAACATTGTCACGATGAAGAGCAATATCAGGGTGGCAAGGAAGTAGTTGGACATCATGTTCATCTTCCATTAGGATGTATGGATGGTCGTACTTGGTACCAGTTAGCTACATTGCTTAGCCATTCATATTGTATGGTTTATTCCCATGTTTCAAGGATGAAACATGTGAAGGGGGATGGAATGTAGTATACCTAGGGAGGTAATATGGGGTACCTAGGGAGGTAATATGGGGTACCTAGGGAGGTACCCAATGGGAATGTGGTTATGTATTATTAGTGGAAGTCATTTAATATATGATAATGTGGTCATTCAATGTAAGGTGGAATAGGTCCACTGATACAACTGGATATTGGTGGCCACCCACCTTTTCCAAATGGCTCAAAATGGCTTTCTGGCAATTTTGGCAATTTACTATTTTTAGTAGGTTTTGACTTCCGGGGCCATTTTGAGGGCCTAAATGAAGTTTTTTTGAGATAGAGGTTCTCAATCATATCTAAAGGAATTATTGAGCCCCAAAAATGAATCTCCTTGATGATATCTTTCCAACGAGCTATCATACGCCTAAAACGGAGATCGTATGCAAAATTTACGACCCCAGGAAGTTGATGCACCAACTTACCCAAACGGGGCCCACATGACTTTTGGTGCTTCATCTCCTAGGGTTAGGTTTTTGGATGTATAGGACTTTTGTAATTCCTGTTTATTGTAAAAATGCCTCTAGAGCCTCATTGTAATCATCATCTTGCAAATGCGAGTAGCCGTCACATCTCTTCTCAGAGATAAGCTGTCACCATTCTAGCGAGTCTTTCACTCTGTATTTTTACAGTCTCTATACTTTTCTTTGATTAATAGAAATCGTGTATTACTGTATATCTATGTTTATGGTTGCATCTCTGATACATTTTTTTTATATTATTAAATATCTACAATATCTCTGTGCATTTCTTTATTATATCTCCGCTCTCATTTCGTGCCAAAAATAATCTGAATCAGTGGTATCAGAGTCAGGTTGCTCTTGATTTTTTTTTCAGTGCATGTCCCCGACAAAGGTCTGAGTATAGCAAGTTGGGTCTCAAGCTTGTCTCTCTTGAAGACAATCTCTCTCGCACACCCAAGAAACCCTCAATGGCAGAAGAAAAGAAAATCGACGGAGCAGACGATCCTATCAATCTGTTGCTTGAGCAAGCTCTCACGCGACGAAATGATGGAGAATTTTTTCCACATCCTTCAATGCCTGCTGATAGCATCAGGCGCATCTTCATCAAGCGGCCACTTTGGAGGCACCTTTCCTTTCAAAGTACAGGTTAATTTTGATATTCCCGTATTTGAAGGTCAGATAGATGCATATGCCCTAGATAAATGGTTAAATCTGCTAGAAGGTTATTTCTCTGTTCATAATTTTTCAGACAAGGAAAAGATCACCTTCTCACTCCTTAAGGCTCTCCCCCATGTCAAACATTGGTGGGAAACTTACTGGGAGCAGAGTTCCACAAAGGATTCTGGAATATATGGGGCCAACCCCACTTGGGAGTTTTTTGTGGATGCGGTAAAGGAACAGTACTACCATGTTGGAAACTATGAGGACCAGTACATGAGATGGACCACACTGCAGCAAGATAAGGGTTAATCAGTTCCGGAGTTCACCAATAGCTTCCATACCTTGTGCACCAAGCTAGGTAACAAAGACTCTGAACGACATTTGGTTCTGAAATACTGTGGGGCTCTACACAGATACATCCAAACTGAAATGGATTTTCTAGACATCTCATCACTCGGTGCTGCTTATCGATATGTTGTTAAAATTGAGCAGAAATTTAAGCACCAGAACAAACGGGAATTTCGGTCTGCAAATCCACAACAACCAAAGTATGACAAAGACGCCCCGAACAAACAGTCTCTCGAAAACCAATCCAAGAGACAGGAAAAGAAGGGTCACGGGAAGACAAAGAAGGACACCGAAAAATGGTGTGAGTTCCACAAAATCCCTTGGCACAACACCGATGAATGTCGCTCAAAACAGTCATTGGTGGCCGAGATCAGAGACAAGGAGCCAAACCTTGATTCAGAATCTGATTCTGAAAATAATGGTAAAAGACAGATCATCGATGCAGACCCCACTGCTATTGTCGTGACCATAGAAATTCAAATAGAAGAACCAACATATCATGAAGAAGGGGAGCGCCTTTTTCATTCACAGATGTGGGTGAAGGGGACCCCACTGCATTTTATCGTTGATAGCGGAAGCCAGAAGAACCTCATCTCAGTGGAGGTCGTCAAACAGTTGGGATTGTCGAAAACACCACACCCGCAGCCATACAACATTGGGTGGCTTCGCCAAGGACGAGATCTCCGTGTCAGCCAACAGTGTCGATTATCATACGGCATCCAACCCTTCAAGGATGAAGTATTATGTGATGTTGCCCCACTGGATGTCTGTGATGTTCTCATGGGTCAGCCATATATGTGGAAACACCATGGTATCTATGAGTCTCGACCCCGTAGTATCATTATTATTCTGGGGGGTCATCTCTAAAGGATACTAGAGGTAGTTCCAACTACTGCCCCACCTAAACAGTGCTGCAAGGTAGTATCTCATACTACAAAATTCATCTTCTTCACAATCTGTTCAAAAGGAGAACAAAAGGACACTACAATCACTACAGCCTTGCCCCAAGCACCTTCTATCTAATAGAAGCAGGTCAAAAAGTGCAGGAAAGTGCAAATATTCCTTCTACACATCGTCCTCTCATGTATCTCAACTATTTGAGCAGCCTCAACTGCAACAGGTTCGTGATAGATTTCCAAAAACTGAGCAGCGCGACATCTCCAGCAAGACAAGTAGCTCACCAATATGCAGATTCAACAAATGCTTTTTCCTCTCCACCGAGAACTCAACGCAATGGAGACCATTGCTTCCTAAGGATGGAGGATTAATCCAGGTGGATATCGGTGTCCACCCACCTTTTCCAAATGGTTCAAAACAACTTTCTGGCAATTTTGGCAATTTACTATTTTTAGCAGGTTTTGACTTCCGGGGCAATTTTGAGGGCCTAAATGAAGTTTTTTCGAGATAGAGGTTCTCAATGATAATAGAAGGCATGATTGAGCCCCCAAAATGAATCTCCTCGACGATATATTTCTAACGAGATATCATACGCCCGGGAAGTTGATGCACCAACTTACCCAAACGGGGCTCACATGACTTTTGGCGCTTCATCTCCTAGGGTTAGGTTTTTGGATGTATAGGACTTTTGGAATTCTTGTTTATTGTAAAAAGGATTCTAGAGCCTCATTGTAATCATATTCTTTTGAATGCGAGTAGCTATCACATCTCTTCTCAGAGATAAGCTGCCACCATTCTAGCGAGTCTTTCACTCTGTATTTTTACAGTCTCTGTACATTTCTTTGATTAATAGGAATCGTGTATTACTGTATATCTGTGTTTATGGTTGCATATCTGATACATTTCTATTATATTATTAAATATCTGCAATATCTCTGTGCATTTCTTTATTATATCTCCGCTCTCATTTCGTGCCAAAAATAATCTGGACCAGTGGTATCAGAGTCAGGTTGCTCTTGATTTTTTTTTCAGTGCATGTCCTCGACGAGGTCCGAGTATAGCAAGTTGGGTCTCGAGCTTGTCTCTCTTGAAGATAATCGCTCTCGCACAACCAAGAAACCCTCAATGGCGGAAGAAAAGAAAATCGACGGAGAAGACGATCCTATCAATCTGTTGCTTGAGCAAGCTCTCACGTGACAAAGGGACAAAATGATGGAGAATTTTTCCCACATACTTCAATGCCTGTCGATAGCATCAGGCGCATCTTCATCAAGCAGCCACTTTGGAGGCACCTCGCCTTTCAAGGTACAGGTTAATTTTGATATTCCCATATTTGAAGGTCAAATAGATGAAGATGCCCTAGATAAATGGTTAAATCTGCTAGAAGGTTATTTCTCTATTCATTATTTTTCAGACAAGGAAAATATCACCTTCGCACTCCTTAAGCCTCTCCCCCATGTCAAACATTAGTGGGAAACTTACTAGGAGAAGAGTTCCACAGAGGATTCTGAAATATATGGGGCCGAGCCCACTTGGGCTTTTTTTGTGGATGCGGTAAAGGAACAGTACTACCCTGTTGGAAACTATGAGGACCAGTACATGAGATGGACCACACTGCGGCAAGATAAGGGTTAATCAGTTTTGGAGTTCACCAATAGCTTCCATACCTTGCGCACCAAGCTGGGTATCAATGAATCTGAACGACATTTGGTTTTGAAATACCGTGGGGCTCTACACAGATACATCCAAACTGAAATGGATTTTCTGGACATCTCATCACTCGGTGATGCTTATCGATATGTTGTTAAAATTGAGCAGAAATTTAAGCACCAGAACAAATGGGAATTTGGGTCTGCAAATCCGCAACAACCAAAGAATGACAAAGATGACCCAAACAAACAGTCTCCCGAAAACCAGTCCAAGAGACAGGAAAAGAAGGGTCACGGGAAGACAAAGAAGGACACTGGAAACTGGTGTGAGTTCCACAAAATCCCTTGGCACAACACCGATGAATGCCACTCAAAACAGTCATTGGTGGTCGAGATCAAAGACAAGGAGCCAAACCTTGATTCAGAATCTGATTCTGAAAATAATGGTAAAAGATAGATCATCGACGCAGACCCCACTACTATTGTCGCGACCGTAGCAATTCAACTAGAAGAACCAACAGATCCTGAAGAAGGGGAGTACCTTTTTCATTCACAAATGTGGGTGAAGGGGACCCCGCTACATTTTATCATTGATAGCGGAAGCCAGAAGAACCTCATCTCAGCGAAGGTCGTCGAACAGTTGGGATTGTCAACAACACCACACCTACAGCCATACAACATTGGGTGGCTTTGCCAAGGACGAGATCTTTGTGTCAGCCAACAGTGTCGATTATCATATGGCATCCAACCCTTCAAGGATGAGGTATTATGTGATGTTTCCCCACTGGATGTCTGTGATGTTCTCTTGGGTCAGCCATATATGCTGAAACACCATGCTATCTATGAGTCTCGACCCCGTAGTGTCATTATTACTCTAGGGGGTCATCTCTACATGATACCAGAGGTAGTTCCAACTACTGCCCCACCTAAAAAATGCCACAAGGTAGTATCTCATACTGCAAAATTCAGCTTCTTCACAATCTGTTCAAAAGGAGAACAAAAGGACACTACAACCACTACAACCTTGCCCCAAGCACCTTCTATCCAAAAAAATCAGGTCGACAAGGCTATAGCAAAGTGAAAATATTCCTTCTACACATTGTCCTCTCATGTATCTCGACTTTTTGAGTAGCCTCAACCGCAACAAGTTCGTGACAGATTTCCAGAAACTGAGCAACGTGACGTCTCCAACAAGACAAGAAGCTCACCAATATGCAGATTCAACAAATGCTTTTCCCTCTCCCCCGGGAACTCAATGCCATGGAGACCATTTCTTCCTAAGGAGGTAGTATTGACCTAGGTGGATATTGGTGGCCACCTACCTTTTCCAAATGGCTCAAAACGGCTTTCTGGCAATTTTGGTAATTTACAATTTTTAGCAGGTTTTGACTTCCGGGGCCATTTTGAGGGCCTAAATGAAGGTTTTTCAAGATCGAGGTTCTCAATGATAATAAAATACATGATTGAGCCTTCAAAATGAATCTCCTCAACGATATCTTTCCAACGAGCTATCATATGCCTAAAACGGAGATCGTATGCAAAAGTTACGACCCCGGGAAGTTGATGCACCAACTTACCCAAACAGGGCCCACATGACTTTTGGCGCTTCATCTCCTAGGGTTAGGTTTTTGGATGTATAGGACTTTTGGAATTCCTGTTTATTGTAAAAATGCCTCTAGAGCCTCATTGTAATCATCTTCTTGCAAATGCGAGTAGCCGTCACACCGCTTCTCAGAGATAAGCTGCCACCATTCTAGCGAGTCTTTCACTCTGTATTTTTACAGTCTCTGTACATTTCTTTGATTAATAGAAATTGTGTATTACTGTATATCTATGTTTATGGTTGCATTTATGATACATTTATGTTATATTATTAAATATCAGCAATATCTCTATGCATTTCTTTATTATATCTCCACTCTCATTTCGTGCCGAAAATAATCCGGATCAGTGGTATCAGAGTCAGGTTGCTCTTGATTTTTTTTTCAGTGCATGTCCCTGACGAGGGCTGAGTATAGAAAGTTGGGTCTCGATATTGTATCTCTTCAATACAATCACTCTCGTACACCCAAGAAACCCTCAATGGTGGAAGAAAATAAAATCGACGGAGCAGACGATCCTATCAATCTGTTGCTTGAGCAAGCTCTCACGCGACAGAGGAACGAAATGATGGAGAATTTTGCCCACATCCTTCAACACCTGTTGATAGCATCAGGAACATCTTCATCAAGAGGCCATTTTGGAGGCACCTTGCCTTTCAAGGTACAGGTTAATTTTGATATTCCCGTATTTGAAGGTCAAATAGATACAGATGCCCTAGATAAATGGTTAAATCTGCTAGAAGGTTATTTCTATGTTCATAATCTTTCAGACAAGGAAAAGATCACCTTCGCATTCCTTAAGGCTCTCCCCCATGTCAAACATTGGTGGGAAACTTACTGGGAGCAGAGTTCCACAGAGGATTCTGGAATGTATGGGGCCGAGCCCACTTGGGATTTTTTTGTGGATGAGGTAAAGGAACAGTACTACCCTGTTGGAAAGTATGAGGACCAGTACATGAGATGGACCACACTGTGGAAAGATAAGGGTTAATCAGTTCCAGAGTTCACCAATAGATTCCATACCTTGCGCACCAAGCTGGGTATCAAAGACTCTGAATGACATTTGGTTCTGAAATATCGTGGGGCTCTACACAGATACATCCAAACTGAAATGGATTTTCTGGACATCTCATCACTCGATGTTGCTTATCGATATGTTGTTAAAATTGAGTAGAAATTTAAGCACTAGAATAAATAGGAATTCGGGTCTGCAAATCTGCAACAACCAAAGTATGACAAAGACGGCCCGAACAAACAATCTCCCGAAAACCAGTTCAAGAGACAGGAAAAGAAGGGTCACGGGAAGACAAAGAAGGACACCGGAAAATGGTGTGAGTTCCACAAAATCCCTTGGCACAACACCAATGAATTCCGCTCAAAATAGACATTGGTGGCCGAGATCAAAGACAAGGAGCCAAACCTTGATTCTGAATCTGATTCTGAAAATAATGGTAAAAGACAGATCATCGACGCAGACCCCACTGCGATTGTCGCGACCTTAGCAATTCAACTAGAAGAACCAACAGATGCTAAAGAAGGGGAGCACCTTTTTCATTCACAGATGTGGGTGAAGGGGACCTTGCTGCATTTTATCGTTGATAGCGAAAGCCAGAAGAACCTCATCTCAGTGGAGGTCATCAAATAGTTGGGATTTTCGACAACACCACACCCGCAGCCATACAACATTGGGTGGCTTCGCCAAGGACGAGATCTTCATGTCAGCCAACAGTTTCGATTATCATACGACATCCAACCCTTCAAGGATGAGGTATTATGTGATTTTTCCCCACTGGATGTCTGTGATGTTCTCTTGGGTCAGCCATATATGTGGAAACGCCATGCTATCTATGAGTCTCGACCCTGTTGTGTCATTATTACTCTTGGGGGTCATCTCTAAAGGATACCAGAGGTAGTTCCAACTACTGCCCCACCTAAACAGTGTTGCAAGGTAGTATCTCATACTGCAAAATTCAGCTTCTTCACAATCTGTTCAAAAGGAGAACAAAAGGACACTACAACCACTACAGCCTTGCCATAAGCACCTTCTATCCAACAGAAGCAGGTCGACAAGGCTGCAACAAAGTGAAAAGATTCCTTCTACACATCATCCTCTCATGTATATCGACCTGTTGAGCAGCCTCAACCGCAACAGGTTTGTGACAGATTTCCAGAAACTAAGCAGCGCAATGTCTCCAGCAAGACAAGCAGCTCACCAATATGCAGATTCAACAAATGCTTTTCCCTCTCCCCTGAGAACTCAATGCCATGGATACCATTTATTCCTAAGGAGGGAGGATTGATCTAGGTGGATATCGATGGCCACCCACCTTTTCCAAATGTCTAAAAATGGCTTTCTGGCAATTTTGGCAATTTACTATTTTTAGCAGGTTTTGACTTCTGGGGCCATTTTGAGGGCCTAAATGAAGGTTTTTCAAGATCAAGGTTCTCAATGATAAATAAATTCATGATTGAGCCCCAAAAATGAATCTCCTCGACGATAGCTTTCCAACGAGCTATCATACGCCTAAAACGGAGATCGTATGCAAAAGTTACGACCCCGGGAAGTTGATGCACCAACTTACCCAAACGGGGCCCACATGACTTTTGGCGCTTCATCTCCTAGGGTTAGGTTTTTGGATGTATA
>ML798137.1:68112-85091 GCA_009831015.1 Picea engelmannii
TTGGATGTATAGGAATTTTGGCATTCTTTTTTATTGTAAAAATTCCTCTAGAGCCTCATTTTAATCATCTTCTTGCGAATGCGAGTAGCCGTCACATCTCTTCTCAGAGATAAGCTGCCACCATTCTAGCGAGTCTTTCACTCTGTATTTTTACAGTCTCTGTACATTTCTTTGATTAATAGAAATTTTGTATTACTGTATATCTGTGTTTATGGTTGCATCTCTGATACATTTCTGTTATATTATTAAATATCTGCAGTATCTCTGTGCATTTCTTTATTATATCCCCGCTCTCATTTCGTGCCAAAAATAATCCGGATCAGTGGTATCAGAGTCAGGTTGCTCTTGTTTTGTTTTTCAGTGCATGTCCCTGATGAGGTCCGAGTATAGAAATTTCGGTCTCGAGCTTGTCTCTCTTGAAGATAATCGCTCTCGCACACCCAAGAAACCCTCAATGGTGGAAGAAAAGAAAATCGACGGAGCAAACGATCCTATCAATCTGTTGCTTGAGCAAGCTCTCACGCGACAGAGGGACGAAATGATGGAGAATTTTGCCCACATCCTTCAATGCCTGTCGATAGCATCAGGTGCATCTTCATCAAGTGGCCACTTTGGAGGCACCTCTCCTTTCAAGGTACAGGTTAATTTTGATATTCCCGTATTTGAAGGTCAAATAGATGCAGATGCCCCAGATAAATGGTTAAATCTGCTAGAAGGTTATTTCTCTGTTCATAATTTTTCAGACAAGGAAAATATCACCTTCACACTCCTTAAGGCTCTCCCCCATGTCAAACATTGGTGGGAAACTTACTGGGAGCAGAGTTCCATAGAGGATTCTGGAATATATTGGGCCGAGCCCACTTGAGATTTTTTGTGGATGCGGTAAAGGAACAGTACTACCCTGTTGGAAACTATGAGGACCAGTACATGAGATGGACCACACTGCGGCAAGATAAGGGTTAATCAGTTTCGGAGTTCACCAATATCTTCCATACCTTGCGCACCAAGCTGGGTATCAATGACTCTAAACGACATTTGATTCTGAAATACCGTGGGGCTCTACACAGATACATCCAAACTGAAATGGATTTTCCGGACATCTCATCACTCGGTGCTGCTTATCGATATGTTGTTAAAATTGAGCAGAAATTTAAGCAATAGAAAAAATGGGAATTCGGGTCTGCAAATCCACAACAACCAAAGTATGACAAAGACGGCCCGAATAAACAGTCTCCCGAAAACCAGTCCAAGAGACAGGAAAAGAAGGGTCACGGGAAGACAAAGAAGGACACCGGAAAATGGTGTGAGTTCCACAAAAGCATTTGGCACAACACCAATGAATGTCGTTCAAAACAGTCATTGGTGGCCGAGATCAAAGACAAGGAGCCAAACCTTGATTCAGAATCTGATTCTGAAAATAATGGTAAAAGACAGATAATCGACGCAGACCCCACTACTATTGTCGCGACCGTAGCAATTCAACTAGAAGAACCAACAAATCCTGAAGAAGGGGAGTTCCTTTTTCATTCACAGATGTGGGTGAAGGGGACCCCACTGCATTTTATCGTTGATAGCGGAAGCCAGAAGAACCTCATCTCAACGGAGGTCATCAAACAGTTGGGATTGTCGACAACACCACACCCGCATCCATACAACATTGGGTGGCTTCGCCAAGGACAAGATCTTCCTGTCAACCAACAGTGTCGATTATCATACAGCATCCAACCCTTCAAGGATGAGGTATTATGTGATGTTTCCCCATTAGATGTCTGTGATGTTCTCTTGGGTCAGTCATATATGTGGAAATGCCATGCTATCTATGAGTCTCGACCCCGTAGTGTCATTATTACTCTATGGGGTCATCTCTACAGGATACCATAGATAGTTCCAACTACTGCCCCACCTAAATAGTTCCGCAAGGTAGTATCTCATACTGCAAAATTCAGCTTCTTCACAATCTGTTCAAACGGAGAACAAAAGGACACTACAACCACTACAGCATTGCCCCAAGCACCTTCTATCCAAAAGAAGAAGGTCGAGAAGGCTGAAGAAAAGTGAAAAGATTCCTTCTACACATCATCCTCTCATGTATCTCGACTTGATGATCAGCCTCAACCGCAACAGGTTCGTGACAGATTTCCAGAAACTGAGCAGCGCGACGTCTCCAGCAACACAAGCAGCTCACCAATATGCAGATTCAACAAATGTTTTTCCCTCTCCCCCGGGAACTCAACACAATGGAGACCATTTCTTCCTAAGGAGGGAGGATTGATCCAGGTGGATATTGGTGGCCACCCACCTTTTCCAAATGGCTCAAAACAACTTTCTAGCAATTTTGGCAATTTACTATTTTTAGCAGGTTTTGACTTCCGGGACCATTTTGAGGGCCTAAATTAAGTTTTTTTCTAGATCGAGATTCTCAATGATAACCGAAGGCATAATTGAGCCCCCAAAATGAATCTCCTTGACAACATCTTTCCAACGACCTATCATATGCCTAAAACGGAGATCGTATGCAAAAGTTACGACCCCGGGAAGTTGATGCACCAACTTACCCAAATGGGGCCCACATGAATTTTGGCGCTTCATCTCCTAGGGTTAGGTTTTTGGATGTCTAGGACTTTTGGCATTCCTGTTTATTGTAAAAAGGCCTCTAGAGCCTCATTGTAATCATCTTCTTGCAAATGCAAGTAGCCGTCACATCTCTTCTCAAAGATAAGCTGCCACCATTCTAGCGAATCTTTCACTCTGTATTTTTACAGTCTCTGTGCATTTCTTTGATTAATAGAAATCATGTATTACTGTATATCTGTGTTTATGGTTGCATATCTGATACATTTCTGTTATATTATTAAATATCATCAATATCTCTGTGCATTTCTTTATTATATCTCCGCTCTCATTTCGTGCCAAAAATAATCTGAATCAGTGGTATCAGAGTCAGGTTGCTCTTGATTTTTTTTTCAGTGCATGTCCCTGACGAGGTCCAAGTATAGAAAATTGGGTCTCGAGCTTGTCTCTCTTGAAGACAATTTCTCTCTCACACCCAAGAAACCCTCAATGGCAGAAGAAAAGAAAATCGACGGAGTAGACAATCCTATCAATCTGTTGCTTGAGCAAGCTCTCACACGACAGAGGGATGAAATGATGGAGAATTTTGCCCACATCCTTCAATGCCTGCCGATAGCATCAGTCACATCTTAATCAAGCGGCCACTTTGGAGGCACCTCGCCTTTCAAGGTATAGGTTAATTTTGATATTCCCGTATTTGAAGGTCAAATAGATGCAGATGCCCTAGATAAATGGTTAAATCTGCTAGAAGGTTATTTCTCTGTTCATAATTTTTAAGACAAGGAAAACATCACCTCCGTACTCCTTAAGGCTCTCCCCCATGTCAAACATTGGTGGGAAACTTACTGGGAGCAGAGTTCCACAAAGGATTCTGGAATATATTGGGTCGAGCCCACTTGGGATTTTTTTGTGGATGCGGTAAAGGAACAGTACTACCCTGTTGGCAACTATGAGGACCAGTACATGAGATGGACCACACTGCGGCAAGATAAGGGTTAATCAGTTTCGGAGTTCACCAATAGATTCCATACCTTGCGCACCAAGATGGGTATCAATGACTCTGAACGACATTTGGTTCTGAAATACCGTGGGGCTCTACACAGATACATCCAAACTGAAATGGATTTTTTCGACATCTCATCACTCGGTGCTTCTTATCGATATGTTGTTAAAATTGAGCAGAAATTTAAGCACCAGAACAAACGGGAATTCAGGTCTGCAAATCCGCAACAACCAAAGTATGACAAAGACAGCCCGAACAAATAGTCTCCCGAAAACCAGTCCAAGAGATAGGAAAAGAAGGGTCACGGGAAGACAAAGGACACCGAAAAATGGTGTGAGTTCCACAAAATCATTTGGCACAACACCGATGAATTCCGCTCAAAATAGTCATTGGTGGCCGAGATCAAAGACAAGGAGCCAAACCTTGATTCAGAATCTGATTCTGAAAATAATGGTAAAAGATAGATCATTGACGCAGACCCCACTGCTATTGTTGCGACCGTAGCAATTCAACTAGAAGAACCAACAGATCCTGAAGAAGGGGAGTGCCTTTTTCATTCACAGATGTGGGTGAATTGGACCCCGCTGCATTTTATCGTTGATAGCGGAATCCAGAAGAACCTCATCTCAGCGGAGGTCATCAAATAGTTGGGATTGTCAACAACACCACACCCGCAGCCATACAACATTGGGTGGCTTCACCAAGGACGATATCTCCATGTCAGCCAACAGTGTCGATTATCATACGACATCCAACCCTTCAAGGATGAGGTATCATGTGATGTTGCCCCACTAGATGTCTGTGATGTTCTCTTGGGTCAGCCATATATGTGGAAACGTCATGCTATCTATGAGTCTCGACCCCATAGTGTCATTATTACTCTGGGGGGTCATCTCTACAGGATACCAGATGTAGTTCCAACTACTTCCCCACCTAAACAGTGTCACAAGGTAGTATCTCATACTGCAAAATTCAGCTTCTTCACAATTTGTTCAAAAGGAGAACAAAAGGACACTGCAACCACTACAGCCTTACCCCAAGCACTTTCTATCCAACAAAATCAAGTCGACAAGGCTGCAGCAAAGTGCAAATATTCCTTCTACACATCTTCCTCTCATGTATCTCGACTTGTTGAGAATACTCAACCACAACAGGTTCGTGACAGATTTCTAGAAACTGAGCAGCGCAACGTCTCCAGCAAGACAAGCAACTCACCAATATGCAGATTCAACAAATGCTTTTCCCTCTCCCCCAAGAACTCAACGCAATGGAGACCATTACTTCCTAAGGAGGTAGGATTGATCTAGGTGGATATCGGTGGCCACCCACCTTTTCCAAATGGCTCAAAACGACTTTCTGGCAATTTTGGCAATTTACTATTTTTAGTAGGTTTTGACTTCCATGGCCATTTTGAGGGCCTAAATGAAGGTTTTTTTAGATAGAGGTTCTCAATTCTAATTGAAGGCATGATTGAGCCCCCAAAATGAATCTCCTTGATGATATCTTTCCAATGAGCTATCATACGCCTAAAACGAAGATCGTATACAAAAGTTACGACCCCGGGAAATTGATGCACCAACTTACCCAAATGAGGCCCACATGACTTTTGGCACTTCATCTCCTAGGGTTAGGTTTTTGGATGTCTAGGACTTTTGGCATTCCTTTTTATTGTAAAAATGCCCCTAGATCCTCATTGTAATCATCTTCTTGCGAATGGGAGTAGCCGTCACATCTCTTCTCAGAGATAAGTTGCCACCATTCTAGCGAGTCTTTCACTCTGTATTTTTACAGTCTCTATACATTTCTTTGATTAATAGAAATCTTGTATTACTATATATCTGTGTTTATGGTTGCATCTCTGATACATTTATGTTATATTATTAAATATCTGCAGTATCTCTGTGCATTTCTTTATTATAGCTCTGCTCTCATTTCATGCCAAAAATAATCTGGATCATCCACTATATTAATAAAGGCCCACTATGGTAATTGGATGTAAGAAATGTGAGAAGGATCTCTAAAAGGTTCCTAGGAGATAGAGAGAGCTATATAAAGAAGTGTAAGAAATGTAGTGAAGCATAGTGAAGAATATTTTGAATGTATCAAGCATTGCTTGAGGAGTTTTATCTTCCTTAAGGATTAAATATATGGTGTTACTCTACCTCAAGGGTTTTTACTATTTCTTGTGTTCATGTTATGGTGAATGGTTTATGGTTTATGATGTTCTTATTGAAGTATATTTGCAGATATGGTATAGGTACTTAACAACCAACGAATTGTTGGCAGCCAATTCACATTTTTCTACTGTCCTTATAAGCTGCCTACACCAGTGTTTTGCAAACCTTGATTTTTCGTCGCAATTCTCAAATAAACGACACTTCTATTTTTACGCTATTTACACACTTACCTGCATTCTTGTTTTCACGACTGTAAGCGTGAAAATTTGGTCCTATGAAGTCGCATTAAAATCTTCACCGAATTGTCGTTATCATTCTTGTCGAGATGCCCATTGCATTTACATTTTACTTATCATTATACAGTTGGAAAAACCTTTTTGATCTGTACTCGTTTGAACACTCTTTGATTGATTATGTAGTTTCGTTTCATGAGTGATTGAGTTTGTGATGCATTGGTGATTGGATTTACATGTTCTTTGATTGATCTACTTGGCACATTGGTTTCATAAAAATACATTGGTGTTATGATTAAACTCTTGGTATGAATCATTTTATACAACGCATGTCACATAGTCAAACCCTTGGTTTTGGTTTCGATTCATTTGTTTGGTTTTGAAACTATAATTATTGTTTGCACGAATGGTTTATCCACTTACAAAAGGTTTCGATTGATTGATTGAAGTGGCATAGTTTTAACACATTTGCGTTGTGATTTGAATAGTTGAAAGCGTCGGCGGTTGTACCATGGTAATGATTATTCTGCATGGACAAAAATAGCTCCACCACCTTCACACGATATGTCATTAATGCCTTCCCTTATCCCTGTTTCACCTCTACTAGTTTTGGGTAAGCCTGTGAGCATTTTTCTCCGATGTATGTTGCGTTCAAACCCTGGCTCGCTCACATCACTTACCGTCTACTCCTCTCTATGGCACCAGTGATGCGAATAGAGCCGAACTGTAATCAAGCCCTGCTACTGTTCGATAACACCCGAAAATATTTACAAGATAGTGGTTGGCTCACGTTTGTACAAAGGTTCGAGGGTTTCAATTTGTTTGTTGCACAACAGTTCTCCCTTACCTTCGATGGATTTAGGGCCAAAATAGGTGACATTCAGCTTGAAATCAGTGAAGTTTTCATCAGCTCTGCCAGAGGATTAGCAGCCATGGTCCAGCGATGGTTTAAAAACTCTAAAGTTGATGAGGTGCCATGGCCGTTATTGTTCGTCTCACGAAAGGTCACATCCTGTGATAGAGGTATGCCTATTTCCACACTTAAACCAAAGTGGAATGATCTTTTGATAGTGGTTAAACAATTCGTGACCTGTGAGGGTCGGTATGGATTGGTTTTTCTTTATCACCTTCGACTGTTAATGAATTTCATGGGTTATCCATTGAACATGCCATTTTATTTCCTGCGTAGTCTTTATAAAATGGCTAAGAGGTTTAAATGAGAGAAGGCCGATAGTAGCTTGTTTCACCATGTCCTGATCAGACTCATCATCATTCATCATTTAAACCTCCACGGTGATAGTTGGCAAGATTTTCTCTCTCGGAATGGTTTTGTTGATTCAGAGTCTGTCCAAATCGATAAGTCTGTAGTTAGTGAGACTAAGGTCGGGCCACCCGTGCCTTTGTATGCCCTTCTACCCTCTCCCAAACCCTCGGTCATCTCTGATATCGACCTACCCGACATTATAATAGACAAGGTTGAGGCTGTAAAAAATCCTATGAGAAAAAGGTCAAGGGTAACCCTACTGTCGACGGAAAAGGTAAAAAGAATGCTCGACTTATATTGAGACTTGCTAGGAATAAACCTAAACCTAGTGTTGATCAAAATCCCATAGTCCTCAGTGAAGACTCAGACTCTGATGTCAAGCGCTTCCTGGCTAGTGAGTACCCTTATTCCCATGGTTTGTGCTCCGAGCCACCCTATGACTTTGTTTCTAATTTACCCCCTTTCCTAAAGAACAATCCTAGCTACCCAGGGATCAAGCTACCTAATGAAACCCTCAGTGATTTAAACAAACCCTCACCTAAAATTTCGAAGCCCAGACAGTCATCATGTAACCAATGTAATGTGTGGCTAGAACACTACTATACCGATGTTCCCTTATTACAGTCGAAAATCAAATCATTGGAAAACCAAGTTACAGTGTTGACTAGTGAAAGGGACAAGCTTCAAGCTAATGAAAAGAAGCAGAAAACCACTAGTTCCTTCATATTTAGGAATGTCGAATCGGCTACAGCCTTCGTCAATTCCAAATTGTTATGACTAAGTTGTCTGCTTATTGTCCAGGTATGAGTTTTGATATAAATTCTGTTTTATCAATTTCTTGGATTAATATAATGAATTGAGTTTGGTTTTCAAATAGCTCTGTCCATTGTTTGAAATGACTCTGTCATAGCCATATCAAAAACGGTTATGTTGTGGATCTTGTGCATTGTTTTCGTTTTGCTAAAATTAAATGAAGTTATGATTTGGTCACACGATTTGGCCGTGCCCAGTTTAGCAATTGATTGGTTTTTCACTGGGTTTGATTTGTTTGTCTGTTGGTTTGAGTTAACGAAATCAATGGTTTTTGCTTTCGCTTGGATTTTGTTTGTATCTAACCTGAACATGAGGTTTTTATGCTAAAATTAAGAACACGGTTCTGTTTTGATTTAACATGATATTGTTGTCATTGGATATCAAAGGCTCTGATTTAGTTCTTGTGATTCGATTTGTGAAACGATTTCATAGGATTGAATTGGCTTGATAAATACGATGTAGTCTATTAAATTGGAAAAATGACTATGTTTTGTCAACATTTTCGTTTGGATTTGGATTATATCTGACATGTGCAAAAGATCTCTTCGCTGAAATCATGGAACTGTGTTGATTCATAATGACTATGTCAAACTCAAACTGTTCGATTCGCTCTTGTTTTGATTGGATTGCTGCATATCTTGAGTTAGCACGATTGTTTTTTATGAGTTGGATTTGTATCGAAAATAGACTTGATGTTGCTCTATTGATTTTAATTTTCAAAACAAGTTTTTTAAACTCAGATCGACATATGTTATCTATGTTGAATTCGTATGAGAAAATTCGGTTAATAGTCCGTTTTGAAATGAATTCAAGTAATGATCTCGTTGAAAGTCAATCAATTTTGTCCACCCCCAATTGGCAATAACAAATGATTGGACGAGTCCCACAGACCCTGTTATCAACCGATTAATTTCATTATGATTTCGTTTGTGATAATTTACATACCAGTTTTGATTTGATTCGCTAATAGCATGGATCATTTGTTATGTTTAATATAGTGCGATCAATTTGAGAAAACGATCATGTTAATTTGGTTTGGATTCGAAGTGATTTTGTGGATAGCTGAAGCAAATTTTTGTGTTGATTTCAATTGGTCCATGAATTGATTTCATTGTTGTTGGTTATCCAATATGATTTTGTATACCCAAATTGGTGATAACACATGGAACAGAGTACATGCATCTCTGTAATCATTTGATTGATCTTAGTCTTGTTTGATCTCAAATTAGTATAACAATTTTGATTTGAATAATTCGTTTGTCTTTCAAATAGAAATTAGATACTTGTTTAATAGTTTGAAGTTAATTCTTTAAAATTCAAATTGATTTTAATATGATTTTGCGTTTGATTTAGACCAGCTACAGAATCGCAAGATTTTGTAGCTAGTCTTTAAAATTAGATTTTTATCAATTCTATCTGCAAAATATCCTCTAATATTGTCTATTTTTGTCCTTGTTCAGGTACATATGAATTGCAATGGTCAATTTGGGCATGTTGTGACAATACACGAGATATTTGTGTGATGTAGTTTTTATTTTTAAGTTGTTAGTTTGAGTGAGAGATAAAAACTTGGGATATTTTCCCAGATTTGTGTAAACAGTTTTGATAACTTCCACAGGGATGTTTTACCCTGTGGGAGGTCTTTAAATACTTCTTGTTTTTTGTAATAATGAGCATCCTCACTTGTGGGAGAACCAGGATATGGATTTCTAATACAAACTTAGACGAGAGTTGATGTCTTGTAACATCTTTCGCTTTCAATATATCAAACTTTTGTTTCAAGTTTTATGCATATTAGTTTGCAGTTGATTATAGACTACTTTAGCTATCATAATCTATTGCAGGATGATATGATTTGATTAATATTGCTATCCATATCTGATCTCTTTCATTATTATTCAAAGTACAGCAATCACTTTGTTTCAGTTAATGAATCATAGATTTCTCTTCTTCGTTAATTGAATCATTTTGTATAGATCTTTACATACAGATTTATCTAACTGTGAAGATTTATAAATCATAAGGTTGTTGTAAATTTTTATGTCTTGTTTGTCCTATAATCATATTTAAAGAGCACTACAACTTTCAGTTTACGAGAAGTTCATTGAGAATCCGGTGCGGGTTTCCTCCCTCCGATCAGCTAAGACAATCATTACATACATGACAAACCTGGAGCGTTTCTTCAGGTCAGTTTGTTATTTATTTAGTAGTTAATTTGTTAGTATAATTTAAGTAGTTTAGTTAGATATATGTGTAGTTTATATTTGTAGTTAGAGTTAGTATCTTAGTTGTTTAGTTTAGATAGTTTATTTTATTTATTTTTCATAAAATCGTAAAAATCAAAAAACAATAGCTCTCGCTGTCTTAGGACAGAATACAAATGAGTTTTTCAGGTTTTCATTCAAATCTATAAATTGTAAATATTGTACATTTGTGAATAAGATTTATTTCAGTTAGTGGTTAGATATTTAATTTCTTAGAGTTAGTATAGTATTAGATAGTAGATTGTATATATAGAATAGTTAGATTTGTTTAGTTTGTTTTAATAGTTATTTTTAGTTAGATTAGTTATTTTAGAGTAGTTTTTATTTTTTGTTTTCTTAGGACCTTAGATCGGCTAACGGAGCCGCTAAAACCGTCAGGGTGGGTTATCCCAAACGGCTTGGGTTATTAGACAACCCCAGACCGGATCCACTCTCCCAGTTGACGGACGGTCAATTTCTCCCATCAACACGAATGAAAGTTGATCAATAGTCACAATTCTTCCATCATGAGGGAAATATATCACACGAAAAAGAGTGGACATGATATTTTTCATGGCATAAACATAATATCTCCCAAGAAGTAAATAAAAATTCAAGGGGCCTTGGACTACCATGATGTCAATAAAGAAATTTTTCCCTCCCAAAGTTACAGGAAACTGAGGAAGGGTCCCTAAAGGTTGAATGGTTATTCTGTTAAAAGATAAAAGATTCTGCGTAACTGACACAAGTTGAGGATAACCCAAATCTTTCCAAGCAATAGAGGACAAAATACTAACGGACTCACCTTTTTCTATCAGCATATAAGGAACATCCCGACCATAAAATTGTACAGTAATATTAAAAGGAATGTGAGAGAGAAGATGAGGTCCGGTTAGTGCACCCCAATCAAAAAGGATGACCTCATTACGTGGAGGGGGTTCCACGGGAGAAGGAATACCCCCTAGCATGGTAGTGTCTATATCAACGAGAAAAATGTGGGAAGTATAGGGTTTACTCTCTAGGGGAGAGTAGGATCGACCATGAAGAGATAAAATTGACCACTTGAGTTGCATTCTCCAAGGGGAGAATGGGGTCAATGGATGGAAATGGATTGACCGCTTGGGTTTCACTCTCTAACATGAGAGTGGGATTGACCGAGGATGGGATCAGATCGACCACTTTGTCAATTGGCTCAACTAAGGACGTGGCCAAATTGACTACCTGATCAACCAAACTAACCAACAAAGGTACTGGATTGATCATTCCATCAACTATAGGTGGCTCAACAGTAATCTTGTGATAAGAAGTGGGAAGTTGAGGTTGGGAAAAATTCATGTCTTCCAGTAATTTTGAGGCTTCATCCATATGAGGGAAAAGGTGAGTTTGATGACTCCCTCAGCATAACATACCCAGGAACTTGACTCTACTTTTCTTCTTCCCAACGGTATCTTGACTAGTTGACAAGAGTTCATCAGCATGGTGATCAAAGGCTAATGGCATGGGTTGTCAAATATTTGTAGACCATTCTTCTATAACCTTCGATAGACCAGGGAAATACTTAATAAGATGGCTACCCTTACAAAGCCTGCAAGGGTACTTGAGCTTATGGGTTGTTTGGGTGAACTTGGAATCATCAACACTCCCAGCACGATTACCAGTAATTGGTGATTTTCCAACATGTTCAATAGTGGTTTAAGGTTTATACCCTTGGTTATTTTTCTTCTTCTTAAGCTTCATTTTCTTCTCCTTCTAATCCACCAGGTTAATAGCTTTAGAGATTTCACTTGGCGAAGAAGATGAAATGGAAGAAGACCTTGCAAGTGCAGAAGGAGAAGGAGATATTAGTAGTGAAGAAGGAGAAGGATCAATATGATATTGATGTTATTGGGGGGGAAGTGCTTACAACCGAAGTACTTGTTGCATTCGGGATTACCGGAGTGGAAAACACCCATACCAGCAATCCAATTATGAGACCTAGAAGGCTCGAAATAGCAATTTAAGGAGGACCAACATTTTTGTAAGAAGGAAAAACAAAATGTTCCCTTGGAGTAGGGGTTGTTTCATTGGTCCTTCCAGGAACTAATGCCATTAAACACAGATATAACCTAGAGTATTCTAGGGAAAATAAACAACACATGTTTAAAATCTAGGAAGAAAGAAAACAAACAAAAACTTCTCACAATGAACACAGTAGTTGGTGATGAAATCCAACGTCGTGAGGGAAATGTAATAAGGGGACGAGATAAAGAGGGTGGAAAAGTTACGTTGACAACCTACTTAATGGACTTACACCCTGGTGCAATATCCCACACATAAATGTGGGTATACCCTCCAAGGATCTCGAGTTAGTTTGGCCAACGTCAATTCCAGGTACCATGAAGAATTGCCCCTCCACGGTCACCTTATTTAAATACCCTAAAGAGATAGGCTTCTAAGGTTACCAATTATGAAAATGATGCATGGGGAAGCAGTCAAAAGTATTATACATGCGAAAGGGCAGGGTGTCTAAACCCAAAATCGCCTCGAGAAGGTCTGCACAGGATTTTCTTCTCAAGTGACCCCCAATAATATGTGCAATCTCAACACTAAGACCAACAAAGAAGGGTGAGTAACTCTATCATCCCTAATGAGACCTCCTGATTGACCCTTGTGTTAGAAGGGCTTCCCGGGACAAAATGTAATAAGTGGATTTCACTTCAATGAAACCTATATTACAAGAAGGAGAAAATGTTAATCATTCCCAGATGCACAATGTCCAAAAATTTTATTAAACTCATCAATATCAAGATCTTCAAGAAATGAGCCAAAGAATTCAAAACCAAAAATGCCAAAAACCATGCAGTTTCACTACTTCAAATGCAAAGATGCCCCTAATCTAATGCAAAGCAAGAAATTAAATTTTTTTGTTTCAAATATAGCTAAAAGAAATAGAAAATCACTCTAAAAAAAAAGCAACCCAAACCAATTTTCTCTTTTAACACGAACTATTCAATAAAATAAAAATAAGTTCTTCCACTAAATAATTCTAAAGAAAAGCATTTCTTTGTAACAAAAAGACACTCAAAGGAAGAGATCAAATATTTCAAAATAACACAATCTAAAACAAAGCAAAGAAGGACAAAATATACAAACCAAGCTGCAAATAATCATTCACCACGACTAAAAATTCACCCTAAGAAATAATGACAAATATGGGCAAAGAGAGGAAAGTTAACTGTCACTCCAACAATTCCTACGGGAATCACCACAAGCTACAGAAGGGTATAGTGCAATGATGAAGGATCATCACAGGCTGAAATTAAGACACAGTGTGACATCCTCATCCTGGTTCACACAAGCAGGGTGTGACGATGAAGGATTATCGCAGGCTTAAAGTAAGACACAGTGCGACGATGTCTAAATATAAGTAAATTTTGAAAGGATGGAAAAGTTCCTCAATGACATTTCAAAAGCAAGGAGTCAATATGGATCACCCACATACTCAGAGAATGAAATTGACCAAAAGTAGGGAAGCTAAAAGCAAATAAGAAGAAAAAAACAAAAATAAGTTGTTCCTCAGTATGGTCGCCAATTTTGTTATCGGACAAATCAGTAAGTGCAGACAAAAACTAATCTCCCTAACTTCAACAGGAATATAGAACAAAACAAGGTAGAATACAAACTTCACCTTAGACTTCATTGTCATATAAACTAGTTTAGAGAGGGACAAATGACATACCTTTTAAATGACGTTTGATCCTCGCTAGTGTCGTCCTTGTCGCTCCATCTTTGGATTTTTGGGATGGTGAACCTGTTTAAGAAGAACAAACCGACAAAGAGAGAGAACAACGATATATATATTCTAATGAATTCTATGTATAAGATCAAGGAGTTATACAATAAAAATAAAGACACCTTTATAGGGAAGAAATGTATTGTTGCATTATATTAAAGGAAAGTGGATAATAAAACCCATTCCTTGATGTTTCAAGGTCCCTTCCAATGGCTCTTTTCTCCAACACACACACCTTTTCTCCAATGCCTTTGGATCCACAACCTGACTTAGAGAGCTAAAGCAAATCTATCTCAAGTATAATGTATAGCAGAATTCTTCATGCATAAGAAAGCCTTATCCTTTTCCATAAGAGATCCCTCTTTGTATAGGGTGAAATAGGTATGGATGAGGATATTAGGATGATCCCACTAAGTCACAGAAGCGAGTAAGATCTAAACCGATTGGAGGCCACCTCATCTTCTAGAAGATTCCCTTCTAGAACCTTCGTGAATTTCACTATTCCTATTGTTTAAGAATCGTCGCGCCCTATGCATAGGCATCCTACAACGACACCGTAGTCCAACTTTGGTGCAACATGTGACGATCAAGCATCATCACACCCCAATCATAGATAAAGGTGTGACGATCTCCTCTGACACAATTTTTAAGGAAGAAAATCTAATCCACTTTTCTCATGGAGAAAGTCTCTTTTAGTGTTTTCAGGGAACATGGAAGTGATTCATGCACATATCATCAATTGATCATTGGGGTGACAAAAATAATGTGTAACAATTGTACTACTCAGTAAGATGGTGAGCTAGGGAAGTAGTAAGTGACTCGATCCTGAGGGTTATATCGCAGGTTGAGGATCCTGGTGTGATCTAGTCAGGCTCACAAGGATTGAGGAGCCTGTTGAAAATAATGAGCTCTAATATTGTAACCATGCATGACGTGGCATATTACTTAACCATAATAAATATATTGAGAGACAAATCTTTGTGGACATAGCCTAGGAGGGGGTGAACCATGGTAACACCTTTTTTGTGTGAATTAATGTATCCATCCTTATTGTTGTTAAGTGGTGAATGTTAGTTGAATGAATTAACTAGTGAGATCTAGTATTTCACATGCATGAATAGAATGACTGCTATAATCAAATGTTAGGTTGAATAAATAAATATTACAAGCTAAAACCACAGATCTCCACTCATTCCCAGGTTGCAAACACCTGAGTATTTCAGCCACCCAAAGAGCTATCTCGAGTGAGACTACGCATTGCACGCTATGTGCTATGTTTCCTTCTGGTCTACCAGAGGGGTCGATAGTTTTAGAGGGATTTTGTTGGGATATTATCTAATATGAACCAAGGTCAATCTATGAAATTAAGTTTGAATCAGAGTAATTGAATACTAAAGTAGAAGAAGAGTAAAATCCATCAAATTGTTCTGTCATCGGTTAGTTGGAATAGGATGGGATTGAGTTACTGAGATTTGCAGAAGACACATCAGAAGAATTCCAGATCAGACATTGAGAGAATGAGAATATAAATGGGTATTTTGAGACTATGTAATCCAATGAAGGCAGAGATAGAGAGATGGTTGAAAATAAAGGAGATGGAGTTTGCGCAGAAAGATAATGGAAACCTGAATTTGACACCGTGCAAATATCTGGACAAGTACGTATTCAACGACTTGCATTAAGTGTTTTTCTATGATTTTCCGCATGTGTTGCATGAGTGGATAAAAGGGTTGAAATACAACCATCCTATGAATTGGATCAGAAAGCTAGAGTGGAATCCTGTAGATATTGTGTAGTTACAACAAGTTGATAATAAATTTACGCATGCAATATATTTCTAGTTAGACAACATTGTTGTAGAATTTATCAGAGAATTTGCAGTAGATATGACGAAGTCTTACAGTGCAGCAGAGAAAGATTTTTTAAAGGGACCTTGAGGTAGGTATATCATATAATTATATACTTCTATTAATATATTACTATATAACAAAGGTTTAATGACAATGGCGTCAGACAACTAAAATTATCTGTGTGCATGGGGGAAGGGGGGAAGCACTGACAGGAGAAGGAGAAATGGAAGGAGAAATGGATAAAGGAAAGAAGGAGGAGGCATTGGACCCAATTATGATGGAAGAAGACCAGATCAAGTGGATCATGGCAAAAGTTGGAAGAACTTGTAGTGGAGTACCCTACCAATATAACATGAACACTAAGAAGAGAGTCATAGCTGTGAGGGAGGGCTTAGCAAGTGATGAAGAAGAGGTAGAGGATCTTTGAGCTATGGAGAAGATTGAGGAAATCCTGTGCATGACATATGAGAGGAATATGAGAGGTATAAGAGTGTGTATATAAGGTAGAAATCATATTCATATCAGTGTCAGTGTGGAACCCATAAAGCCATGTGTGACTGTAATGTCCCCACTTTGGGACATCATCACAGGGCAGAGACTTATGATGACCAGAGTAGCCAGATGGATGTTATAGAGAGTACATGGGTATTTGAGAGGCATTGTGGGGTCCAGTTGGAATTTATCATCATATTCCATCATTATGAGCCATTCTGCATAGGTTGTCTTTGGTTTTGTTCCATTCCGACGATTTCCATGATTTTGACTATTTTGAGCTATAAGTTAATTAAAATCACTGAAGAGGGCATTTTGGGCACATTACTTGGAGGAACCTCTCAGTGTAATAGATCATTGGAATCGAGAGGAGAAGCACTACAGGATGGGATGGCTAGAAGTGACTTTCAGTGGCCAAGGAAGCCACAAGGAGAGATAAGGAGATTTTCAGAGGTAAAAAGGTTAATTAATTAATTAAAGTGATTTAATTAATTAATTAATTATTAATAAAATGAAAGTCACTTTCGAGGGACAAGGTGAGCCAAAAATTATAAAAGGAAG
>ML798137.1:104465-165232 GCA_009831015.1 Picea engelmannii
TCAGCAACATTGTTTGTGGTGTCACCTAAGCATATCCCTCCGGAAGATAACAACTGACCCTGTGGTGTAAAGATTACCCAAGCTGCGGAGGCAAGCCTCCGTGTGTGTCGACTAGCACCATCCGCATACCCAATGAACACCTCAGACTCACTTGACATCTACCATAGTGACAAAAGATAACATTAATGACACATCCATGACACGTTTTTTCAAAAGAGACGAAAGAAAGTAATAGCACAAAGACTATACATATGTTACAAAAAGTTACCCACAGTGACCGTTCTATGAGTAATACTTCTTGAGGTAGAGCCCATTCCTAGGCTCCACCAAAGCATTCCCTTCAAAATCAACCAAACGATAAGCACCCTTCTTTAAAACTTCCTTAACAATGAAGGGTCTGAACCACATAGGTTTGAACTTTCCTGCCCCCAGGGGGTCCTTATCTTGGTCATAAACCAGGACAAGGTCACCCTCAGAGAAAACCCGAGGACGAATGGACCTATCATATTAACACTTAACCTTATGTTTATGAGCTTCGTTGGCCAGTGCCGCATCATGACATTGTTCATCAAGCTGCTCTAGGATTACTAACCGTTATTCAAGCAGATAAGTGTTTGGCAATAATTGTACTGCCAATTTCAGAGATGGAATTTGACATTCAATGGGCAAGACTGCCTCCAGCCCGTAAACAAGTTGGAAAGGTGAGAAACCGGTTGCAGTCTTAACTGATGTTTGGTAAGCCCATAATGTCGAATATAACATCAAATGCCAGTTTGACTTGGCTGAGTTGATGGTTCGCTGTAGCATTGTCTTAAGCGTTTTGTTAACAGCTTCCACCTGCCCATTGGCTTGGGGATAGTAAGGTGAGGAATGTTCTTGCCGTAACCCAAGCTTTGATGTTAACTTGGTCATCATTTGATTCTAAAAGTGACTTCCATGGTCAGTGATAATCTCTCTCGGGACGCCGAACCGTGCTATAATCTGGTTAAATAAGAAGAGAGTTGCAGTCTCTCCATCATCTTTGAACGTCGGCATAGCTTCGACCCACTTAGTGAAGTAGTCGACAGCTACAATGATATAGAAATGCCCCCTGGTTGACGGGGGGTTGCAAGTAGTGTAATCAATTCCCCACTTAGTTAAGGGACCGACGGTGATAACAGGAAACATAGGAGCTGGATGTGCCCTCGTCTTCCATGAGAAGATTTGGCACGGATGGCACTTCTTGACCGACTCAATACAATCTTTGATAAGCGTGGGCCAGAAGTAACTTGCTCGTAAGATTTTTTGGGTTGTTTCCAACCCAGATAAGTGACAGCCACAAGCTCCTGTATGACAATCATTGAGCACTATGACGGCCTCCTCATGAGTGAGACATCGACGTAATATGCAGTCCACGCCTCTCCGATACAATGTATCATTGAGTATGAGATAGTTCTTGGCCTGATGGTGTATCCGTCGACGCTCATCACGAGAAGCAGAGGTGGGGCACTTCAAAGTCTGGATATAGATCAGTATATCTTCGTACCAGGGGTCAGACGATTCTATCAAAAACATATTCCCCCCAGATAGGTGATTCCTCAGGCACAACGTCACCTGACTCAATCGAAAGTTCCGAGATAAGTTCTGCGAAGACCAACGACTTTTTGGACTTGGCTGAAACGAAGTATAAGTCGAATTCTTGGAGGATAACCATCCATCGACTGATTTTTCCACCGATAACTCGTCGTTTCAACATGTACTGGAATGGATTCACGACAGCTACGACGGTGGTCTTACGAAACATAACATAGTGACGGAACCATTGAACAGCATGAACTGCTGCCAACGCAAGTTTTTCGAGATGGGTATAATTAAGTTTCGGTCCTACGAGGCCTCGGCTCAGGTAATAGATCACGTATTCAGAAAACGAATCATCTTCCTGAACTAAAACCATGCCTATGGTTTACTCCGCGGCAGCCAGATATAAGAGGAAATCATTGTTATAATTCAGTGGCTGTAGCAGAGGTGCGGTTGTAAGGGCGTGTTTCAATGCGTCGAAAGAGCACTGCGTGGCTTCGTCCCAGAGAAAAGGAACATCTTTCTTTAGTAAACGCATGAAGCCCTTGGTAATTTTGGCATAGTTGGCGATGAAGCGTCATAAGAATTTCGCCTTGCCTTGAAGACTTTGAAGTTGTAAAATTGTGCATGGGGGGGGAAACTGGACTATTGCCTCCACCTTAAGAGGATCCACCATGATCCCCGTTGTTGAAACAATGAAACCTAATAGTCATCCTGACGTGACGCAAAAGCTGGACTTATTAGGATTCAAGCGAATCTGAAAGTAGCGACAGCGTTCGAAGATGAGTCTGAGGTGTGTAGGATGATCTTTTCTCTTGCGAGAGCGTGATGCTAAATCATATAGGTAGGCCTCGACTATATGTTTGAGGTCGTGAAACGCAAAATACATGGCCCGCTGGAAAGTGGCTCCAGCATTTTTGAGGCCAAAAGGCATCTTACGATAAGCGAATGTACCCCACGGACAAATGAATGTCGTTTTGTGTTGGTCCTCGGGTTTAATTTGGATTTGGTTATAACCCGAAAAACCATCCATGAACGAAAATGCTTCACAACCGGTGCACTCATCAATGATCTAGTCGATGAATGGGGTTGGATAATTATCTTTTGGACATGCCTTGTTCAGATCATGAAAATCGGTACAGACACGAATCATGCCTTGTTTGTTATCGACTGGCACGGGATTTGACACCCATTGAGTCAAGTGAATAGGGTATATGAACCCTTCCTTAAGAAATTTCTCAACCTTAGCTTTGATGGTTGCTACTTTCCTAGGATTAACTGGACGAAGCTTCTGTCGAATAGGCTTAGCATCAGGATACGTAGTGATCTCATGTTCAACTATTTTCGGATCGATGCCTGGCACTTCCTCATAAGACCAGGCAAAAACATCACGAAATTCTTTAAACAGATCCGTGTAAATCTGAATCTCTTAAGGGGAGCAATCCGCTCCTATGAAGACATTCTCCATGATGCCGGGGTTTCGGGAGATATTTATAGGTATCGTGGCAGCGATAGTCACCATATTTCCCTCAGCGTAAAAATCATGTGTAGCTAAAAGGTTGATGGGACAAGGCTGATCCCCCGTCATGGTGATAGTGAATTCTCTTGCCTCAATTCGATGTAACTCTGGGAGGAAATATGATCTGTGATGAAGATCTTCCCAGGGTTTGTCCGGACCGGTCATTGCCTCAATTATAGCTTCGTCTGAAGGCAAGACTAAATCTAACGAATCGGTGTTGGCAAGAGAATCCTGAGCCCAGATAGGCTCTGGAAGTGGATCCAACTCTTGTGCAGGAGTCGGATCAGGAGTAGCTGAAGCTTGCTTGACCAAAGAGTACGCTACTTCAGTGACCGACAAGGGCGTAGACATGCCCGCATGCCCCGTTGCATCCATCGTATCTGATGGGGAAGGAATAATCCACGGATCCTTGAAATAAGTCGTGTGGAATGACGAAACATGGAAAATCTCAGCCTTGTGGTGAGTCGATATAAACTTGACATCGCCATGAGGAGGTGGGTAATAGAAAGTACCCATCAAACATGGGCACAAACCAACTCCTACATTAATGACACTGGCTTGAGGATTATCAACCATAGGAACCGTGGATTCCCTCAAAGCTGGGTCAGGTCGAGAGAAGGATAACTGATCAATAGTCACTATCCGGCCTTCATGTGGAAACAATAAGACATGGAAAATTGTAGTGACCAACGCTTTCATAGCATAAGTCCAACTACGACCTAACAAGAGATTGTAGTCGATGGGGGCATCGACCACCTCTACTTCGACGCACATGGTCTTTCCTCCTAACTGCACAGGGAAAGAAGGAATGATTCCATGTGGTCGGAAAGAATGACCATCGAACGCAGTGAGGAGAGTAGGTGACGGAGACAACTCAGGTTGACCAATGGCTTTCCAGCATGCTAACGACATAACGCAAGTCGAAGCGCCCTCGTCGACCACCGTGCGGTAGATATTTCATGTAAAAAAATTTGTGGGGTGAGACACTACTATCTGAAACGCGACATGGTAAGGCAAACGAGGTTTCAAGTCAGTCATATCTAACATGATGGTACCCGGGTTACAAGTATCAGTAGAGCCTAAAGCAGTCAACAAGGCTTTTCGCTGAGCAGGGCAACTTTGGAGGACCTCCAAAGAAGACATAGCACAAGGGGTTTGTGATAAATCTTCCACCACAGAGTAGTTCTGGGCGACCCTTGCGTTTGGGTTGTGTGAAGCGCGCTTGAATGCACCTTTTGGAATGCATGTCATCTTTTCACCCAACGTCTTCTCGATCTGTAGAGGAAGAGATGGGATCTCGGCTTCTTTGCCCTTCTCAGGGGCGCTTGGTTTACTATAGTCGTGCGCTCTAGTCATTATGAAAGCATCACTTTTAACCATATATACGTTCACGGAAGATGAATTATTTGGAAGAGGGCAGTTTTCCTAGCTTCCCCCTTTGCCACTTGCAGAGGCTTGAGTTAAATTTTGCCCATGCTGAAAGGGATTAGTCAACACGGCTTGTTGTTGCTGTGTGACAAACTTCTGGGCCTCCGCAAGCTGAGGGCATAGATGGGTCAGGTGGTCTTCCGCACATAAGTTGCACGGATACCTCGCCTTCCTCTTTTCCATGGTGCCCTCGCCAGCATTATCAGTTGGTTTTTTATCCCCCTTACCCCTCTTACATTTTTTTTTCTTCCCTTCAGGCTATTGATTGGCCTTTGGGTTAGTCATCTGTACAGAGTGTACTTCCGATGTTTGGGTAGGAGGAGAAGCCAAAGCAGTAGTCTAGCTGGCCGCTGAGTGTTGTATAGATAACTGTTGCAATTGTTTTGTCAATTGCTCAGCGAGCTTGGTTTGTGCCGAACCAACGATACCATCGGCATGTGGTCCGGCTCTCTGTCTGGTTTTCTCCAGTATCGAACCTGGTGCATCTGGTAAGATGCTGTATAACAAATCGGACTGAGAATAGATGAGCTCAAACTATTGAGCCCTCATAATAACATCTTCTTCAGAGAAAACTCCGGACGTGGCAACGTCTTTGGACAACTGTGGGACCAAGGACTTAATGAACCACTCTAGCAGGAATGTTGGTGGGACTGGTACTTTGATAAGACTCTTTCGGCGTCGCCACTCTCGAATGTGATCTGAGATATGGTCCGCTGTCGTCTGCTCGAAATTGGCTAGCAACTCTGTGCCGGCGTCGTATCTCACAGGTAACTGGAAATGGTTAAGGAAGACCATCGTCAGTTCGCCAAAAGAAGAGTATCATGAACAATCAAGATCTATGTACCATTTCACGGCACTCCCTATAAGAGTGCGTTTAAACAATCGCAACTGGACGGAGTCATCTTTCAGTGAGTTCGATGAACACCAAAGGTGGAAAGTAGTCACGTGATCACCTGGATCTTCGTTAGGCTTGGCCTCGAACTTTGGGATGTCTGAAGGAAACTTCGTCAGCATAAGAGGCCAACGCGGGTCGTGACAGATAGGATCATTTAACAACCGCGTCAAATCTGGCAAGTGTAACGTTGCCAAGAATGGTAGTTTTGGTTGCTACTGATAGCCTGGATAAAGGGGTCCTGGAGTTTGACTGGCACCAGGTTGCCAGGAAAAGTTTGGTTGTTGGCTTGGGTTCTGGTAGAAACCATGGCCCTGACCAGCGTAAGGGTTTTGCATCTGAGGAGACATCATTGGTTGATTCCCCATGAAGGACATAGGATGTTGGGCGTTCATCGCGTTCGACGGACTTTGGGAAGGATTACCCCATGCCGGTCCCAACGAGAGAGGCATAGAAGTCTGTCCGAGGTTCCACTGACTGTGGAAAGAATTACCCCAGATCGGCATTCCAGAGGAAGGAACGGATCCTTGTCCTGAGTTCCAAGGTCCTGGTATATGTGCCCTCGGCGCAGGAATAGTACCATGTGCCAGTGTAGACTGTCCAAAAATGGGTGTGCCCCCAGCTGGGAAAGCAGCGGATGCGAAAGTGTTATTACCAAATGTCTCGTTCCAAACAAACGGTGACGAACCTACCAGCTGAGTTTGCACAGGTGTTCCTTGACTCCCTGCTCCAAATGGACTTGTGTGTGCAGGCTGCCCAGTGGACTGTTGATGCGGACCACCAAGCGAAGGGGACGAAGGAGGGATGTGACCTCCAGCATAAGGAAAAGCGTTGAAAGGGACAGGAATGCCCCCTGGTTGACCTTGCAAGGGAGCGTTAGAGCTCCTTGCCCCCAGACCCAAAGTCTGTAAAGTGGAGTAAGTGAGTATAGGGCTTGTACCCGAACTAGGCATACCGTATGAAAACGGTGGGCTAGTCACACTAGGTGTGTAAGGAGGTGTGGCCGTCGCGATAGATGGGGTCAGTCCACTGTGTGACGTAGTTGCGGCCGAGACCATGGTGGCCCGGACCGTCGACAAAGGAAAGTTAGGAGAATCTTCTCCTGTGGTAGCAACAATGATGGGGATGGAAGAAATCCCAGTTGAAGTAACAGAGTTTGGTTCCATCACAGGGTTAGTCACTGACAGGCATTCGTAGAATTGAATTGGCACAATAATGTCCGACCAAGTATCAGTGTTTGAGGTTCAACCGATCCAAGATTGGTGGTTGATTCCTCTGGGGGTTTTTCGGGCTCAAAAGCCCTGGTTGCTTCGAAAGACCCTTGATGGTCTAGCTTCCGCCTCAATGGTGGCAGGGGTGGCTCCAGTATAACCGACGGCAGGCCCAGAAGCCTTCGTGACCGGCGGAGCTCTGAATCCTCCACTGTGTGAGAAGATTCACGACACGTTAAGGTATTCTACATGAACAAATAGTAACACTCGCTAAAAGAAAGCCCCTAGAAGATAAATCAAGCAAGCACTAAACTAGTTGGAAGAACAGTTACAACAACCAACACTAGAGAAACTTACCGGTGCAAGTGAAACTCGAATATGGAAGCACCCTCTGGGTATACTCTGCAAAGCGTGGCCCGATGTATGTCCTAGGTACCACGGTATACCCCTGCAGTCACCTATGTATGTCCCTAGAAAAGATAGGCAACTAGTTTTCCAGCACGTGAACAGTCACCAGGCGGGTACAGTCGATAGTCGGGTAGACCACAATGAGCAGTGTATCAAGCCCGAAACCTGTCAAGGGTATCGAGATTAAATGGTTCGGAAGACGACTGAGGACCTTGAACGGATTCGAGACCCACGAAGCTCCGTGGCAAATGCAAACGACGGAATCCCTTAACAAATCCTCGATATGTGTTCTGCACAACACTCGGTCCAGCTTTGGAGGGGTTATCTCCGCTACCTTTCCTTATGCGACCTCATGTTTAGCCCCTGTGTTAGAGGGGGGTCCCGGATAACTTTCCATAACTGGACTTATACACTCCCTATTGACAGACTCCAATGTTTGGTTTGAGTGGCCTTGGAGAAATTTACTCTCCAACCTATTCCAAGGCCCTAGTCCTGAGCTAGTGTATGCACCCTACAAACAAAAAGTCTATTTGATTTTAATTAGCGTTGCTTTTAATGGGATTTTTAAGTCACAAGGCATGAAAGTGAAACCGATGGTGTGTAAAGACTCAAAGAAAAATGAACAAGAAATGCTTTGGAAACAAAAACTTTTACAAAAAATGCAAAACCAGCAACTTTTCAACAAGAAAGACTTCTTTTCTTTTCAAATTTACTAAGATCTCATGCAGCAAATACAAAGGACTTTCACTTAGATCTGCGAGCTACTTATACTCTAAATGCACTGCAAAAACTTATGCAAAAAGACTTCTTCCTAGCTACTGATGCAACAACACAATCTTTGAATCAAGAAGAAAATGAAACAAGAATTTTTTTTTTTATTTAATTGCAAAATGACGCAATAAAGGGAAAATGACGACAAGTAAAAAACCAAAAAACAAAATAAAGTTCTGGCTTAAAGCGCAGATCACAAAAGAATCAGAGCAGAGATGCAAAAAAGCAATCCAGAAAGCACCAATTCTAACACTTGTCTAAAAACCATAAAACGACAAATTTTTCTTTTTGTCTTTCCTATCAAAACATTAAGTAAGCAAAACACAAGCTAAGGATATGAGGCCCTAACTTACTGACTGTGCACCCTAGACTCCAAACCCTAAAAGGAACACTTCGCACCACAGGAGAGGATGATTGCCCCACCCAGGCTGAAAGGCAACCAGACAGACCCGCGACTGTCACTGAGACAACACGCGTTCAAATGCGTGCTGAGCTATATCAACACGCGGGTACCCGCGAGTAGAACTGAAACAGCCCGCGTGTCGGTATAAAATCAAAGAAAAAATCAAACACAGGCATCCCAGACTTGAAAGAGGCCTCTGGTATTGACAACCAGGGTCTCTGAAAGGCTTGGATGCTTCTACTTTAACAGAAAAGGAAAATTTGCAAAAAGAAAACAAATGAAAAGAATAACCAACATAATACGGCAGACTGAAGGCAAGACAATAAACGAATCAAGACCCAGACAGGATCCAAAAAGCCCCCTGAGAAGGTAAACTTCTGACAGGGAAGAGGAGACTGCCTCTTAAGATTCCTAGACTCTACACACTACTGAAACCACTACAACAGGCGTTCAAACGCGGGCTGTAGAAGGTTAGGGCGTGGGTTACACGCGTGCAGGCCTTCTGCAGGCCGCGTGTACCTCTGTGTGTCCCGAGAAAATATGTCAAGCAACAGTCAAGGAAAAACTAGTATTGATAACCAGGTTCCCTGCTAACTTTGACCTAACAGAAAACAAATAAACAAAGAGACTGAAAATATACTTCTTTGAACTACCCAAGAACCTTTAACTAAATCCGGGAAACCCTAAGAGTAAAATCTCCCCAGTGGAGTCGCCAATTCTGTTGTTGGGAAATTATACCCTACGGACTAACAAGCTAGGGCTTAAACTTGCATGTAGATCATGACCCTTAAGAAACTACTTTTAACCTTCTACCCCAAAACCTAAAATCCTTTTTCACATGCAAACATGGGAAGAATCAACTAACCGTTTTATTGATGGTCGATGTAGATCCTTCGTTGAGCTTTATCCCGTTGCTTTTGTTTCTCCTTCCAAAAAGAGATCCTGCAATCAAGACAAAACTACGCATGCATGCTATTGTTCTACTAAAGGATTAGAGATTAAACATAAATCAAATGAAACACATAAGACTCGTGCATTTGGGACAGGAAAAGTATCTTTTTATTAATCTCAAGATGAATCAACTTACAATGATTATAGAGACCGGCCACCGTTCCTTGATCCTGATCCTGGGCTCCTCCTCTTCTTTGTCCTCCAACTACTTTTCTTGAATTCTCCTAAATCTTGAGGAAAGGCTAAAGGGTTGGGACAAAACGGATTCGGCAATTGGGCTGAGTTTCTTTGCTATGATTTTCCTCCTTTGAATAGTACCCCTACCCCTTCTTTTATAGGCTAGAAGGAGCTAGGGTTTTAGATGAACTCTCAACCATGCATGGCTGGGAGTTCCAGTTAACTGACCCAAAGCTTTTCATCCCGGCGGAAACTTTCCTGTTTTTTTTCTTTGTTAGGTAAACACGGACTGTAGTGGGCCAGCCAGCATTCCAACGCGTGCAGTATAAGGCCTACTAGCATTCCAACGCGCCCAGTAACGGGTTAGGGCGTGGGTTACTTGTTTTAAGAGGTTTTTGAAGAGTTTGTTCAGCATGGCTTTGGCAATGAAGGGAAATGAGTTGGCCTGATGCCAGGTAAGCATGGATGGTGCAATTTAGGGTTATAACAAAAAGAGAAATCAAAACAATCAGAATTTTCAGTGGATTTCAACAAAGGCAAGGGATGAAGGAAGAAACATCAACATAGTTACCCAGGGAGGATCCAAGATAGGAAACGACATCGTAAGACAAGATCCATCACAATACCTATAATGTACCTCAAAACTGTCACAAAAAAATAAAAAATGTTTGTACATTTATCCATGAAAAGTTTCGAGATTTCAAGCAAGTAAGCTTTCTGTTATAAGGCTTGAGCCTGAAAGTTCATTAGAATCCTTACTGTCATCGGCTTTCCTTACCATTCAACTTAAAGTTTCCTAATCGACAATATAAAAAGTGTTTACTCACCACTCCAATGTTTATCTAAGATCCTGTAATTTATAATTACTTTTCTATCTGTTTGTACCTATAACACTTCCACAATCTTAACAATACAAGCAACTTTGGGATTTTATGGCCAAATCCCTACATAAAATATTACCATATGTTTGCAATACAAACGACTTGTAATACAGTCTGTTACTTCCATACCTCTATCTGGGATGAAGACTCTCCAATGTTCTTTTACTGGTCCATTCATTACACTATTAGATTTGTTCCTATAACAAACATTCCTACCATGTTACTACAATTTTTGTGGAAAAAATAGAGGTTAATCGGGTTTCGGCGATTACTAATGCCGAACAAAACAACGGACCATGTTGTTTCCTGAAAATTCAAAATACGGAGAGACTGTGGGCCCAGTACTTCGGGGTTTCGTGGTTCGGAACCCCGCGACTTCAAAAGCCAAAACATAAAAACGCAAAAATTTCTTAATCATGAAAAAGAAAGGTGGAACTCGTACTTCGGGGTTTTGGGGTTCGGGATTTCATGAGTACAAAAGCCAAAAATCAACACACAACAACTTCTGAAATCATGAAAATTGACCAGCATTTCGAGATTTCGTGAGTACAACAACCAACATCAACACACAACAACTCTCAAATTTACGAAAAGTGACCAGTATTTCGGGATTTTGGAGTTCAATATTTCGCGAGTACAACAACCAACATCAACACACAACAACTCCAAAAATTGGGAAAAGTGAACAGCATTTTTGGATTTCGGTGTTTGGCATTTTGCGAGTACAGAAGCCAAACCTTCACACACAATAACTCCCGAAATCGCGAAAAGTGACCAGCATTTCGGGATTTCAGAGTTCGGGATTTCGTGAGTTCAAGTGCCCCGACATCTCATGTAACAAACCTCAAAAATGCGAAAAGAGAGAAGGTTGCACTAGCGCTTCGGGGTTTCGGGGTTTAAAACTTCACGAGTGCAAGCGCCCAAGCCTCACATGTTCAACCTCTGAAATGCAAAAAGTGGAAAGGTTGGTTTAGAAGATTGCAATTTCATTCTGTTGAAAAATTAAGGTAATAATTCAATCAAACGCAACGGAAGAGAATACTCTGCTTCTACTGTAATTTTCACATTATTTCAAAATTCCATGATCTTTGTCCTTTACTGGTGTTCTTGATTTCGTTCATGGAGACAGTAGGTGTAGAAGGATTCAATATCCGTTAGAATTTAGAAAGTCCAAACTTATGAGTTTTAAATGTATAAAATCTATAAAAGGGTACACCAGGGTAACAGTTTTCAGTAAGGTAATTTCCAAACTCATCATAGACCTCAACTATAAAAAGGGGTAGACCATTCTCAAACAAAAGAAAAGAAAGCATAAAACCCTCTAATAGGTGTCGATGCTCATGATTGTTCAGCATCTAATAAAAAAAAGGTTTCGAGATTTCTTTAACCTTCTGAAGTTTGTCATTCTATACACATCTAGTACTTTGTTCCCATGTTGTTAGTGCATGCAAAAAAAATCATATAAAACAGTGAAAGATGTATATGTAGGTAATTATATGAGTATCCTTGTGATCCTTAAGGTTCTTTCTATTCCATATTTCTCTTCAATTCTTAAAGTAATAAACATGAAGTCTCTTTAAGGAGCAAGATTGTTCGGAAGTTTAATTCTAGTGATGCATCTACCTGTTTCCTTTTGGCACAAATTTACTCAATTCCGATTTGCTCAGATTTAGATCTGTTTAATACTTCAATCACAGAAACAAACCTATATCTACACAGATTGGTCTTCTTCAAACACACAGAGTATCCTAGCATTTAGTTTTCAGATTAAACCTAACATGTATATGGATCGGCTTTCTTAAACTCGACTCGTATAAAAATAATTTGCCTAGTACTTCTAGATTTCGGGAGGGACCACTCCAGAATTTTGGACTGTGATCAAAATTTTAGTACCACGACAGACAGATTATATCCACGAAAGGATTTCATTTTCTACAACAAAAATATATATACTTCAGCAGTCAGATGTAAACATTCCAGGAGACGTATTATAGCTATATATACATACAGATTTCCATATAATCCTCACAGCGAACAGATATGATCATTCAAATCGTTCATGTTTAACGCAATTAGATAGAATCACCCAAAAAATACATGACATCAATCAAACACATCCATTCATAATAGAGAGGGGTAGATCAACATATCTGAATCCAATCTACGGGAAGACAAAGGGAACAACCACATTCCTCCCAACCGTAGGATAGGGCAGCCAAAACTACTTGCCTAATTCACCCCCTAGCCTAACCATGAATCCATGAGGGAAAACTTGGAGACTCCTCATCATTATTCCAAATATTTCAACAACTATCCCCTTGCCTCACACTTGCTCGGCAGTGCTCATAATAGCAAGAGGACTCACAATCCTTTCCCAGCATACTTGGCAGCGTCCTGCCTCATTGCATATGTTATTTATCAATTTTTGCCCATGTCTTTTTTTCCCTCCTTTGGGGGTTTCCACAGCATTCTTAATCCCTAATTTTCAGGGGCTGCCAGTGGCCAAATATCTGATTTTCCACTTGTAATAATCAGTCTAGAGGCAGTTCCAACATGTTCCCCACTCATGGAGTCATGGTCAGCTGATGTTAACATAATTGTTCCATTTGTCCTCCTGCATTTAATATATAAATATTATGTTTTTATACAAGTATCATAGTCAACTAGTTAGTTGAGTCAGATCAAATCTTTGCGCAATAGTCACAATAATTAATTACAATTATTAAATTCGAAATTCAGAATTTCCATAAATGGCAAAAAAAATTCAGATTCGAATTTGCCAAAAACGGAAATAAATTTCCAGCACATTTCAAAAATAAAAAGATATTTTATTTTTCGGGTATGTCACATCCTTTCCTCCTTCAATAAAACATTGTCCTCAGTGTTCGTTCCTTTCCTGGAATAGGATTGGATGAGATTTCCGCAAATCTCCCTCCAATACCCAAGTGGCCTCCTCAGGACTAAAGTGCTTCCATTGCACCTTTACCTGAGTGACAACTCTGTTCCAAAGTGTTATTTCTCTTCAGTCCATAATGCGCAGGGGTTCCACCTAGAACTCACCTTCAGGTTCCACCTACACCAAGTTCCAATCTATCATATGAGTAGGGTCATGAATATACTTTTTCAACAAAGAAACATGAAATACATTATGAATTCTTAGATTAGTTGGGAGTGCAAGTTGATATGCTACAGGTCCAATTCGATCTAGTATCGAGAAGGGCCCACAAAACTTGGGTGCCATCTTGGCACAGTTCCCAAACTTCAACAATCTTTTTTAGGCTTTGACCTTCAAATAAACATGGTCTCCCACTTGAAATTCCAAGTGTCTTCTTTTCTGATCTACATAGATCTTCTGTCTATCATGTGCTTCTTTCAAGTTCTGTTGTACCTTCCTTACCATGTTCTCCATTTCTTGGAGCATCTTTGGTCCAACCTTGAGTCTATCAGCTGGTTTATCCTATCTAATTGGAGTTGTACACTTTCTGCCGTACAGTATTTTGAAAGGGCTCAACTTAGCTGAAGTTTGGTACCCATTGTTATATGAAAATTCTACCAAGTGTAGGTAGTCTTTCCACTTGTTTGGCTTTGTTCTTACATACATGTGGAGCATATCCTCTATGATTTGGTTTGTCCTTTCACTCTGTCCATCCGTTTTTGGATGATAACTCATACTGAAATTCAAATTAGTATTTATCCCTGCAAACAATTGCTTCCAAAAAGAGGATGTGAATTTTACGTCTCTATATGAAATCACCATTTTAGGAATACCATGCAGTCTAAAAATTTATTTCATGAATATTTCAGAAATGTTAATAGCTTTAAAAGTAGACTTTACAGGAATAAAGTGTGCAGACTTACTGAGTTTATCGATTACAACCATGATAGAATCATTTTGTTTCTGAGTTTTAGGCAAACCTGTTATAAAGTCCAGTGATATGGTCTCCCATTTCCATTCTGGTACTAGTAATGGATGTAATAGGCCAGCTAGATGTTAGTGTTCGGCCTTAACGTGTTGACAATCTTGGCACCTAGCCAAGTACTCTGCTGCTTCGCCCTTCATATTAGGCTAGTAAAATAGTTTTATGAGTGTTGTTATTGTTTTCTGGTAACGTGGATGGCCAGAATACGGTTTCTTATGCACTTCATCTAAAATGGTTAATTTTAGCTCTGCTGAATCTGGTATGTAAAGTCTATTTTTAAATCTTAATAGTCCCTTTTTGTTGATACTTATCTCTGGTTTATATGAGTTTGTGATACTGTTTTGAAATTCTGCCATCATCTTAGTGTAATTTCCGTCGTTAAAACCTGTCGATTTTATCCTTTGTTCCAGGTCACTTTCTGCCCTACTGATATTTATCTCAAATAACCCATGGACTCTTCTGCTTAAATTATCTGCTACATTATTTTCCTTACCCTTGATATGCCTGACCTCAAAGTCGAATTCGCTCAGGAAGGATAGCCACCTTGCTTGTATTGCATTAAGGTCTGGTTGGTTAAACAGATATTTCACCCCGCTATTATCCGTCAATAGTAAGAATTTTCTACCCATTATATAGTGTCGCCACATTTTTAAGGCATGTATTACTGTTGCCAATTCTAAGTCATGAGTGACATAGTTTCGTTCATGTTCTTTTAATTTTCGAGACTCATAACAAATCACGTACCCTTCCTGAGATAGAACACCACCTAATCCCTCTTTACTTGCATCGACACATACTGTGAAGTCTTTATCTGGGTCTGCTACCTTCAAAATGGGCGTCGATGTCAATAATTCTTTTAGCTTGTTAAAACTGTCTTGACACTTTTGCGACCAGTTAAACTTGGTCCCTTTCTTTTGTAATGACATGATAGGTTAGGCTATCTTGGAGAACCCTTCTATAAATCTGCGATAATATCTGGTGATTCCCATGAATGACCGGATATCTACCACATCCTTAGGCACTGGCCATTCCATAATGGCTTTTATCTTTTCCTAGTCTACGACAATACCTTCCGGGGAAATGACATGTCCTAAATATTGTATTTCCTTTTGATAAAAGTCACATTTGTCAAATTTTGCGTAAAGTTTGTGTTTCCTTAGTGTTTGCAGAACTATTCTTAGGTGTTCATCATGTTCCTCCTCTGTTTTAGAATAGACCAAAATATCGTTGATAAATACTACTATGAACTTGTCTAAGTACTGGCTGAAAATGTTGTTCATCAAGAACATAAATGTGGCTCGTGCATTAGTGAGTCTGGAAGGTATGACTACAAACTCGTAGTGTTTGTATCTTGTATGAAAAGTTGTTTTGTTTATGTCCTGGTCCTTTATCCTAACTTGATGATAACCGGATCGTAAATCCAATTTTGAGAAGATCTTGGCCCCACCAACTTGATCGAACAGATCATTTATCCTGGGTAAAGGATATTTGTTCTTAATGGTTACTTTGTTCAGTTGTCTATAATCGATACATAGTCTTAGATTACCATATTTCTTTTTCACAAAGAGGACTGATGCTCCCCATGGTGAGACACTTGGTCTGATATACTCTTTGTCCAACAATTCCTGTAATTGTATTTTTAATTCTATCAGTTCTGGTAGACTCATTCAGTAGGGTGATTTTGAGATAGGGGCTGATCCGGGTAGTAAGTCTATGGAGAAATCTATTTCCCTTCTAGGAGGTAACTCTGGTATCTCATCTACAAACATGTCTCTGAATTCACGTAGGACAACCAAGTCTTCTAGCTTGGGATTATCTTATTTTTCTAATAGATCCGTCACTTGGATGGCATAAACTTGACATCCCTTTCTAATATATTTCTTGAGTTGCATCGCTGAAACTTGTCTGACTGATACATGTTTTGGTATGCCTTGGGTTGTTCTAACAGTGCCAAAATTATCTTTATAGCTAAGTATCTTTGTATAACAATCTAGTACTGCTTTGTGTTGTTCCAACCAATCCATCCCAATAATCATATCATAAGATCCTAGTGGTAGGATGTTCAGATTGGTCCTTATCTTTTGACCATCTAAGCTGAACTCAAGATCAGAAATAAAGTTAACTACTTTTCTTTTAGCGCATGTTGCTAGTTCATGTACAAGCCAAGATTTTTTGTGCTTTTGTTTCTTAAGTTTATTCAACTCTACTATATTGGGAGTAATATAAATTAATGTAGCTCCAGGGTCAATTAAAACAGACATTCGAGTGTCATGGATTTTACCTTCGATTTCTACCACCAAGGACTGGTGGCCAGCTTGTCGACCATCTATGGTTGCATTTATTCGATGCAGATTTCTTCCCATGTCTCCCACTGTCAAGGCTTCCTGCAAATTGTGGACAGTAGTGTTGTTAGCTGCAATTAAACGTGGGCAGTTCCTCCTTAGATGAGGCTCTCCACACTCCCAACACTTTAATGGCTCACAGGGGTTGTCCCTAAACTTCTTCATTCCTAGGTTTACCAGTTTACCGCTACCTTGCATATTCAGATGATTGGAGTGGAAATCCTTCCTTGGGAAACTTTTTGTTGCATTATGATAAGGCGTTGGCTAGTATCCCTTCTTTCGTTGGTGCATTCCATCTTGTTTCTTATCCTTCCAGGTCTTGGGAAACTCTATCCATTGTTTATACTGGTCATAGCACATGCGGGCCTTCCTGAATGCCTCAATCAAGGATTTGGGGTTGTCAAACTCAATTCTGTCCCTGTAGGACTGTGGTAAACAACTTAAGAATCGTTGGATTTTTACCTTATCCTCCCGGATGTATGGTACAAACCTTAGTAGCTCCAGAAATTTATTTATAAGGTCCTCCATCGTCATTTGTCTGAGTCATAATTCATAAAATTCTTTCTTCTTCCTTTCATAATAGCTTTCAGAAAGGTATTGTTTCTTAAAATACTTCTTAAAGTTGGACCATTCCAATTGTTTCTCCTTTAGTCCCTTGGCCAATTTCAGGTCTCGCCACCAAATGTTGGCCTTCCTCTTCAAATTGTAGATGGCCATTCTGACCTTCATGTTACTGGAATAGTTGTATATTTGGAAGTATTTTTTTATGTCCAACAACCATGCCTCGGATTCTTCTCCTGTCCTGGATTCTCCATCAAAAGTAGTTGGTTTAATCCTTTTAAATTTTCCTTCAAGGTGGTCTGTTTGTTTTCTTTTCTTGTCTAGTATGGTTTTGTCTCCAGCTGAAGGTGTCCCTTCAGACAAATTGTCTCCTTTTTCTGTTTTTGCACCAGAATTCTTGGAGGCCCTTTTGCTGACCTCTTCCTCAGGGTTATCATCTTTTGGGTTTTTCTTGGTTACTATACTACGCAACAGGACTTCATTTATCTCTTGTTGTTCCTGTTGTGCCTTCTTCAATTTTTCATTGTCAGCCTTAAAAACTTGTAGTTCAACAATAAGGTTCCTCATTGTTTCCAACACCTCTGTGGGTGAGCTTCCATCACTGTTATGTCTTGGATCTCCAAGAGGTCCTTGCTGTGAATTCTCTTCCATCCTGATTTCTGCACTGTCTTGAGCTACCATTTTCAACACAAAACATAAAAGGATTTATGTCTGTAAACACAAGATTTATTAGTTTTTTCATAAATCAAAATATATACTAAGCAATTAATGTGGCCCTGTTCAAGCCCAATGTTGTAACTTTTTCTCTGATACCATATGTAATGTACCTTAAAACTGTCACAAAAAAAATAAAAATTGTTTGTACATTTATCCATTAAAAGTTTCGAGATTTCAAGCAAGTAAGATTTCTGTAATAAGCCTTGAGCCAGAAAGTTCATTAGAATCCTTACTGTCTTCAGCTATCCTTACCATTCAACTTAAAGTTTCCTAATCGACAATATAAAAAGTGTTTACTCATCACTCCAATGTTTATCTAAGATCCTGTAATTTATAATTACTTTTCTATCCATTTGTACCTATAACACTACCACAGTCTTAACAATACAAGCAACTTCGGGATTTTATGGCCAAATCCCTACATAAAATATTACCATATGTTTGCAATACAAATGACTTGTAATACGGTCTGTTACTTCCATACCTCTATCTGGGATGAAGACTCTCCAACGTTCTTTTACTGGTCCATTCATTACACTATTAGAGTTGTTCCTATAACAAACATTCCTACCATGTTACTACAGTTTGTGTGGAAAAAACAGAGATTAATCAGGTTTCGACGATTACTAATGCCGAACAAAACAATAGACCATGCTATTTGCTGAAGATCCTAAATACGGCGAGACTATGGGCCCAGTACTTCGGGGTTTTGGGGTTCGGAACCCCGCGACTTCAAAAGACAAAACATCAAAACGCAAAAAATTATGAATCATGAAAAAGAAAAGTGGAATTCGTACTTCGGGGTTCAGGATTTCGTGAGTACAGAAGCCAAACATCAACACACAACAACTCCTGAAATTGTGAAAAGTGACCACCATTTCGGGATTTCGAAGTTTGGGATTTTGTGAGTACAACAACCAACATCAACACACAACAACTCCCAAAATTGCGAAAGGTGGCCAGTATTTCGGGATTTCAGAGTTCAGGATTTCGCGAGTACAACAACCAACATCAACACACAACAACTCCCGAAATTGCAAAAAGTGACCAGCATTTTAGGATTTCAGAGTTCGGGATTTCACGAGTACAAAAGCCAAACCTTCACACACAACAACTCCCGAAATCACGAAAAGTGACCAGCATTTTGGGATTTCGGAGTTTGGGATTTCATGAGTTCAAGTGCCCTGACATCTCATGTAACAAACCTCTTAAATGAAAAAAGAGAGAAGGTTGGCCTAGCGGTTCAGGGTTTCGGGGTTCAAAACTTCGCGAGTGTAAGTGCCCAAGCCTCAAATGTTCAACCTCCAAAATGCGAAAAGTGGAAAGGTTGGTTTAGAAGATTGCAATTTCATTCTGTTGAAAAATTAAGGTAATAATTCAATCAAACACAAAGGAAGAGAGTACTCTACTTCTACTATAATTTTCACATTATTTCAAAATTCCATGATCTTTGTCCTTTACTAGTGTTCTTACTTTCGTTCTGGGAGATAGTAGGTGTAGAAGGATTCAATATCCGTCAAAATTTAGAAAGTCCAAACTTATGAGTTTTAAACATATAAAATCTATAAAAGGGTACACCAGGGCAACAGTTTTTGGTAAGGTAATTTCCAAACTCGTCATAGACCTCAACTATAAAAAGGGGTAGACCATTCTCAAACAAAAGCAAAGAAAGCATAAAACCCTCTGATAGGCATTGATCCTCATGATTGTTCAGCATTTGATAAAAAAAAGGTTTCGATATTTCTTTAACCTTCTGAAGTTTGTCATTCTATACACATCTAGTACTTTGTTTGCATGTTGTCAGTGCATGCAAAAAAAATCATATAAAATAGTGAAAGACGTATATGTAGGTAATTATATGAGTATCCCTGTGATCCTTAAGGTTCTTGATATTCCATATTTCTATTCAATTCTTAAAGTAAGAAACAGGAAGTCTCTTTAAGGAGCAAGATTATTCGGAAGTTTAATTCTAGCGATGCATCTACCTGTTTCCTTTCGGCACAAATTTACTCAATTCTGATTTGCTTAGATTTAGATCTGTTTAATACTCTAGTCATAGAAATAAACCTATATCTACACAGATTGGTCTTCTTCAAACACACAGAGTATCCTAGTATTTCGTCTTCAGATTAAACCTAACCTGTAGATGGATCAGCTTTCTTAAACTCGACTCGTATAAAAATAATTTTCCTAGTACTTCCAGATTTTGGGAGGGACCACTCCAGAATTTTGGACTGTGATCGAAATTTTAGTACCACGATAGACAGATTATGTCCACAAAAGGATTTCATTTTCCGCAACAAAAATATATATACTTCAACAGTCAGATGTAAACATTCCAGCAGATGTATTATAGCTATATATACATACAGATTTCCATATAATCCTCACAACAAACATATATGATCATTCAAATCATTTATGTTTCACGCAATTAGATAGAATCACCCAACAAATACATGACATCAATCAAACATAGCCATTCATAATAGAGAAGGGTAGGTCAACATATCTGAATCCAATCCGCGGGAAGACAAAGGGAACAACCTTGTTCCTCCCAACCGTAGAACAGGGTAGCCAAAACTACTTGCCCAATTCACCCCCTAGCCTGACCATGAATCCATGAGGGCGAACTTGGAGACTCCTCATCATTATTCCAAAGCTTTCAATAGTTATCCCCTTGCCTCACACTTGCTCAGCAGTGCTCATAACAGCAAGAGGAATCACAATCCTTTCCCATCATACTTGGCAGCATCCTGCCTCCTCGCATATGCTATTTATCAATTTTTGCCCAGGCCATTTTTTCCCTCCTTTGGGGGTTTTCGCAGCTTTCTTAATCCCTGATTTTCAGGGGCTTCTATTGGACAAATATTTGATTTTTCACTTGTAATAATCAGTCCAGAGGCAGTTCCAACATGTTCCCCATTCATGGAGTCATGGTCAGCTGATTTTAACATGGTTGTTCCATTTGTCCTCCTGCATTTAATATATAAATATTATTTTTTTATACAAGTGTCATAGTCAACTAGTTAGTTGAGTCAAATTAGATCTCTACCCAACAGTCACAATAATTAATTACAATTATTAAATTCAAAATTCGGAATTTCCATAAATGGAAAAAAAATTCCATATTCGAATTTGCTAAAAACGGAAATAAATTTCCAGCACATTTCAAAAATAAAAAAATACTTTATTTTTGGGGGATGTCACAACACCAATGGGCTAAGAATAATGTCGAATCGAAGAAGCAGATTGATGCACATAACGAAAAGGAGATATTCAAGAAAGCTAGACAAGAATTTGTGAAGCCATAAATTGTATCGACATCAATTGTGTAGCATAATATGGAAGTACCAGCATATGAGATGCCTCCATCACTGGATCACTGTTATAACCCTAAATTGTACCACACATGCTTACCTATCATCAGGCCAACTCATATCCCTTCTTTACCAAAGCACTGTTGAACAACTCCTTGAAAATCCTTTTTTATAAAGGCCCACGCGCCCTACTCCATTACTGCACACGTGTACACGCTGGCTGACCCAAAACAACCCGCGTGGACCGACAAAAGAATGAAATAAAGGAAAGTTGTCGATGGAACACAAAATATATGGGTGAGTTAACTAAAACTCCCATCCATGCATGGCTGAGGGTTCATCCAAATACCTAACTCCTTCTAGCCTATAAAAGAAGGGGTAGGGGTCCCATTTGGAAGGAGAAAAAATATAGCAAAGAAACTCTGCCCATTTACATATTCCCATTGTCCCAACCCTTTAGTGTTTCCTTGTGCCAAAGGAGATTCAAAGCAAAGAAGTTGGAGGACAGTAGAAGAGGAGCCCAGGATCAGGTTCACGGAGTAGCGGTCGGTCTCAACTTTTGTAAGTTGACTCATTCAAAGTAATAAAGAAGATGATTTTCCCATCCCAATTCATGAACTTTTTATAGTTTGATTAGTACATGTTTTTTATTTCTAACCCGTTAGTATATAAGTAGGATGCATGCATAGTTGTTACTTGTCTTGGATGCAGGTCAGCTTTGGAAGGAGTATTGCGAACAAGTAATCAAGTACAACGGAGGATCGACATCAAACATCGGGAACGAGGTAGGTTGATCTTTCCATGCAATTACTAAGAAAAGGGGTTTTAAATCTAGGGATGAAGGTAGAAAGTAGTTTCTCTTCGATCATATCTACATGCAAAGTCTGAACTCTATTTGCTAGTCCGTAGGGAGATTTTCCCCACAACAGAATTGCCAATCGTACTGGGGAGACTCTCTAGGGTTCCTGGAATTTTATGTAGTTTTTGGGTAGTTTTACATACTAGTTTTTCTTGCCTGTTTTTTCTTTTAGTTTCTATAAGGTCTGAGCTAGCAGGGAGTCTAGTTTTCCATACCTGCTTTCCTTGTCTTTTGCTTGACTGTGTTTTTCGGGACCCACAGAGGTACACGCGGCCTACATAAGGTCTGCAAGCATGTACTCGTGCCCTACTCTCTTGCAGCCCGCGTGTGAATGCTAGCTGAAGAAGTAGTAGTAGCGTGTAGAGTTCAAATAACTTCAGAGGCAGTCATCCTCTTCCCTATCAGAATCACACATTCTCAGGGGATTTTCTGGAATTTTGCCTGAGTCTTGTTTGCTAGCAGTCCTATCTCAGATTGTTTTTTTCCTTATCATTTTTTCGTTACATTATTTGTTTTTATGTTAAAAAGAGTGTTCAAGCCTTCAAGGGATACTGGTTATCAGTATCAGTGGTCTCTTCCTGGTTTTGGGTTCTCTGTTTTCATTTTTCTCAAAGTTTAGATATACACGCGGCCTGTACAAGGCCAGCCCATGTGTACATGCCCTCTGTATCTATCCAGCACACGTTCGTACGCGTTTTGTTTGATTAACAGTCACGTTCTTGTACAGGATACTTTTTGTTGAGGGTAAGGCAGACATCCTTTCCCTTGATAAGAATTATTCCTCTCAGGTGTTTGAATCTTTGTGTGAGCAGTCAGTATCTTAGGATTAATCTTACTGTTAGCCTGTTTTTTCTCAGTTAAAAATAAAAGAATTTTTAAGGTTTTTAGACAAGTGTGAAAGTCATTGGTCTTAAAAAAAAACTGCTAGTGTGTGATTTTTGACCTGATTCTTTGTGATCTGGGACTAGGCTAGAGTTGTTTTTCTCGGTTTTTGCTTGTCCATATTTTTCCTTTCTTGCTTTACTAGCATTTAAATAAAAAAAATCTCTTTTCATTTTCTTGTTTGGTTGAAGAGTGTGTTTCTGCATTATTAGCCAGGGAAAATTCGATTATTTCGTAATTTTTTACAATTCACTTAGATCATAAGTAGCTCGTAGTCGAGTGAAATTCCTTTGAGTTTGTTGTCCAAAATCTTAGAAAAGTTAAAAAAAAAAAAATTGAAAAGTTGTTGAAATTTTGCATTAAGTAAAAGTTTTGTTTCCAGCTTTTTTATTCATTCATTGATTTTGTCTTTTTCACATCATCAGTTTCACCTTCATACCCCTTGACATAAAATAAATCCATAAAGTTAACGCTAAATTTAAAATCTACTAGAATTTTATGTTTGTAGGGTTCACCAACTAGTTCAGGATTAGGGCCTTGGATTAGGTTGGAGAGGAAACACTTCAAGGCCATTTTAAAAACAAACATTGGATTCTGAGTTAGGGAGTGTCTAAGTCTAGTGTCGTGAAAGTTATTTGGGACCCCCCTCTAACACAGGGGATAAACAGGAGGTCACGTGTGGAAAGGTAGCGGAGATAACCCCTCCAAAGCTGGACCAATCGTAGTGGAGAACACATATAGAGGGCTTGTTTTGGGATTCCGTCGTTTTCATTTTCCACGGGGCTTCATGCGTCTCAAATCCATTTGAGGTCCTCAATTGTCTTCCGAACCATTTTCTCTCGATACCCTTGAGAGGTTTCAGGCTCGATACCCTGCTCATTATGGTCTACCCGACTTTCGATTGTACCCACCTGGTGACTGTTCACACGCTGGCAACCTAGTTGCCAATCCTTTTTAGGGACATACACAGGTGACTACGGGGGTATACCATGGTACCTAGGACAGACATCGGGCCATGCTTTGTAGAGTATACCTGGAGGGTGCTTCCATGTTCGAGTTTCACTTGCATCGGTAAGTTGCTCTAGTGTTGGTTGTTGTAATTGTTCTTCCAATTAATTTAGTGTTTGCCTGTCTTATCTTCTAGGAATGTTTTTTTTAGTGTGTGTTACTTTTGAACGTTTAGACTACCTTATAGTGTCTTGGATCTTCTCACACAGTGGAGGATCCTGAGCTCCGTCGGTCACGAAGGCTTCTTGGTTTGCCGCCGGTTACACTGGAGCCACCCCCGCCACCATTAAGGCGAAAGCTAGACCAACAAGGGTCTTTTGAAGTGACCGAGTTACAAACCATTATGCCCGACCAACCCCCGGAGGAATCGACCATTTTGGACCTTGAAGAAATCACTCTTAGCCCAGTTGAAACCCCAACCACTGTTTTCTTGGCACCTTTCATTGTACCAATTCAATTTTACGAGCGCCAGAAAGTGTTGCACACAGCAATGGAAACAAATGTTGTTACCCCTTCTGGGAATTCTTCAATTCCCACCACAGTTGTCACCACAGGAGAGCTTTCATCTCCAAACCCATCGTCATCAGTATGAGCCACCATGGTCTCGACTACAACTACTTCGCATAGTGGTTCGATCCCATCTTTGGCGGCGGCCACAACCCCTTTCACACCTAGTGCGACAAGCCCTCCGTTTTCATATGGGATTCCTAGTTCGGGCACAAGTCCTGTACTTTCCTACTCCACTTTACAGACTTTGGGTCTGGGGGAAGGGTGCTCTAGCGCTCCTCTACAAGTTCACATGGGGAGCACTCCTGCTCCTTTTAACTCTTTTCCTTACAGAGGAGGTCATATTCCTCCTTCGTCCCCTTCACTCGGTGGCTCGCATCAGCAATCCGTAGGGAAACCTACACACAATAGTTTATTTTGAGCAAGGAGTCAAGGACCACCTTCACATAGTATGTCGATAGGTTTGACACTGTTTTCTTTGAATGGAACATTTGGTAACAACACCTTCTCGTCAGTCACTTTCCCGACTGGGGGAAACCTAATTTTTGGACAATCTACTCCTATGCAGGGTACTATTCCTGCATAGGGGGCAAACCTAGCAGGACCTTGGAATTCAAGGCAGGGATCTGTTCCCTCATCCAGAATGTCAATCTGGGGTAATTTTTTCCACAATCAATGGAACCCTGGATAAACTACTATGCCTATCCCCATGGGACCGGCATGGGGAAATCCTTTCCAAAGTCCTTCGAATATAATGCATGCCCAACAATCTATGTCCTATTTGGGAAATCAGTCGATGATGTCTCCACATATGCAAAATCCTTACACTGGCCAGGGCCATGGTCTCTACCAGAATCCGGGCCAGCAGCCAAACTTTTCCTGGCAACCTAGTGCTAGTCAAACTCCAGGCCACTTTTTCCCAGGTTATCAGCAACAACCCAAACTACCATTCCTGGTGACTTTACACTTTCCAGATTTGACAAGGTTGTTGAATGAACCTATTTGTCACAATCTGTGTTGGCCTCCTATGTCGATGAAGTTTCCTTCAGACATTCCAATGTTCGAATCCAAGCCTAACAAATATCCAGGAGATCATGTGACTACCTTCCATCTTTGGTGCTCATCTAACTCATTGAAAGATGACTCTGTACAGTTACGATTGTTTCAACGTACTCTCATTGGGAGTGCCGCGAAATGGTACATTGATCTTGATCGCTCAAGATACTCTTCTTTTGGCGAACTGGCGATGGATTTCTTGAACCCTTTCCAGTTACCTGTGAGATACGACGTTGGCATAGAGCTACTCGCCAATTTCGAACAGACAATAACGAACCTTTTCTCTGATCACATCCAAGAATGGAGACGTCGGAAGAGTTTAATCAAGGTACCAGTCCCACCAGCATTCTTGCTTGAGTGGTTCCTTAAGTCTTTGGTCCCACAATTATCCAAAGACGTTGTGACGTCAGGAGTTTTTTCCGAAGAAGACACCATCATGAGGGATCAACAATTTGAGCTCATCTATTCTCAGTCTGGTTTATTATACAACATCTTTCCATATGTGCCATGTTCAATACTGGATAAAACTAGACAGAGAGTTGGACCACATGCCGATGGTATTGTGGGTTTAGCACAAACAAAGCCCGCTGAAAAATTGACGAAGCAATTGTAGCAGTTATCTATACAACACACAGTGGCTAGCCAAACTACTGCTTTGGCTTCTCCCCCTACCAAAAATTCATAAGTACACATAGTGCAATCGACTAACCCAAAGACCACCCAGCAGCCTGAAGGGAAGAAAAAACAATGAAAGAAGGGTAAGGGGGACAAAAAACCCAACGATAATGCTGGTGGGGACAACACTGAAAAATGGAAGGTGAGGTATCCATGCAACTTGTGTGTGGAAGACCACCCGACCCATCTATGTCCTCAACTTGCCGAGGCCCAAAAATTTGTCACGCGGAAACAACAGGCAGTGTTGACTAATCCTTTTCAACATGGGAAAAATCTAACTCAAGCCTCTGCAAGCGCAGAAGAGGGCATCCAAGAAACCTGCCCGCCTCCGAACAACCCCGCATCCATGAATGTTTATATGGTTAGGGGTGATGCTTTTATATCAACTAGAGTGCATGACTATAGTAAACCAAGCACTTCTGAGAAGGGTAAAGAAGATGACCTCCCATCTCTTCCTCTACAAATTGAGAAGACGTTGGGAGAAACAATGACATGCATTCCAAAAGGTGCATTTAAAAAAGCTTCTCATAAACCAAATGCAAGGGCCGCCCAGAACTACTCTGTGGTGGAGGATTTATCACAAACCCCTTGTGCGATGTCTTCTTTGGAGGTCCTCCAAAGTTGCCCTTCTCAGAAGAAAGCCTTGTTAACCGCTTTAGGCTCTATCGAGACTTGTAATCCATGTACCATCATGTTGGATACAATCGAATTAAAACCTTGTCTGCCTTACCATGTAGCATTTCAAATAGTAGTGGCTTATCCCATGAAAAATTTTACTCAAAATATCTTCAGCACGGTGGTTGATGAGGGCGCCTCAACATGCGTTATGTCATTGGCATGTTGGAAGGCCATTGGCTAGCCCATTTTGTCTCCATACCCTACTCTCCTAACTGCTTTCGACGGTCATTCGTTCCAACCACATGGCATCGTTCCTTCGTTCCCCGTGCAGTTAGGAGGGAAGACCGTGTGTGTTGAAGTAGAGGTAGTCGATGCTCCCCTCAACTATAGTCTCTTGTTAGGCCGGAGTTGGACTTATGCTATGCAAGTTGTGGTTGCTATAGTTTTATGGCTCTTCTTGTTTCCACACGAGGGCCGGATAGTGACCATCGATCAATTGTCTTTCTCTAGACCTGACCCAGCTTGGGGGCATCCATGGTCCTGATGATTGATAATCCTCAACCAGGTGTCGTCAACATAGGACTTGGTTTTTTCCCATCCTTGATGGGTACCTTCGATTACCCACCTCCTCACGGTGATATCAAATTTATATCCAATCACCATAAGGTTGATATTTTTCAAGTTTCATCGTTCCGCATGACTTATTTCGAAGATCCCTGGATACTTCCTTCCCCATCGGCCCCAATGGACAAGACAGGGCACGCAGGCATGTCCATGCACTTGTCTGCAGTTGAATTAGTGTACTCTTTAGTCTAGCAAGCTTTAGCTAACACTAATCTGACTCCTGCACAAGAGTTAGATCTACTTCTAGAGCCTATTTGGGCTCAAGGTTCTCTTGCTAACATCGATTCGTTATACTTAGTATTGCCTTATGATGAAGCAGTAATCGAAGAAATGACTATTCTGGACAAACCTTGGGAAGATCTTCATCATAGATCATATTTTCTCCCAGAGTTAAGCTGAATCGAAGCAAGAGAATTCACAGTGACCTTGACGGGAAATCAGTCGTGTCCTATCAATCTCTTAGCTACACATGAAATCTATGTTGATGGAAATATGGCAACTATCGCTGAAACTATACCAATCAACATCTCCCGAAACCCTGGTGTCGTGGAGAACGTCTTCATCGGAGAGGATTTCTCCCTCGAAGAGATTCAAATCTACACGGATCTCTTCAAAGAATTATGCGATGTTTTTGCCTGGTCTTATGAGGAAATGCCAGGTATCGATCCAAAAATAGTTGAACATGAAATCACAACGTATTCTGATGCCAAGCCTATATGATAGAAGCTTCATCCAGTTAATACTAAGAAATCAATAGCCATCAAGATTGAGGTAGAGAAATTGCTAAAGGCAGGTTTTATCTATCCTATCCATTTGACTCAATGGATGTCAAATCCTATGTCGGTCAATAAAAAACAAGGCACGATTCGTGTATGTACTGACTTCCATGATTTGAGCAAGGCATGTCCCAAAGATAATTTTCCAACACCATTCATCGACCAGATCATTGATGAATGTGTTGGTTGTGAGGCCTTTTCTTTCATGGACGGTTTCTCAGGATATAATCAAATCCAAATCAAACCCGAAGACCAACACAAAATGGAATTCATTTGTCCTTGGGGTACATTCGCGTATCGTAAAATGCCTTTTGGTCTTAAAAATGTTGGAGCCACCTTCCAACGGGCCATGTCTTTTTATTTTCATGATCTCAAGCATATAGTCGAGGCCTATCTAGATGATTTAGCATCACGATCTCGCAAGAGAATGGATCATCCCACACACCTTAGACTGATCTTCGAACACTATCACTACTTTCGGATTCGCTTGAATCCAAACAAGTGCAAATTCTGCGTAACATTGGGACGTATGTTAGGTTTCATCGTATCAACAACAGGGATCATGGTTGATCCTCTCAATGTGTAGGCAATAATCCAGTTGCCCCTCCCACGCACAATCCTTCAACTTCAGAGTCTACAAGGCAAGGCGAACTTTTTAAGACACTTCATCGCCAACTATGCCGAAATCACCAAGGGCTTTATGCGCTTACTGAAGAAAAATGTTCCTTTTTACTAGGATAGTGTCACTCAACGCTCTTTTGACGCATTAAAACATCCCCTCACAACTGCCCCTCTGCTACGACCACCTAACTATAACAAAGATTTCTTATTATATCTGGTTGCAGCAAAGTCAACCATTGGCATGGTTTTAGTTCAGGAAGATGATTTGTTCTTAGAATATGTGATCTATTACCTGAGTCGAGGCCTTGTAGGATCAACACTCAATTATTATCATATCGAAAAACTTGCATTGGCATCAATTCATGTTGTTCAACGGTTCTGTCATTATGTTCTGTTTCACAAGACCACTGTCATTGCTGTCGTGAATCCATTCCAGTACATGTTGACACGACGGTTTATAGGAAAAAAAATCAGTAGATGGATAGTCATCCTCTAGGAGTTTGACTTAGAATTCGTTTAAGCAAATTCCAAAAAGTCATTGGTCTTCGCAGAACTTATTTCGAAACTTCCGGTTGAGTCAGGTGACGTTGTGCCTGAAGAATCGCCTATCTGGGGAGATATGTTTTTGATCACATCTTCAGATCCCTGGTACGGAGATATACTTATCTATCTCTAGACTTTGAAGTTCCCCACTTCTGCTTCTCATGATGAGCGTCGGCGTATACACCATCAGGCTAAGAATTATCTCATACTCAATGATACGTTGTATCGGAGAGGTGTATACTGCATCTTACGTCGATGTCTCACTCATGATGAGGCAGTTATCATGCTTAATGATTTCCATATTGAATCTTGTGGCGGTCATTTGTCTGGGTTGGAAAGAACCCAAAAGATTCTATGAGCATGTTACTTCTGGCCAACACTTATCAAATATTGTATAGAATCGTTCAAGAAGTGCCATCCATGCCAAATCTTCTCTCGGAAGATGAGGGCACATCCTGCTCCCATGTTTCTTGTCATCATAGTTGGTCCCTTCACCAAGTGGGGGATTGATTACACTACTTGCAACCCTCCTTCAGCAAGGGGGCACCGCTATATCATCATCACTGTAGACTACTTCACTAAGTGGGTCGAAGCTATGCCAACATTTAAAGATGATGGAGAGATTGCAGCTCTCTTTTTATTCAACCAGATCATAGCAAGGTTTGGCGTCCCGAGAGAGATTGTTACTGACCATGGAAGTCACTTTCAGAACCAAATGATGACCGAATTAACATCAAATCTTGGGTTACGGCAAGAGCATTCATCACCCTACTACCCCCAAGCCAATGGGTAGGTGGAAGCTGTAAACAAAACTCTTAAGACTATTCTACAGCGAACTATCAACTTAGCCAAGTAAAATTGGCATTTGATGTTATACTCGGCATTGTGGGCTTACCGAACATCTATTAAGACTACATCCAGTTTCTCACCTTTTCAACTCATTTACGGGCCGAAGGTAGTCTTTCCCATCGAATGTCAGATCCCATCTCTAAAATTGGTTGTACAATTATTGCCAGACACTTCTCCACTTGAAGAATGGTTAGTATACCTTGAGCAGCTCAATGAGAAGTGTCATGATGTGGCCCTGGCCAACGAGGCTCACAAACATAAGGTCAAGTGTCGGTATGATAGGTCCATTCGTCCTCGGATTTTCTCTAAAGGTGACCTTGTCCTGGTCTATGACCAAGATAAGGACCCCCTAGGGGTAGCAAAATTCATACCCATGTGGTTCGGACCTTTCATCATAAAAGAGGCATTAAAAAAGGGCACCTATCATCTGGTTTATTTCAAAGGGAATGCTTTGGCAGAGCCTAGAAATGGGCTCTACCTCAAGAAGTATTACTCATAGGCAGGTCACTGTGGGTAACTTTTTGTAACATATGTATAGTCTTTGTACTTTTACTTTTTAGTTTCTTTTAAATGTTATGGACGTGTCATTGATGTTATATTTCGTCAATATGGCATATGTCAAGTGATTCCAAGGTGTTCGTTGGGTATGCAGACGGTTCTAGTCAGCACACTCGGAGGCTTGCCTCCGTAGCTTAGGTAATATTTACACCTCAGGGCCAGTTGTTATCTTCTGGAGGTATATGCTTAGGTGACACCACAAATAATGTCATCGAGTACAGTGCAGTTATTGAGTTGCTTCATGACACTTTGTCATTGGGTATCGCTCATCTCCAGGTCTATCTCGATGCTCAACTGGTTGTGTCTCAGTTAAATAGAGTATATCGGGTTCATGATTAAACTTTACACCGATGATTCCTTAGGGTACGTCTCTTAGAACGAAACTTTGATTATATTACATATTTTCATGCTCCTAGGAGATTAAACCAACTTACAGATACTCTAGCTAATCAAATTTTAGATTGGCATCTTGCACACATATGAAAGAACATTGACACAAGCATGTAAATACATTTTTGCACACGTGATCCATAAGACATAAAAGATCAAAAAACCAAATATAATATCATAAAGTAACCAGAGTACATAGATGGACGCAAGTGCCTCAAAAATAGGACCAATAACGAGTCACAGGGCTTATGCCCTCAAAAAATATATACAAGTAATGCTCGTGGCACGTAAAAAGTCTAAATAGGTTCAGGGCCTATGGGCCCTATTATATTGGTCCACAACATGGGATAAACGCCTAAACAATCGGACCCACGTCCGAGGTGCCCCCACTACATGAGGCTGCATGGATGGTGGCAAGTCCTCAATCTCTGCCATCAGGAATTTGCGAGTGAGTGCAGTAAAGTTCCGCTCAACTCGTCTAAGTACCCTCTCAGCCTCCCCAGCTGGGAGGTTTCTTGCTACTACTGGTCCCCCGACAGCAACAACTGTGGCTTATGTCCGAGGACGATGCATGTTCCGTGCATAATCAGTAGGTCTCACTAGTCCCACATCTTCATGCAACAAACGTATATCCTTCAAATACTCTGGCATATAAAAAAAAAAAATGATATATATAACAAAAACGACATAAAAATTACATATACAAAAAAAAAAAAAAACTACAAAGGTGGAGACTTACCCATCTCCCCTCGCTCCTCACCATGAGGCACGGGTATCTCAGGATCTCTCAAAAAGTCTATCCCTACATATGGGTAATCCTCGATCACAGGGATCTGTCGTGACAACCATGCAAAAAAGTCNACAAAAAAAAAAAAAAACTACAAAGGTGGAGAGTTACCCATCTCCCCTCGCTCCTCACCATGAGGCATGGGTATCTCAGGATCTCTCAAAAAGTCTATCCCTACATATGGGTAATCCTCGATCACAGGGATCTGTCGTGACAACCATGCAAAAAAGTCATCATCGAAGGACTCATTGGTCCTTCCACCACCCTGTCGCGCCAGTAATACTGCCCATCTACATACAGCAGGAAAACAGGCCTAATGTCCTCGTACCACTTCCCGAGGACTAAAGCTCGAAACTCTCTCAAAAAAGAATGAACACAAAATCGTCCCAAACCCAAAGTTCCTCTGTTTCTGCTGACGACAATCTATCAATTGCCTCTTCATACACTCCAGTAGTGGGGTACTCCAGTCAAAAATTTGTGCATTCAAGCACTGGATAGCATATTTCATCTGTGCATGGGACGCCTGATGCAAGGCCGTTGAACCGGTAATCCGCCCAATGAGCAATAATATCGCTTGCAGTGACAGGTTAATAATCTTACTTATGGGCACCTAGGAGCTCAAACGATTTGTCCTAGCCTCACACTGCAGGGCTATCAGTTCCACTATGTTATGTGGCCCCGATGGAAATTTCCTGAAATTGGCTGGTTCCCCTCTCCTTGAGAGGCCAGTCAAAAAGCAAATATCCTCAGTGGTGGGCACCAGTGATTTCCCCTCTAGCATGAAGGCCTCTGCATCAAGGTGTCGATATTCAACCAAGGCATTCAATAGTCTCGGTTGCGCTCGCATAAACAGACACAGGAAGAGCTTTAGTAAACTACATTGCATCAACGCGACCATGGCATTCGGATCTCCCGCAACCAATTCACTAACTTCTTCATGCTCCCTTTCCCTCCAATGGACATACATCCTGCCAAAACAACCAAGTTCAAGAGGGTGAGTGAGTGCTCTTTAGTTCTTTTTGTCTATAAAGAGGGGTCCATGCGTGCTGTCTAGGTGACAGTCATGTGTACACGCGGGAAGGTTTTACTCTGCCCGAGTGTACATGTGGCCTGTCCAGAGACAGCCCGCATGGACCTAGGGCCAACCTTTTAAAGGTCGACTCCCACCCAAAACATGAAATAAAAAACCAAAATAAAGAATTGAATAGCTAGATAGGGGAGTTTGTACTTACTTGGTCCAGATGGAAGTTTGTTTCATCCACTGTAGCTCCCGGAATCACCACTTTTATCAAAGGGGGTCTTTTGGCTCCAAAGTCAATTTCCAAATCAGCGATGGTGATAATGAGTTGGCAGCTTCTATTTATAGACTTTTTGGCCTCTTTTTTTTCACTTTTTTGCCTCCCTTATCATTTTATTTATACCAAAAACCATTTAGAGTGATTCAAGAGTTATATGGGAGGGATTTGATCAGGTATTGGGACACTTTTTTTGAGTTTTGAGGAAGTTTTGACAGTCTAGGAAAAAATTTCCAAGAATCAACTTGAGCATATAGGTTAGGTTACTACCTCGACTTTTGTGTCTCATTGCCTTTTTTCTCTGCCATAGGATCGATCCCATCAGGTTGTGACATGGAACCATCATATCTACTTTAGAAGTGTCACAACTTGGCGGTAGATCTTACCAGAACATGGATGCCCTAGGTAGGTCCTGGTTGCATTATGTTGTCCATGCCGTCTCTAAAACACTGTAGGCTCGGGAGTCCTTATAGTCTTTCCTGAATATGAGTTTGAGCCTCATTTGCATGATTCTTCTTCGCTCTTGATCTCACCCTCAGGACTCCCAAAAAATAACGGGTCTTCTTTTAAGCCCTTTTCAGACCCTCTAAACATGAAAATATTTTCGAGCGATCTTGTGGCCTTTCATGCTCGTTAAAATGAAATTTGAAGTCACGTTTGTTCGGCGGTAGTTTACCCCTTTTTTGGTCCAGACGGTCAACTGTACAAACAAAGGTATACTCTATGGAACTTCAGCTCTATAGAAGAGTACTCTCAGGTATACTTTTATCCCTTTTTCAGACCTAAGGGACTAAACTTATGAAGAAGGAACCCCCACAGAGTCCATAGTTAACCTCTTTTCAGACTCCCTAAAATTGAAAAGATTGTCAAGTGACCTTATTATTTCACACTCGTTAAAATTCGTCCAGAAGAACATTCCTGACAGAGTCCATAGTTAATCTTTTTTCATACTCCTTAAAAATGAAAAAATGGTCGAGTGATCTTGTCTTTATCACACTCATTAAAATGGTTTTGAATAGACGTCTTGTCGGTGCTAGTTTACCCTTTTTTTGAATTGACTAGACTACCTTCAAAAAAGGTACCCAAATGGAGTCTCCTTTTATGTTTTTGAGACTCTCTAAACATGAAAAGCCATGGAGCTTACCTTCTCTGGACTCGTTAAACTTACAACGAATGACGTTACCATTGTGTGTTTGGTTAACTGCGTTTGCATACCTTATACGCCAGCCTTGTAACAGTTTGCTTCTGCGTCTTAACACCTTTGGCTCCCAGAGGATTTTTCTCGAGTATCATTCTACTAGAACATCAGTCTTGTCCTTGTGCCTTGAGGTTGTATGTTTGCAACACTCATTCCTCCTTTGTAACATAATATTCCTTTATTCTTTTTCCACAATTATTGAAAAGAACAAAAAAATCAAATATACCCCAAAAAGAGGAAGGGAAAAGTATTTTCTTTATTGGCATCATAATGAGTCACCCTTGGATAAATCACATCTGTCCATTTGTTCATCAGACTATGGGATGTAGTACGACCTTAGGAAGCGTTTCTCACTATATAGAGTTGTGTCCTCCATTGTTTGGTTATTCTTCCAAACATATGGAGAGTTTGTGTTGCCTCCTACTTCGTAGACGTATGATTAATGCCATGTTGCCTGAGTCTCATCATCTATCATGCTATTATCCAAGGGAAGTTTGTAACCAAGCCTGAGTCGGCCCCTCTGCAATATGTCTCTTGTCCTCATACCCAGCCATCCTGAACATCCAATCAAGTCCTTGTTCGAAATCACTGAAGCCTTCAGTCTAATCCTCAAGATTATCAAGTCCATGACCGACGAGTCATCGAAGACCTTTGGGTAGTGCAGTCGTACACTCATATTACACTCCTACCCGAGTTTTGAATATTTTGAAGTTGTTGCTCGAGCTCTGAAGATCCCATCTCCAGCCATCAGGCCGAATCAGCTTCTAGAAGATGGATACTCTATATGTATATCTTTCTGATTTCGAGATGTAGCTACGGTGTGTATTGTTCGTGGCTACTCTTTATAGTTATTTAACATGGATCTGCAGTGTATTTGATTGGTAGACATGATTTTATTTTATCCTGAGCATGGGTATGCCCACCTCATTGAGACATTTGTTATTTTGCAGATGGCACCTCCCGGTTCCTGATCCTTGGGATCAATCGTTCAGCACATCAGTAAAGATTGGTAATGTATTTCGGCCATAAGATATTATTCTGACCTCATACATTAGGGGGCATCTGTTATAACCCTAAATTGCACCACACATGCTTACCTGGCATCAGGCCAACTCATATCCCTTCTTTACCAAAGCATTGTTGAACAACTCCTTGAAAATCCTCTTTTATAAAGGCCCACGAGCACTACTCCATTACTGCATGCACGTACATGTTGGCTGACCCAAAACAGCCCATGTGGACCGATAAAAGCATGAAAAAAGAAAATTTGTCGATGGAACACAAAATCTATGGGTGAGTTAACTGAAACTCTTGGCCATGCATGGTCAGGGGTTCGTCCAAATACCTAGATCCTTCTAGCCTATAAAAGAAGGGGTAGGGGTCCCATTTGGAAGGAGGAAAATATAGAAAAGAAACTCTACCCATTTACGTATTCCCATTGTCCCAACCCTTTAGCCTTTCCTTGTGCCAAAGGAGATTCAAAGAAAAGTAGTTGGAGGATAGTAGAAGAGGAGCCCAGGATCAGGTTCGCAGAGCGGCGGTCGGTCTCAACTTTTGTAAGTTGACTCATTCAAAGTAATAAAGAAGATGTTTTTCCCATCCCAATTCATGAACTTTTTATAGTTTGATTAGTACATGTTTTTTATTTCTAACCTGTTGGTATATAAGTAGGATGCATGCATAGTTGTTGCTTGTCTTGGATGCAGGTCAGCTTTGGAAGGAGTATTGTGAACAAGTAATCAAGTACAACGAAGGATCGACATCAAACATCAGGAATGAGGTAGGTTGATCTTTCCATGAATTTACTAAGAAAAGGGGATTTAAATCTAGGGATGAAGGTAGAAAGTAGTTTCTCTCAAGTCATATATGCATGCAAAGTCTGAACTCTATTTTCTAGTCCGTAGGGAGATTTTCCCCACAACAATCACACCAAATAAGCACAGCCCCTGGGAAAAGTAAGTACAATTAAGGGTCTTTTGAAATCCTTTATTAAACTAATAAATGATCCATCATCTATTAAAGTATGTCAAAATATGCTAGAAAGATGTAGCACAGAGGTAGAAGGAAAGCTAGAATAGAAAATAGTTAATCATCTGCATACAAGGAGGAGAACAAGCAAAGAATTCAAACTCAACGCTAACATTGGAGATTTCAACATGGGAGATATTATACTGGATTTAGGATCTAAAAAAAATATGCTACCCAAGAAGACATGGAAATGTATGGGAGAACCCACATTAGCCTATTCACATGTTTAGATGAAACTATAAAACCAACACAGAGTTCTACCAATTGTAAGACTAAAGGCGGTGACAGTAGATCTATATGGAGTGCGCACTAAAGTCGATTTCGAAGTCATAGAGATAGTGGATGGCATAGCACCTTACCCAACATTGCTTGGCTTGGACTAGGCATTTGACAATTAGGCCATAATCAACTTAAAGATGAGGAAGATGACATTCGAGACAGGATAATATAGAGTCATTGCACCATTGGACCCATCAGAAGGGGAAAGGTTTGTAGAACCTACTTTCTTAGACCTGCAGGAAATTACCCAGTTGTACAGAACAACCGTGTAAGAAGAATATTATGTGAACCCAACTATAGATGGGATACTCAGTTGTAGAAGCATCACCTCATGTGCTTCAGACTCATATACCATCTTAGATAATTGGCAGTAGAGGTTACACGAAGTCTCCACAAGAAGATGCGCAAGAATAGACCGCGCAATAAGATGGGTAGGTACGGAGATAAGGGAACCTCCCAGTTTCCGTGTGGTGAATGACTTAGAATCATTCTTAACACAATATGAAGATGAAGTGTTAGAAAAATAGAGTCTCTTAGCCATGGATATAGAACTCAAGGAAAAACCTACAAGATGATGGGGTATGCACAAAGAGACAGTTAAGAAATGGTACCAATGTAAGCGGTTACTGTGCATCAGGTTTGGCGCAGAAAAAGGAAGCAACCAGCTGCAGAAATATGATGGACAAGGGGGACCAGTAGAAAAATTGGAGAAGTACAGAACATTATGGAGGATGACACCACCAAAGGAATGGCCTCATCATTTTGTTCACACATTAGAAGGGATTCCAACAAACTGGTATACAAAACAAGAATTGTGTAGAGGAACTACAGACTGGACAGTTTTACAACAGAATTTTATAGTCACTTTCTCATTTGAGCATGAGAACCCCAACATAGACTCAACACTTCAATGAATCAAAGGAGTGATATTCATTAAAGAACTGAAATTTTAACTCATGACAAAAGAACAATAGCAGAACAGACAGACAATAAAAGAACTATTGTCATGCTACAAGGTGCAGGAAGAATCACCAGATGAAGATGACCTATGAAACATTCATATTGTGTAAGTTGAAGGTGAAATGGAAGTGGAAGGTCTACCTCTAGAATTAGAATTATTTTTTTTGTCGAGAAAGGTGAAGAAAGTCAACATTGGGACAGTTGATAATCCCAAAATGGCCATCATTGGAGACTACTGGGATGAGAAAACAATGGAAATCATAACAAAGTTACTACACAAGTACAACGACCTATTCCAAAAAAAAATCATAGAGATGAAAGGCATAGCAGGAGATATAGGTGAAATGAAGATACCTCTCAGATCTAAGTCGAGACCGACAAGACAAAGACCCTATAGACTAAACCCAATATATAAACAAAAAGTGAAAGCACAAATTGAAAGGATGTTGGAGGTTGGAATCATAGAACCTGTAGAGGAATATGAATGGGTAAGACCTATGGTAGTTTAGGAGAATAATTAGGGATGGATAAGGATATGTGTTGACCTGAGTAAATTGAATGATTCTTTCCTACATGACCCTTTCCCAACTCCTTTCACAGATGAGGTTTTGGAGAATGTAGGAGGTCAGGAAACTAACTCATTCACTGACGAATTCTCAGGCTACCATTAGATCAACATAGCCCTGGAAGAAAGATACAAGACCACTTTTTCCACAGAATGGGGATCCTACCAATACACAATCATGTCGTTTGGACTGAATAATGCACCAACAATATTTTCTAGAGTAGTCATAGTTGCATTCAAAGAATTCATCCACCAGATTCTAGAGGTATATCTGGATGATTGGACAATTTAAAGTTTGTTGAAAGACCATGTAGAGGTGTTGATGATGATGTTATAAATATGAAGGAAATGTCATATATTGTTAAACATCAATAAGTGCATCTTCGGAACATCCTTTGGGATACTATTGGGCCATATAGTATGCAAACAAGGCTAGCTAGTAGATCCTGCCAATATTGTAGTAATTGTTAATCTACCACCACCAAAATCAGTATGTCAATTAAGAGAAACATTGGGACACACAGAATACTACAGGAAATTCATAAAAGGATATGCGTAGATCATTGCGCCAATGGAGAAATTGTTGAGAAAATACAACAAGTTTTAGTGGAATGAGGATTGTCAGCGAGGATTGGACACTTTAAAAGAGAAGATGGTAACCGCACCAATACTACTATTCCCAGATTGGGAAAAGACATTCCATGTGCATTTAAATGCATTAGACATAACACTTGGAGCTATGCTGGCGCAGCCAGGAGCAGGGGAATTGGAACATCCTATAGCATTTGCTAGCAGGAAATTGTTAGAGTCAGAACATAATTACAATACCAAAGAGAGAGAAGGATTAGTTATGGTCTATGCACTTCAGAAGTTCAAACACTACTTATTGGGAAAACATTTCAAGATGATTACAGACCATTCATCTCTCAAATACCTTGTCAACAAGCTAGTGTTGGGGGGGGGAGAATTTGTACATGGTTATTGTTGTTCCAGTAATTTGACTTTGAAGTGATAGTCAAACAAAGGAAGTTGAATGCAAGACCTAATCACCTATCAAGGATCACTAATGGTGAGGAACCTACGAATCTAGAGGAAAACTTTCTCATTGCACAGTTATTTTCAGTACAAGTAGTTGATAAATATTTTGCATATATCATTCAATACTTGAGTACAGGGACTACGCCACAAGAATTCAACACTGCACAGAAGAAAAATCTGGTAGTCAGAGTTGTCAACTATCAATTGATTGTAGGACACTTATACAACATGGGTGCAGACATCATCTTGAGAAGATGTGTACTAGAACATGAAATACCTAGGATTTTAGAAGAATTCCATGAGAGAATAGGAGGGCATTATGCAGGCAAAGCTATCGTGTAGAAGGTATTGCACGTAGGACTATGGTGGCCAACTGTTCACAGAGACTCAAAGGACTACTTCTAGAGATGTGATGTATGTCAGAGGGTTGGTAAACTGAATAGACGGGACGTGATGCCCCTGAGACCATAAGTAACCTTGTAGGGATTCGACGAATGGGAAATAGATTTTGTGGGACCAATTAACCCACCACCAAAAAGGTCTGGAGTGAGGTATATTATTACTGCGATGGAGTACTTAACAATATGGGCAGAAGCAGCACCAGTAAAATATTGCAGCGCGGAGACAACATCACACTTCTTGTTTGAGCAAGTGATCACTAGATTTGGATGCCCAAGGATTTTGATGAGTGACCAAGGCACTCACTTCATTAACATCACTATTAAGGCTATGACTGAGGAGTTTGAAGTTTATCATCCAAAGACTACACCATATCATCCTCAAGCAAATGGAACAATGGAAGCCTTTAATAAGATCCTCGAGAATGCACTAACAAATATCTGCAACATTAATAGGGACAATTGGGACTTGAAGATAACAACATTATTGTGGAATACATGAAAAAAATTGACAAGGAATACAACATTCATATTGATGTATGGACAAGAAGCAATTGTGCCATTAGATTTTTTGGTACCTAGTATGTGTGTAGCATCAATTACAAACATGACAGAGCGAGGTGCAGTACAAGAAAAGATAAGTCAACTGATGATCATGGAGGAATATAGGATTCTAGCAGGGTTTCACCAAGAGGTAAATAAATCAAGGTACAAACCTTGGCACGATAGACATATTAAGAGGAAAATTTTCAAGGAGGAAGACCTAGTTTTGATGTACTATAGTAAATCTCTTCAACACCTAGGAAAACTCATAATGCATTGGTTGGGACCATATGAAGTAAAGACTGTCATAGATGGGGGAGTTGTATAGTTGAAGGATTTAGGAGGAACAAAACTCAGAGGAATGATCAATGGGAGTCAATTGAATTTTTATAGGGACAGTCGACCTCCTAGCAAGTTAAAAAAAAAAGGACAACAAAGGTTTGCGCACAGCAACAAAGGGGTTACTCACCAGACATCAAAAGAAGCAACCATCAAAAGGAGACATAGCGCAAAAAAAATAAAATGTCCACACGTATTGGCCAAACAACATCACGTGCACTCAGAAACATTAGTGCGTCGGCAAAAGGACCAATGTTTAGAAAAAGGCATAAATTACAAAAAATGGGGGTACGGAAAATAGCTGCCAACTGGTGGCATCAATCAAAATTGAATGACAAGAATGATTGACGGGATGTCACAATAATCGCGCCAACTAGTGACGTCAAGGGAATTCCATGGAAGGTATGTGGGAAGGGCTAGTTCATTCAAAACACATCTTGGATAACTTCTCCAAGAAGTTTCACATAATTTCTATATAAGGAAAGCACAAGGGTAACGGAAGGGTTATTGTGAAATTGAGAAAAGCACAGAGAGACAGAGTATACGAAGTAGAAAGCGAGTTAGCAAGAGTTACATAATGAACTACCTTAGCGAAGACCATTTTAACCACCATGGCACCACCCAAGCTAGCAGTGTCGAGCCAGGACTGCATACGACCTCAAAGAAACCTTAGATCAACTCAACATCCATAGAGAAGAGAACATGAACCACCATGGACTACTAAATTCGTCAACTTGGATGAAATCCCTTCACCCAATATGGAACCAAGAATCCCCACACCAGTGGACCAGTGGTGGAGGAAACCCAACAAACAACAGCAGTGGGCATGGATATTGATATTCCAAAAGTGGGACAAAGCCAACAGGCCAAGGACACAGCAAATCCTTCGTGCCCTAAAAACCCTGAAGAATCCTCAAGGGTTAATGGGACGGTCCCGAACCTGACAGAACCGTCTCTGCCAGAAAGGTCATGCACAATAGCACCAGAGCAGCCACAGGAGGGCACAGTAGAAGATGTCACCAACCAGCGAGAAGTGTATACAAAGGAGAGAACAATGGAGGTTGGAACCTCAATTCAGCCACCACAGTGGAAGGGAAAGAAACCAGTAGCAAGATCACCGCGCAGGCAAGATGCAACAAACATAGTCTTATCGCGCATACTGAAAGGGGTGCATATCATGGCTAACCTATTAGGATGCATGGAAAAACTACGATACTCTAACCACTATGTGACTGACATGGACAAGTTTCATGAGTTTGCAAAGCAAGTTTACCTAGACACCATGGGTATAAGACCCTTCAACGAGCCAATTTTCCAACCAAAACATTGGGCAACTGGACTAGATAACACCGGGATTCTAAACTTATTGGATATCCCACACTTTGGAAGGGGTTATGACGTAAATAATTGCAGTCACCCACGGAGGATACCTATGGGTGGAGGATCCTATCTCGATAGAGGTAGATATCATTTTGTTTATTACAAGGCTTCCATCTCAGGCGGAGAGCCCCGTGTAGTTTCTCAATGAAAATACAAAGGAGAAGGCGTGGTCTAAGGAAAGGAAGAAGATGTATGGCATAGAAAGAGCGTCACACGAAATCATTATCAAGCACATCAATGATGTAACAACAAGGATATCCACCAAAATCATGGCGTGCAAGTTGCTCAGGAAGTGTCGCAAGGAGAAATTCCATGCCAGAATCGTCACAACTGCAGCATAGTGTGCGGAGGGCACTATACTTATCTGGGCCTTGTACTTGTTAAATCTATTCCTTAAAGACTGCAAGGATGCACAGGACCTAGGGAAAAAGTTCCACTACTCTTGGATACTCATCCTGATCACCTTAGTCAGATGGAGGGAGCCTAAATATACATACTTTTGCGAGCAATCCATTCCTTGTCGCGTAGTGTGATACCTATCATTGGATATCACTTCCTACCCCAAAAAAAAAATTGAAAATGTAGGCATGTTCGCAGGGTATTATAAGGACCTATAGGAAGGCATTGCCAACACTTGGTGGATTACGCCAGAAGTGATCATGCAATATTGGGACATCGCCAACTTTAAAGCGACCAGGCATACAGTTGGATCCAAGCATGAAAGGATTGGCAAGCTCAAATGGAACCTCTCTAAGAGCTAGCAGCATAGGTCATTACATAGGTGAAGAGGCAAATAAGAACATGGCACAAACTTAGGCAGAATGTGCAGAGATGATCAGCGAGGAGATTACAGTGAAAGTATTGGACACGCTCAGATAAAAGATCATGCAGGCTCAAACACAGACAAGGGAACTCACAAAGAAGTTCCAGACTCTCACAGGAGTTGTTGAAGAAGTGCACAAAGTTTATGTGGCTTGGGATAAGCCACATGTTAGTGTAGGGGGCCTGTTGGATGCAGACCTAGTCAGGAGAAAGGATATTTTTGGGAATAGAATCATGAGAGGAGGAAAGGACAGCTAGAAGGAAAATCATCACGTGTGAAGGAAGTATGTGAGGCATGCATGCAAGGAATACCTAACGACGCTAGGGCTAGGGTTTTTGCAATGTATTGTAATGGATGATGAGCTAAGAATATAAATAGGTAGTACTTAGAGAGAGAGAGAGAGGAGAAGGACGAGGAGAGAAGAGAGAAGGGACGAGAGTAGAGATCGGATGGTAGGAAGTTATAAGAATTTTACTACTCAGTAAGATGGTCATCTAGGGAAGTAGTAAGTGACTTGATCTCGAGGGTTAGATCGTAGGCTAAGGAGAATGGTGCGGTCTAGTCAGCCTCACAGGAATTGAGGAGCATGTTGAAGAGAATAACATCTAAGATTGTAACCATGTGCAGCATGGCATATTACTGAACCATAATAAAGAAATTGAGAGCTATATCTTTGTGGACGTAGACCAGGAGGGGGTGAACCATGGAAACACATGTGTTGTGTGAATGAATGTATGCCTCCTTGTTGTTGTTAAGTGGTGAATGTTAGTTGAATGAATTAACTAGTTAGATCTAGTATTTCACATGCATGAATAGAATGACTGCTATAATCAAATGTTAGGATGAATAAATAAAGATTACAAGGTATAACTGCATATCTCCACTCATTCCCAAGTTGCAAACACCTGATTATTGCAGCCACCCATAGAGCTATCTCGGGTGAGACTACGTAGTGCACTCTATGTGTTGTGTTGCCTTCTGGTCTACCAGAGGGGTCGATAGTTTTAGAGGGATTTTGTTAGGAGCTTATCAAATATGAACTAGGGTCAATATATGATAGTAATTTTGAATCAAAGTAATTGAATACTAAAGTAGAAGAAGATTAAAATCCAACAACATGTCTTGGATGAGGTTGTGGCTAATTATTTGTTGATTGAATAATTCAAATTTTTCATCCTCTTACTGACATGTTATGCTTTGTGACTTCATACTTATTCTCTCGCATATGGATTCTACTCTTCTTCTTTGAATTAGTTTATATAGTATTAGTACACTCATCTATAGTCATTGTATTATGACTAAATAAATATAACACTCTCTAATAAATTGGTTTAATGTCAGAGAATATATTCTTTATTGTATTGGTTAGTCTTCTTTTGATTGCATGGTTGATATATTTCTTGTTGTTTTGTAAGAGTAGGTGTGTAAGGACACTTTGTTCACATAGCCACTCCAACCTTGAGAGGCCTATGGGGAAATCTATTCATCCTTTTCTAGACTCTTGAATTTGATATTTACCAAGCTTCCCCTTTTCCTATTTCACTGAGGTCCTAAGATTCTAAGGTTGTTGGATCATCCTTCATTGGAAACATGTTCCTGAGCCTTTTTGGATTGACCTCTATCAAGTTCTTCTTTTGGTCTTCCCTCTCTCCTAAAACCTAGGCCCAATGATTATTGGTTTTTCTCCTTCTTTTCCTCTATTATTTCCTCCAACCAAATATCATAGTTGGATTCATCCCATCAATATATTTCCAATGACTATAACCATACTTAAATATGAGTTCCAAATTGAAATTTATGGCATCCCAAAGTTTCCTAAGTCTTCAATCACCTTTTCCACCTCACACCCATGTATCATCCATGTGGCTCCCTCTATATTCTACCATCCAATAGGGCATTGATGTCACTAATGTGGTACCCACCACCTTCATAGTTGTCCTCAAAATCCCCCACAATCCACTTCCCCTTTGGCCATTTTTTTCTTCGAAGACACTGTCCTATACATTTTCTTCATCAGGGATTCATCACTCCTTAATATCTATCACTCTACTCCCATTCTCTAACGATGATGTCTCCCTATTGATATAATGACCCTCAAGAGTCTGAGATCAACAACCCCAATCTTATCAATGCCACAAAGTCACAGACCGGTTAAGTCCTTCCCACTTTCCTTGCTGACACCAATGGCATGTGACATATGCATTGGAAGCTTCTACACTTGGCCCTGCCCATGACCTTCCACATGGCATGACACTTGTCATCCTGAACTCAATACTAACCATGACCCAATACTCCACATCACCCACATGACACGTAAACCCATCCTCATCTTGTCATGTAGACTCACGTGGCCATACAAACCATCACCAAACACCATGGCTTACCCCAATAAGTGTGGACATGTTTCCTCTTTGTCGTCAACACTCCTATCTGACCCTTCTCCCGATCACTCCAACATCTCCTTTCTCTGACGAAGGACTGAGATCTAGCCTCATCTAGATATAATTGTCTAGGTCATAAGTGAATATTTAAAGGGATTCAAACCCCTTCTGAGACCTCTCTCATTCATCAACCACCCATATGGTGACACATGTACACCTCAGGGACATGTTGGCTTCCATGCTAGCATGCAACATCACCTTTACATCATCTTCCCCTTTTCACTCAAATGCAACCTACGGTAATATATGGTTAAGATGATCCTGCCTATAATGGATCAATGGTTATAATTGTTCTTATGATTCCCCATCATCATTGGCACTCCAAGACTCAACTCACTTCCTTACCAACCCTCATCATTGATGAATACCTTCTCATTTTTGACATTCCTCTTCTCGAGCGTTTGGGTGTCCTAGATCTGTCTTCCGAAAATGACACCCTACTCCATCAACGATCCAAATATGTTTACCTGCCAGATCAATGACTGTGATTTTAACCCTCCACTCACATAGAGAAAACCCCCCAAACTTCATATCAATGGTTCATATTTACCCCACAGGCATAATCAATGGTTGTTTATCACTAGTTTCAAAATGACCATATCCAGATCTACAGGTGTCAGAATGAGGCCCATGATACCTAGTTGGAAAAGTATCAAACAAGGGAACATAGTGGTATAGATCTCCAGGACAGAATTTTGATAGACGATATGGGAAAATCCAGAAAATGGATACTCATGAATTTGGGGGAAAATCAGCCATACCAACTTCAGGAGCCATAAAAAAAAACAAGATCAGGAGGGCTCAATGGAAATTTGAAGGAGAGAAGAACAATTTGGGAGATAAATTTATAGCATATTGAAAGAAAAAAAGTTCCAAAAAATGAAAAACACTGAAAGAACCCGAATTTGGATGGAAAACTGGATATGATGACTTCAAACAATCATATCTTGAGCTACATACAACGAAATCAATCCAGAAATATCTCAACGGAAAGATGTGATAGAGGAGAAGAAGAAAAAATGATATTATTCAATAGTCCAAAGATAGAAATGCCTAGAAATTTCCCAGAAATAGACTATAGCACTAATGGACAAAGTCAATGATTGTTTTAAAATGAATATCATTTGCAAACTACATGAGTGCAAAAATAATCATTCATGAATCTATTCATATTCCATTTTTAACACCCTCATATTTTTTTTAAAATGTAAAAAATAAATTGGAGAAAAAATGAACTGAACATCCAAGAGAACTCAAAAGTATTTTTCTCTTGTCATGTAAAAGGAAAATCATAGTAGAGAAACCAGACTTCTTCCCTTTGTAACAAAAGATGGTACTATTATCTCTAAGTAATAAAGAGAAGGAGGCATTTCAAAAATTCGTGGCTTTGATGGATGTAGTAGAGACTATTATTTATGCATTTATCTTTTGTTTGAGTAGATAGGATTATGTTGTATGACCTATTTTTGCACTTTGTTATGTTTACTCATGCTATCACATATTTTTTCATGGTTACATAAATGATGTTATAGATGTATTGTGAAACTATTTGTTTATGCATCTGTAGCATTGTTGTTTTCATTTATCATTGGAATTTATGAACTATTTATGGTTCTGATGGTGTTATCTTTTGTTGTACTCATTCTTCTAGTTTTTCTCTTAGGATAGGTTAGAATTAGCTATATTGGATTAGTTATATTTTAGTTAATTTATCCTTAGGATTATTTAGAACTCTTTGGAGGGAAGTTCATTGTCTTTTCCTTTTTTATTTCTTCTAATTTTGAGTGGCAGAAAGGCCCATAAACTCATGGGAAACACTACTCTAAACGAGAGTAGGTCTGATTGGGACCTGCTATCAGGCGTTCTCCCTCATCTACTTGACAGGCCATTTGGACCCGTCAATAAAAAATGATGCTAGCAAGAGGGCCAAATGACAAGCTAAGCCTATAGATTCATTCTTATTAATTTTTTTAGTTTACTAATGGCTCCATCCCATATCCCTTTATGGAGTTGTTTTTCTAGTACTGCACCTCCCAAACCTCCTAGAAATATTTTACATTTCTTCTCACAACTTACATTTGATGGTGAGAGTGAAATCTATGCATCTGAACATGCTTTTAATTTCTAGAAATTTTGTGGTTCTCACAAAATTACTGATGGATATGTCATTTGTAGGCTATTCACTCTCACATTTGCATTCTAGGTCAAGAGCTAGTGCAAGACTTTGTTGACAGCCTCTATTCATACATGGGAATGATTTATGCATGAATTTTTTCATGTTTTTGAGAATTATTATTATGATAATTTGTATGCGGAAATTTTAGAATTGAAGAAGAATGAGGATGAATCTCTTGAAGATTTTCTTATCATATTTACTCATATTTGCTATATGTTTCCTTTGGATGATAAGCCTTCTAACAATGATCTGATTTCTTATTTGGTTTCTCTTACTAATGAAACAGAGCATCTAGTGGATCAAGAATATAAATCATGTTTTAATGTTGCTTTCCATGTTGATTTAGATTTAAATGAAAATATTGTAAATGTTAATCCTTTAGTTGGAATTCATATGACCGGATCTTTATTTACTCTAGGGGAATAGATCAAATCGAATATTCTTTTTTGAAAGAATAATATTTATCCTCTCACTAATCCATTCCCCCTTTCTTTCCTTGTGACAAAAAAGAGACATCTTATGTTGTAAATTCAAGTTCATATTTTTATGTAGCTTCCCAAGAGGAGGGTTTTCCTATTGATAATGCAGAACTTCGGGTCACACTGATGGTTATGTAAAGTCCTGATTATCCTATTGCATCTTTTACGTCACAATAAATAAAAGAGGAAGCTATGGGGAGAGACTTGAATGTATAAGATCATTTTTTAGTGAAGAAAATATGGACACACTTAAAATGAATCCTTCCTCACACATGGATAATTTAAAATCAATTTATGATAATTTGGTTTGTCTTGAGGTTTCAAATTCTCCATTTTCAAGTGACATAGAGAAATATTGTTTTCCTATTGTTGATAGATCATTTATTGAAACCTCTTGTTCTAATGATTCTTATGACTTGCTTCTCTTTTCTAACCATGAATATGCTTTGGAAGATATTTCAGATTCTCATATTGTGCAGGAGATAGACAATCACACTGATTTTTTCACTTCAAGAGAAGAAATAAACATGCATGGCCTACCTCTTTTATATCAACAATCTACTTTTAGTTGGGAAGAGGAAAACCATCTTGAGGAAGAACATGTTGATTATGAAGCCACACCTAGTGTGGAGCTCATTAATTCCCAAGTAATCATTGATGTGCTTAAAGAAGAGGAACTATCATTTAGGGAGTCACTTTCTGAAAATTGTTTTTGTTTTATAGAAGAATTTAATTCTCTCAATTCTTTCACTTATTATTATTTATATCCTAGTCTCTTTAATGATTTGACTTTGTAGGAAACCACTCATCATCTGACTCAAATAGAGTCAATGGGGATGACCCCTTTTGAAATACTTGATGGGGAAATGTACATATGGAAGATAGAGAGGATAAGGCCTCGTCCCATGAACTTATTAATTATATTCCTTATCATCCTTTTTCATGGAATGAAGGGAATATTGTAGAAAATGTATATCAAACCATATCTTCTTTTTATTCATCTTTGTTTTTTTATCAATAGTGAATCTTCTTGTTCAAGTAGCTCTTTATTGTATAATATTGATACTAGTGGATCTCACCATTGTATTGAAATCACCTCTCATACCATGGTGGATACTAGTCTATGTACATCATTTGTTTCCACTAGTTTGTCTCAAGTTGATGGTTACTTTAAGTGTGAGTCCAGGGAGGATTTCCAAGATAATGAGGCACTTCGATCTATGTCGATGGTTATGTCAAGCCCTTATTCTTTTGGTTTTTATTTGGGGATAAACAACTTTATTGCATGAATAGTCTCTCACCAAGAACACTTTACACATATTCTATGCACGATTCTCATTTGGTATGCTACTTTCCTTTGAAATACCTCCATTAACTCTATGATAGTAATGATACATTTTACGGTAGAATTGAAGGATGGTTGGAGAGATATTACTTGGATACATTTCCCATGAATTATCAATATGAAATTTTTAATATGGTGAATAGAGTTTATCATGAGTTAATGTTTTCCTACGTTTAGTCAATTCTTATTCCAAGCTATGTCACTAATATTTTCTCTTGAACATATGTATGCAAGCTTGGGATTACAATGATGACTACATTGGCATTATGATTTTACATAGTTCATTTTTCAGCCATTGTAGCGTAGAGTAGGAGTAGGGTAGAATAGACTAGTGCCTTTCCTTTGCACGGTTTAGCTTTGCTTTCTAGTTTAATTAGTTTTATGTTTGCATTATTTTTTCATTACTGTTGGTTGATCAATAAATGAATTCTCAGGAGAGGTGGAAAGAAATTGAATTTTTACACACTAATTTTCCCTTCATTAGATTTTTTAATTTAATTTTTATATGGGGAAAATTTACTTCATCTCATTCTCAAATTTTTCTATATGCAAGATAATTTTCATATCAATAGTTTTATGCATGGTCACCGTGCCAAATCTCTTTAAATAATTTTTCCATTTCACAAGTGGGATATATTAAATTATATTACTATTCTAATTTAATTATCAGTCCTCTTTCCATAACTTTATTGATTGCCTCCACTGCATCGTTATCTTGTGGATGATAGGGACTGCTCTTATGGTGTTGTATAAGGAATTATATCTTCAACTTTTTGATTGTGTTGTTGATAAAGTGACTACCTTTTGATTGTGTTGTTGATCATTGGTCGGGCTTCTAGGGAATCCAAATCGAGTAATGACATTTTCAAAAATAAATCTAGCAATTGTATCTATCGAACAATTTTGAACTTTCTCTACTTCAACCCATCTTGTGAGGTAATATTTTGTGGTAATGATGTATATGGACTTTGAATGCTTAGCCAATGGGTTGATTGGTCCAATAAATTCAACAAACCCACTTCTCAAATGCCTAAAGTTCTCTAATTGGCTGAAGGGGTAATTCATCTCTATGTGATGGATTCCCTACTCTTTGGCAGATGTCACAAGATCTAGCATAAGATTTAGCATCTCTAAATAATGTAGCCAACCATAATCTACCTTGAAGTACCTTCTATGCAGTAGCTTTACCTCCAACATGTCCTCCCACAACTCCACTTTGGAATTCTCATAGGATATCTTTCCTTTTGTGGCTCAAGACACATCTTCGGAGGATGTTGTCTAGTCTTGACTTGTAAAGTTGTCCCGCAATCAGTTGGTAGTATGTTGCTCAAACCTCCATATGTCATTTTTGGGTTGCGGAGTAAGTTTCTGGGAAGGTCCATGTACTAAGGAAGAAAAAAATGTCTTCAAGATACTCTAGGATGGCCTCAATTCGGAATAGGTCCGCATCTAGGAGCTGATCATCTACTGCTTCACCACTTTCCCCTGATTCTAACCTGGAAAGGTGATTTGGACCTACAATGCATCTTCCTGGTTTGACAATTATTTCAATTGAAAACTCTTGAAAGAACAATAGCCACCTGCAAATCCTTCCTTCAAGTATTGGTTTATTGACTAAGTACTTCAATGTAGAGTGGTCAGTAAAAAACTTGAAATAAGAGCCTAACAAATAGTGTATAAACTTTTGTAATGCATAAATCATAGCTAGACCTTCCCTTTCAGTGGTTGTGTAGTTGTGTTCGACTTGCAAAAAATTTCTTCTTGCAAAATAGATAGGGTGGTCCATATTTCCTTCCCCTGGTTATGCTAAGATGGCTCTCAGGGTGATGCCTAATGCATCCACATGTACATGGAATTCAATTTCCCAATTGGGGAATATCAAGATAGGTGTGGTACTTAGTTTTTCTTTGAGGATGTCAAACTCTTTCTCACATTTTGGTGTCCGCCGAAATGTTTTGGACTTCTTCAACAATTTTTCCAGAGGTGTGGTGATAGTTGCATATCTTTTGATGATCATGTGGTAATATCCTATATGTCCCAGTGTAGAGCATAATAGTTTAGCACTTGTATTTGGAAACATGTTCAAAATGACCGCAACTTTAGTTGGGTCTCCCATGACTCCTTCTCGGCATACAATATGGCATAGCAGATTTCCATGTGGTACACAGAAGATGCACTTCCTTAATTTCATAGATATCTGGAATTCATGACATCTATCAAACATTAACTAGAGTATCCCTACATGTTCCTTTAATAGGTTGTATATTTTCCAATCGTCCATGTAGACCTCTACAAAACTATGGATGAACTCTTGAAATAATACTATCACTATCCGAGAGAATATTGCAGGGTCATTCGTTAAGCCAAAGGGCATTACATTATATGTGAATGACCCCCATTCAGTTATGAATGTGGCATTCTTATTTTCTTCCTCTGTAATTCTAACTTGGTGATATCCTGAGAATCTGTCTGTAAACAAGTAAAATTCTTTTCCCGCAACCTGATCTAACACTTTGCCACTGAAAGGTGTTGGAAAGGGATCATGCACACATGAATAATTCAGAATTTTGTAGTCCACACATACCTGAATGTCTTATGTATCCTTCTTTCTCTAGATAACTATCAGGATAACCCACTCTGCTTCTTCAATCAGAAAAATAAGTCCTTTTGCAAGTATTTTTTCTACTTCCTTCTTGACCTTCTCTTTTATTTTAGGATTAAAGTGGTATGGTCTATGCTTCACAGGTTTTGAGTCGGGTTTTAACTCGATCTTCATTTCTCTCATGGCTCCTTTTATACCTTTTAGTTCTGAGAATGTTTTTGGGAACAAGTCTCCATACTCCTGCAACAAGTTGTGGAATTCATTCATAGTCTGTTCATCCCAGTAGTATCCTATGTAAGCCATCTTAGGATGCTCTGTACTCCCTATATTAACTTTTTGCAACTTTAGTGGATGTTTCTAGGAGCTACAAGTGTGACTAGGTATACTATCATGGATCTCTCTACTGCCTTCCATTTCTTTAATAGTTAAGTTTATAAGTTATTCTAATTCATCAGGTTTTTCTAGGTCTTTATCAACTTTACAACAAGATATAGGTATTGTTGATTAAGGTTGGTTGTCATTGATGTCAACACTTGAAGAAAGCCTCGTAGCATAAAGGTTTGGTTAATGGACCCAATATTGTTTGATGTAAATATGACTCATTATTTTTTTTTCATGGTTGATAAGAAGTAAATATGGATGAACTCCAAAGTGGTCCCCTTATGGTGAAAACCATCACGGGAAGACACTTTCTAGAGTAAGAGAACCCATTCTTAATTGTGGAATAATGAGATTAAGGAAAGTGATTTTTTCAGGGAAAATATCCTATATGGAGAGTGCTTGTCATTTCATTTCCGGTGGTATGTGGAACATCACATAATTCCTCACAGTTAGAGAGTTATGGCCATGAGAAGTTGGAGACCCCAGGTTTGGGTAATGGACCCAATTTTGTTTGATGATTAATGGTATGAGTTATGATATATTTTCAAATAATACTATTCTATATGGATATTACATGTCATGCCATTTCTGGTGGTATGTAGAACGTCACATAACTCCTCATGGTTTGAGAGTTATGGCCTTACGAAGTTGGAGGACCCTCATATGTCATCTAGAAGCCCCAAAAGGTCAAAGTAGTCAAAGTGGTTTAAGAGATTTTAAAAGGTAAATAATAAAGTTAAGTGATGAGTGTATTATAATTCAAAGTGAATACAAAAGAATTATTTCAATAATAAATTTAATGGAGAAATTAGAAGTGGACCCAACCCTAAAATAAGGAAAGTGGGCCAAGTGACCTAAAAGATGTTTTTAAGGAAGCTACTTGGAGAATATAAATAAGAGGCAAGGCTCTCTCATTTGAATCAAACTTGAGCATATTGAATATCTATATGTGTCAGAGGTAACCAAGGATATCTAAACCATAATTCTGAGTGAAGGTGAAGAAAAGAAGGCCGAAATGCAAGGAAGGATAAATTCTTTTGATGGTGCTTTCTAAGGTATGTTATTTACAGGTCATCTCACCATTTTCCCTATAAATTTTTTTCTATAATGATTCAGACTGAAATTGCTATGCAAGTGAGAAAACATATCCAAGTATCTGTGGAAAAATATGCATCTTGTGGGTCGATGTATTTTGGGAGTTACACTCCGTGGAAAATAGGGTTTGTGGCCAATCCTGAAACTAGTCAAAATCAGGTGTTTCGGGTAAATACATCATAAATTCTTCATAAAATATCCAAATTCAGTGAGACCAAATGTGTTGGTTAGGGTACATTTCTTAGTATTTTTTGTAGTATTTTCATATCATTTCATCAAATATTTTGTGCAGGGCACGCTCTAGAATGTCGCTCTCTAGAATAAGCTAGAATTCAACAAGGTATGTCATTTTTCCTATAAATCCTTTTCTGAGAGGTTCCAAGTAGTGACACTTGGAGGAATTGCATTAAAAACACTGAAGAACATTGTGTATCAGTTTCAAATTTGTATACATTACAGGTTCAAATTTATGATTACTTCAAGCTAGGGTTGTTGACTAATCCAAAACTAGGCATGCGAGACTAAAGAAAAGTTTGATAAACATGCTAGTGTCTTGTTTCTAAAGTTAAGGAAGGTTTGCAGGAATGTGATCATATACACCAGGTCTATTACAGAGCTACAAATCAGATTTGGATGATTAAATTGATGAGGGATTTTGGTTGTGGTACATGTTGAGTACATGGTTGAGACAAGTAGTTGATGAGTTTCTGCACATACATGAGGTGTATAGTTGATGATGTTGGTACATATTGATGAGTCATAGTTGATGAGTAGTTGACACATGATTGGTACATACTTGGTACATGGTTGGATGCACTTGTTTATGGTACAGGTTGATTACAGGTTGGTGCATTGTTGATGCACTTGTTTATGGTACAGGTTGATTACAGGTTGAGGTACAGGTTGATGCATGGTTGATGCATGGCTCAGATTTATTGGTAAAGGTTTACAACATTATATCTCGCAGTGATAGTGTGAAAGTGGTTCCATCAATCTACTTCTACTTCAGGGTGGTAGGACAGGGCAAGGACAGGTGGTTGTAGCCACCTTCCAGTTGTAGCTGGATAACATTGGGGGTTGTAGCCTCCTTTTGGTTGTAGCCAGAGAATTGGGGAGTTGGAGCTTCCCTCAAGTTGTAGCCTAAGAAACTAGGGGGTTGGAGCCTCCTTCCAGTTGCAGCTGGAAAACAAAGGAAGTTGGTTCTTCCAATGAATGTAATTCTTCAAGACATATAAGAAAAAGCATTATGTGGTTTTCTCCCGATTTGGGTTTCCAAGTAAAACACTGGTGTACTATGTATGTATGTGATTGTTTATTTCTTACTACTCATTATTGGATAATAATTCTACATTGATATAACATTTGAAGAAAAAGGATTATAATTACACTATTACTGATTCACCCCCCCTCTCAGTAATCCAACAATTGGTATCAGAGCAGGGTCCTTCAGAAATCCGTTTAACCACTGAAAGGTAGATCATGGAGAGTACCAACTCGTATAAAAATGGAATACCATTGTTTGATGGAAAGAAGTATGTTTTTTGGAGCGTAATGATGAAGACATATATACAGGCACAGGTATTTCAAGTTTGGCAATCAATTGTAGATGGATACTCAGCACCAGCAATTCCACCAACAAATGACAAAGCATTGAAACTCGGTGAGAATAATTCCAAAGACATAAATGCACTTTTGAATGGTCTCAGTGATAAGGTATTCACCAAAGCTTCACATTGTAAATCTGCTAAAGAGATTTGGGACAAGCTTCAAAATATGTATGAAGGAGATTCAAAAGTCAAACCAGCAAAGCTTCAAACTTACAGAGGTCAGTTCGAACAACTAAAAATGAAGGAAGCTGAAGATATTGCAGCCTACTTCTTAGGAGTCGATGAAACAGTTAATGTAATCATAGGATAGGGAGAAGAAATTGAAGAATATGTAATTGTTCAAAAGATACTAAGATCTCTTCCTATGAGGTTCAACCCTAAGATATCAACACTAGAAGAAAGATCGGATCTAAACTCAATAAGCATGGATGAACTGCATGGAATCTTCACAGCATATGAGATGAGAACGGAACTCGAAAATCTAGATGTAAAAGAAACAGACTTCAAAGCATCCAAAAGATCAAAGAAAAAGAAAACGAAACAAGAAGAATATAGAAACAGCAGCAACATCTCGGAAGATGATGAAGAAGTGGCCAACTTCCTCAAAAGACTGAAAAAGGGAACCAATGGTAAGTACAGAGGTAAGCTTCCTTTAATTTGTTTTAATTGTGATGGTATTGGTCATTTTGCTAACAATTTTCCTCATAAGAAAAAGAGAAATGATGAAGGTTACTCAAAAGGCAAACAAACATATAAAGGTAAAAGAACTACAAAGAAAGTTTTCAAGAAAAACTTTTTCACCAAAGAAGACATCTCATCATCAAATGAAGATGAAGTCAGTGATAGTGAAACAAGGAGAGTTCTATTCATGGCAGTAGAAGAATCTAATAAAGAAGACTTCGAAGAAGAATATGAAGAAGAAATTGAAGAGGAAAAAGTTGACTTCTGAGAAGAATCAATGAGTTCCATAGAAGTTATCAAAAGAAAAAAGAAGAAAAACAAGAAACTACAAGAAAAACTAGATAAGAAAAAAGGCACTCAAGAACTAGAACAAATGATCACAAAATTGAAGGTTCAAATAGAAGAAGATAAAAGAATTGAAGAAGCACTCAAAGAACAGCTAGAAGGGAAGGACATAATCTTTGGAAACCTGGAAGCAGAGATTGCCACACTAAGAAAGGATATTCAAAACAAAAATATGCAGAATAGCTAAAAAGTTCTGGATGACGTTATCAGCAGTAAAAAATCTTATCTTGACAAGTTCGGACTTGGATACAATCAGACAGAAAATGGATCAATCCCTAAAACAACAGAGCAAGAAACAAATCTAAAAAGTTATGCAGAAACAATCAAAGGCGATAAAAAGATATACAAGGAATATTACAGAGACACTCCTCCACCGGGAAGATTCAGATTTCAGAATCAACAACAGATAGGCAGGCCTCAAGAAGAAGAAGGATTCATAAGAGCACCTCCTTTCATAAGATCTTCAACTACCAGGTATCAAACTATATTTTTTGATTTATGTTATGTATGTAATAATTTTGGACATAAAGTTGTAAATTGCAGAGCTAACAACATGAACAATAACTACTTTGAGAGCCATACACAAAGGGGTTATTCAAGAAGACCTAGTGAAACATGGAGAAGAAGTTACAACAGGTTTGAATCTTTGAGCATTGAAGTGGAATGTTACAAATGCAACAATTTTGGACACATGGCCAAAAATTGCAAAATGACAGTCCCTCCTAAAGAACCTCAACAGAGTCACAAACAAGAACCTCATAAAATGACATGGATAAGAAAGCAAGATCGGTATAGCAATGAAGAATGCACAGTCGCTCTACAAGCTAAACAGAAGAAACATGGATGGTACGTTGATAATGGATGTTCAAAACACATGACAAGTGATAGAGACAAGTTTCTTACATTACGAAAGGAAATATATGGATCAGTCTCCTTTGGAAATGATGATTCATCCAAAATCATTGGAAAAGGCACAGTCTGAATTGGGAACAAGAATGAAAAGGCAGAATATGTTCTACTAGTAGAAGATATGAAACATAATCTTTTAAGTGTGAGTCAAATGTGTGACCAGGGTCATAAAGCTACTTTCAATTCATAAAAATGTGAGATAAGAAAAGAAGGTTCAGGGAAATTTGCCGCTACAGCTGCAAGAACTTCAAGCAACATATATGTGTTAAGAGAAATTGGAAATGAAAAGTATTGTCTAGGAAAGGAAGATGAAAGTTGGCTATGGCACAGAATAATGGGTCACATGCATTTTGATAACCTTGCCAAAGTTAGCAAAAGAGAAGCAGTCAGAGAAATGCCCCAGATCACGAAACCAACCAACACTTTGTGCAAGCATTGCCAACAAGGAAAGCAAACAAAGACCAGGTTCAAATCAAAGAAATATTCAATAACAAAACCACTGGAAATTGTGCATATTGATCTAGTTGGACCAACTACAACAAAAGGTTTAAAAGGTGAGAGATATTTTATGTTATTAGTTGATGATTATACAAGAATGATTGCAGTTTCCTTTCTCAAGAACAAATCAAAATCTTTTGAAAATTTCAAGATCTACAAGGAAATGGTTGAAAATGAGATGGATTCAATAATCAAATGCTTAAGATCAGATAATGGAGTAGAATTCACCTCAAAGGAATTTATGGACTACTGCAGTTGTCATGGAATAAAAAGGCAATTCTTCGTCGCTAGGACATATCAACAGAATGGAGTTGTTGAAAGAAAGAACAGGACAGTACAAGAAATGGCTTGAACAATGATAATGGATTCAAATTTGACAGATATTTTTTGGACACGGGCAGTGCATACAGCAATTCACATTCAAAACAAAGTAATACTCAGAAACAACACTGATAAAACTCCATACGAGCTATGGAAAGGAAGACCAGCAAATGTGAAGCACTTCAGAGTTTTTGGAAGCAAATGCTACATCAAAAGAGAATATGGCAGAATGGGAAAGTTTGACTCTCGTGTGGACAAAGGAATACTTGTTGGTTACTCAAGTGCAAGGAAAGAATACAAGTGTTACAATCTAAGATTAAACAAATTTGTGGAAAGAATCAATGTAACAATTGATGAAACAAGCAGACCAGAATCAAAGAAAGAAGAAAACAAATCAATGGAACAACTTTTTGAAGAAGAAGATGAAAAAGAAGAAGAAGAGGAAGATGAAGATGAAGAGAATCCAACAGAAGTAGAAGAGCTAGTTTAGCCAGTATCTCCAAAGACACCTAGAAAACGAGTTCAAAAGAATCATCCTTCAGATCAAATTATTGGAAACAAAGATGCAGGAGTTGATACTAGAAGAAAAATCTGTTCACCAGAACAAACACACCTAGCACTCTTATCTACAATTGAACCAAACTGTTTTGAAGAAGCCAACAAGGACGAATTTTGGAATAAGGCCATGGATGAAGAATTGGATCAAATAGAGAAAAATGACACTTGAGAATTGGTTCCAAGACCAAAGAATAAGAATGTGATTGGTACAAAATGGGTTTTCAAGAATAAATTGAATGAAGATGGACAGGTTACAAGGAACAAATCTAGATTGGTATGCAAAGGATATGCATAGATTGAAGGAATCAACTTTGAAGAGACATTTACTCCAGTTGCCAGAATGGAAGCAATATGTTTTCTTTTAGCTTATGCATGCTCCAAAAATGTTAAAGTATATCAGATGGACGTAAAATCATCTTTTCTAAATGGGGAACTTGAAGAAGAAGTCCACATTGAACAACCAGAAGGATTTCAGTTGTAAGAGAACATAGACTATGTGTGTAAATTAAAGAAGGCCTTGTATGGTTAAAACAGGCTCCTAGAGCATGGTACTCCAGACTAGATAAGTATCTACAGCAGGTAGGGTTCAGAAAAGGAAGTGCAGACAACAACCTTTACATCAAGTTAAGTCAAGGTAATATTTTATTAATTGAAGTTTATGTTGATGATATTATTTTTGGTAGTGATGATGACAGGTTAAGCCAGAGATTTGCAAAAGACATGCAGAATGAATTTGAAATGTTGTTACTTAGAGATTTATCCTTCTTTCTTGGACTTCAGATACGTCAAAGCAACCAAGGAATTTTTATTTCTCAAACCAAGTATATCAGAGAAATGCTAAAGACGTTCGAAATGGAAGATTGCAAACCAGTTATCACTCCCATGCAAACCAGTTGTAAGTTGAGAAAAGATGATGATTCAAAGTATACAAATCAGAGGCAACATAGGTCAATGATTGGAAGCCTACTATATGTGACAACATCCAGACCAGATGTAATGTAGGCAGTTGGATAGGTGGCACAATTTCAAGCAACGCCAAATGAATTGCATGTATTAGCAGTAAAGAGGATCTTCAGATATCTCAAAGGAACAGAAGAGTTTGGATTATGGTATCCAAAAGGAAAATATCTATCACTTATTGCCTACACAGATGCATGTTGGGCAGGTTGTATCAATGACTGACGAAGCACCAGTGGAGCAACGTTCTACTTAGGTGAGTGTTCGGGATCATGGCTAAGCAAGAAACAATCATCGATATCTCTATCTACATCCGAGGCAGAGTATATTGCAGCAGCAACATGTTGTACACAGATTCTTTGGATGAAACAAACTTTGACAGATATACAGGTTGAGTATGATGAGCCCATTCCAATATATTGTGATAATAAAAGCACCATCAATATCTCAAAAAACTTGGTGATGCACTCTAAGACGAAGCACATTCCAATCAAGTATCACTTTCTATGGGAACAGGTTGCAAAAAAGAACATCAGAGTTGAGTATGTGAGCACAAAAGAACAAGTGGAAGACATCTTTACCAAACCACTTCCATGGGTAGCCTTTGAATATCTTCACCAAAGACTTCGAGTTATTTCTACTCCAAAAATGAATGCTTTTTGAATGCTTATCTTATATGTCTTACATGTACACGAGGAAGCACCATAAGAGGACGGTCTGTCAGGGGGAGCAGCCTCAGATGGAAATATACCTTTTCCATTAATGACAAAGGGGGAGAGATTTATCAGATGCAGAGGACAGAGGCATGGTTCCAGGGGGATAAGATTTATCAGATGCAGAGGATAGAGGCATGGTTCCAAGAGGAGCAAATTTATCAGATGCAGAGGACAAAGGCATGGTTCCAGGGGGAGCATGAGTGATATGATTTATGTATTGCATCAGAGTGTTTCCATCAATGCCAAAGGGGGAGATTGTTGATTAAGGTTGGTTTTCATTGATGTCAACCCTTGAAGAAAGCCTCATAGCACAAAGGTTTGGATAATGGACCCAATATTTTTTTATGTAAATATGACTCATTATTGTTTTTTCATGGTTGATAAGAAGTAAATATGGATGAACTCCAAAGTGGTCCCCTTATGGTGAAAGCCCTCACGGGAAGACACCTTGTAGAGTAAGAGAACCCATGCTTAATTGTGGAATAATGAGATGAAGGAAAGAGATTTTGTTAGGGAAAACATCCTAGATGGATAGTGATTTTCATTTCATTTCTGGTGGTATGTGGAACGTCACATAAATCTTCATGATTAGAAAGTTATGGTCATGAGAAGTTGGAGACCCCAGCTTTGGGTAATGGACCCAAGTTTGTTTGATGGGTAATGGTATGAGTTATGATATATTTTCAAATAATACTATTCTATATGGATATTACATTTCATTCCATTTCTAGTGGTATGTAGAACATCACATAACTCCTCACGGTTTGAGAGTTATGGCCTTACGAAGTTGGAGGACCCTCATATGTCATCTAGAAGCCCCAAAAGGTCAAAGTAGTCAGAGTGGTTTAAGATATTCTAAAAGGTAAATAATAAAATGAAGTGATGAGTGTATTATAATTCAAAGTGAATACAAAATAAATTATTTCAATAATAAATTTAATGGAGAAATTAGAAGTGGACCCAACCCTAAAATAAGGAAAGTGGGTCAAGTGACCTAGA
>ML798137.1:197157-228176 GCA_009831015.1 Picea engelmannii
CCAACACTGGCTTGTTGACAAGGTATTTGAGAGATGAATGGTCTGTAATCATCTTGAAATGTTTTCCCAATAAATAATGTTTGAACTTCTGAAGTGCATAGACCATAACTAATCCTTCTCTCTTTGGTATTGTAATTATGTTCTGACTCTAACAATTTCCTGCTAGAAAATGCTATAGGATGGTCCAATTCCCCTGCTCCTGGCTGTGCCAGCATAGCTCCAAGTGTTATGTATAATGCATTTAAATGCACATGGAATGTCTTTTCCCAATCTGGGAATAGTAGTATTGGTGCGATTACCATCTTCTCTTTTAAAGTGTCCAATCCTCGCTGACAATCCTCATTCCACTAAAACTTGTTGTATTTTGTCAACAATTTCTCCATTGGCACAGTGATCTACGCATATCCTTTTATGAATTTCCCATAGTATTCTTTGTGTCCCAATGTTTCTCTTAACTGACATACTGATTTTGGTGGTGGTAGATTAACAATTACTGCAATATTGGCAGGATCTACTAGCAAGCCTTGTTTGCATACTATATGGCCCAATAGTATCCCAAAGGATGTTCCGAAGATGCACTTATTGATTTTTAACAATATATGACATTTCCTTCATATTTATAACATCATCATCAACACCCCTACATGGTCTTTCAACAAACTTTAAATTGTCCAATCATCCAGATATACCTCTAGAATCTGGTAAATGAATTCTTTGAATGCAACTATGACTACTCTGGAAAATATTGTTGGTGCATTATTCTGTCCAAACGACCTGATTGTGTATTGGTAGGATCCCCATTCTGTGGAAAAAGTGGTCTTGTATCTGTCTTTCGGGGCTATCTTGATCTAATGGTAGCCTGAGAATTTGTCAGTGAATGAGTTAGTTTCCCGACCTCCTACATTCTCCAAAACCTCATCTATGAAAGGAGTTGGGAAAGGGTCATGTAGGAAAAAATCATTCAATTTACTCAGGTCAACACATATCCTTATCCATCCCTAATTATTCTCCTAAACTACCATAGGTCTTACCCATTAATATTCCTCTACAGGTTCTATGATTCCAACCTCCAACATCCTGTCAATTTCTGCTTTCACTTTTTGTTTATATATTGGGTTTAGTCTATAGGGTCTTTGTCTTGTTGGTCTCGACTTAGATCTGAGAGGTATCTTCATTTCACCTAGATCTCCTGCTATGCCTTTCATCTCTATGATTTTTTTTTGAAATAGGTCGTTGTACTTGTGTAGTAACTTTGTTATGCTTTCCATTGTTTTCTCATCCTAGTAGTCTCCAATGATGGCCATTTTGGGATTATCAACTGTCCCAATGTTGACTTTCTTCACCTTTCTCGACACAAAAAATAATTCTAATTCTAGAGGTAGACCTTCCACTTCCATTTCACCTTCAACTTACACAATATGAATGTTTCATAGGTCATCTTCATCTGGTGATTCTTCCTACACCTAGTAGCATGACAATAGTTCTTTTATTGTCTGTCTGTTCTGCTATTGTTCTTTTGTCATGAGTTAAAATTTCAGTTCTTTAATGAATATCACTCCTTTGATTCATTGAAGTGTTGAGTCTATGTTGGGGTTCTCATGCTCAAATGAGAAAGTGACTATAAAATTCTGTTGTAAAACTGTCCAGTCTGTAGTTCCTCTACACAATTCTTGTTTTGTATACCAGTTTGTTGGAATCCCTTCTAATGTGTGAACAAAATGATGAGGCCATTCCTTTGGTGGTGTCATCCTCCATAATGTTCTGTACTTCTCCAATTTTTCTACTGGTCCCCCTTGTCCATCATATTTCTGCAGCTGGTTGCTTCCTTTTTCTGCGCCAAACCTGATGCACAGTAACCGCTTACATTGGTACCATTTCTTAACTGTCTCTTTGTGCATACCCCATCATCTTGTAGGTTTTTCCTTGAGTTCTATATCCATGGCTAAGAGACTCTATTTTTCTAACACTTCATCTTCATATTGTGTTAAGAATGATTCTAAGTCATTCACCACACGGAAACTGGGAGGTTCCCTTATCTCCGTACCTACCCATCTTATTGCGCGGTCTATTCTTGCGCATCTTCTTGTGGAGACTTCGTGTAACCTCTACTGCCAATTATCTAAGATGGTATATGAGTCTGAAGCACATGAGGTGATGCTTCTACAACTGAGTATCCCATCTATAGTTGGGTTCACATAATATTCTTCTTACACGGTTGTTCTGTACAACTGGGTAATTTCCTGCAGGTCTAAGAAAGTAGGTTCTACAAACCTTTCCCCTTCTGATGGGTCCAATGGTGCAATGACTCTATATTATCCTGTCTCGAATGTCATCTTCCTCATCTTTAAGTTGATTATGGCCTAATTGTCAAATGCCTAGTCCAAGCCAAGCAATGTTGGGTAAGGTGCTATGCCATCCACTATCTCTATGACTTCGAAATCGACTTTAGTGCGCACTCCATATAGATCTACTGTCACCGCCTTTAGTCTTACAATTGGTAGAACTCTGTGTTGGTTTTATAGTTTCATCTAAACATGTGAATAGGCTAATGTGGGTTCTCCCATACATTTCCATGTCTTCTTGGGTAGCATATTTTTTTTAGATCCTAAATCCAGTATAATATCTCCCATGTTGAAATCTCCAATGTTAGCGTTGAGTTTGAATTCTTTGCTTGTTCTCCTCCTTGTATGCAGATGATTAACTATTTTCTATTCTAGCTTTCCTTCTACCTCTGTGCTACATCTTTCTAGCATATTTTGACATACTTTAATAGATGATGGATCATTTATTAGTTTAATAAAGGATTTCAAAAGACCCTTAATTGTACTTACTTTTCCCAGGGGCTGTGCTTATTTGGTGTGATTGTTGTGGGGAAAATCTCCCTACGGACTAGAAAATAGAGTTCAGACTTTGCATGCATATATGACTTGAGAGAAACTACTTTCTACCTTCATCCCTAGATTTAAATCCCCTTTTCTTAGTAAATTCATGGAAAGATCAACCTACCTCATTCCTGATGTTTGATGTCGATCCTTCGTTGTACTTGATTACTTGTTCACAATACTCCTTCCAAAGCTGACCTGCATCCAAGACAAGCAACAACTATGCATGCATCCTACTTATATACCAACAGGTTAGAAATAAAAAACATGTACTAATCAAACTATAAAAAGTTCATGAATTGGGATGGGAAAAACATCTTCTTTATTACTTTGAATGAGTCAACTTACAAAAGTTGAGACCGACCGCCGCTCTGCGAACCTGATCCTGGGCTCCTCTTCTACTATCCTCCAACTACTTTTCTTTGAATCTCCTTTGGCACAAGGAAAGGCTAAAGGGTTGGGACAATGGGAATACGTAAATGGGTAGAGTTTCTTTTCTATATTTTCCTCCTTCCAAATGGGACCCCTACCCCTTCTTTTATAGGCTAGAAGGATCTAGGTATTTGGACGAACCCTTGACCATGCATGGCTGAGAGTTTTAGTTAACTCACCCATAGCTTTTGTGTTCCATCGACAACTTTCCTTTTTTTCATGCTTTTGTCAGTCCACGTGGGTTGTTTTGGGTCAGCCAGCATGTACATGCATGCAGTAATGGAGTAGTGCTCGTGGGCCTTTATAAAAGAGGATTTTCAAGGAGTTGTTCAATAATGCTTTGGTAAAGAAGGGATATGAGTTGGCCTGATGCCAGGTAATCATGTGTGGTTCAATTTAGGGTTATAACAGATGCCCCCTAATGTATGAGGTCAGAATAGCATATGATGGCTGAAATACCTTACCAATCTTTACTGATGTGCCGAACGATTGATCCCAAGGATCAGGAACCGAGAGGTGTCATCTGCAAAATAACAAATGTCTCACCAAGGTGGGAATACCCATGCTCGGGATAAAATAAAATCATGTCTACCAATCAAATACACTGTAGATCCATGTTAAATAACTATAAAGAGTAGTCGCGAACCATACACACCAGAGCTACATCTCGAAATTAGAAAGATATACATATAGAGTATCCATCTTCCAGAAGTTGATTCGGCCTGATGGCTGGAGATGGGATCTTCAGAGCTCAAGCAACAACTTCAAAATCTTCAAAACTCGGGTAGGAGTGTAATATGAGTGTACTACTGCACTACCCAGAGGTCTTCGATGGCTCGTCGGTCATGGACTTGATAATATTGAGGATTAGACTGAAGGCTTCAGTGATTTCGAACAAGGACTTGATTGGATGTTCAGGATGGCTGGGTATGAGGACAAGAGACATATTGTAGAGGGGCCGACTCAGGCTTGGTTACAAACTTCTCTTGGATAATAGCACGACATATGATGAGACTCAGGCAACATGGCATTAATCATACGTCTACGAAGCAGGAGGCAATGCAAACTCTCCATATGTTTGGAAGAATAACCAAACAATGGAGGACACAAATCTATATAGCGAGAAAATCTTCCTAAGGTCGTATTACATCCCATAGTCTAATGAAAAAGTGGACATATGTGATTTATCCAAGGGTGACTCATTATGCTTCCAATAAAGAAAATACTTTTCCCTTCCTCTTTTTGGGGTATATTTGATTTTTTTGTTCTTTTCAATAATTGTGGAAAAAGAATAAAGGAATGTTACGTTACAAAGGAGAAATGAGTGTTGCAAACATACAAGCTCAAGGCACAAGGACAAGACTGATGTTTTAGTAGAATGATACTCGAGAAAAATCCTCCGGGTGCCAAAGGTGTTAAGTCGCATAAGCAAACTGTTACAAGGCTGGCGTATAAGGTATGAAAACATAGTTAACAAAACAGACAATGGTAACATCCTTCATTGTAAGTTTAACGAGTCCAGAGAAGGTAAGATCCATGGTTTTTCATGTTTAGAGAGTCTGAAAAACATAAAAGGAGACTCCATTTGGGTACCTTTTTCGAAGGTAGTCTAGTCAGTTCGAAAAAAGGGTAAACTAGCACCGACAAGACGTCTATTCAAAACCATTTTAACGAGTGTGATAAAGACAAGATCACTTGGCCATTTTTTCATTTTTAAGGAGTCTGAAAAAAGCTTAACTATGGACTCTGTTAGGAATGTTCTTCTAGACCAATTTCAAAAGAGTGTGAAATAATAAGGTCACTTGACAATCTTTTCAATTTTAGGGAGTCTGAAAAGAGGTTAACTATGGACTCTGTGGGGGTTCCTTCTTCATAAGTTTAGTCCCTTAGGCCTGAAAAAGGGATAAAATTATACCTGAGAGTACTCTTCTATAGAGCTGAAGTTCCATAGAGTATTACTTTGTTTGTACAGTTGACCGTCTGGACCGAAAATGGGGTAAACTACCGCCGGACAAACATGACTTCAAATTTCAGTTTAACGAGCATGAAAGGCCACAAGATCGCTCGAAAATATTTTCATGTTTAGAGGGTCTAAAAAGGGATTAAAAGAAGACCTGTTATTTTTTGGGAGTCTTGAGGGTGAGATCAAGAGTGAAGAAGAATCATGCAAATGAGGCTCAAACTCATATTCAGGAAAGACTATAAGGACTCCCGAGCCTACAGTGTTTTAGAGATGGCATGGACACCATAATGCAATTAGGACCTACCTAGGGCATCCATGTTCTGGTAAGCTCTACCGCCAAGTTGTGACACTTCTAAAGCAGATATGTTGGTTCCATGTCACAACCTAATGGGATCGATCCTATGGCAGAGAAAAAAGGCAATGAGACACAAAAGTCGGGGTAGTAACCTAACCTATATGCTCAAGTTGATTCTTGGAAATTTTTTCCTGGACTGTCAAAACTTCCTCAAAACTCAAAAAAAGTGTCCCAATACCCGATCAAATCCCTCCCATATAAATCTTGAATCGCTCTAAATGGTTTTTGGTATAAATAAAATGATAAGGTAGGCAAAAAAAGTGAAAAAAGAGGCCAAAAAGTCTATAAATAGAAGCTGGCAACTCATTATCACCATCGCTGATTTGGAAATTGACTTTGGAGCCAAAAGACCCCCTTTGATAAAAGTGGTGATTCCGAGAGCTACAATGGATGAAACAAACTTCCATCTGGACCAAGTAAGTACAAACTCCCCTATCTATCTATTCAATTCTTTATTTTGGTTTTTTATTTCATGTTTTGGGTGGGCGTTGAACTTTAAAAGGTCGGCCCTAGGTCCATGCGGGCTGTCTCTGGACAGGCCGCATGTACACTTGGGCAAAGTAAAACCTGCCCGCATGTACACACGACTGTCACCTAGACAACACACGTGGACCCCCCTTCATAGACAAAAAGAACTAAAGAACACTCACTCACCCTCTTGAACTTGGTTGTTTTGGCAGGATGTATGTCCATTGGAGGGAAAGGGAGCATGAAGAAGTTAGTGAATTGGTTGCGGGAGATCCGAATGCCATGGCCACGTTGATGCAATGTAGTTTACTAAAGTTCTTCCTGTGTCTGTTTATGCGAGCGCAATTGAGACTATTGAATGCCTTGGTTGACTATTGGCACCCTGATGCAGAGGCCTTCATGCTAGAGGGGAAATCACTAGTGCCCATCACTGAGGATATCTACTTTTTGACTGGCCTCTCAAGGAGAGGGGAACCAATCAATTTCAGGAAATTTCCATCGGGGCCGCATAACATAGTGGAACTGATAGCCCTGCACTGTGAGGCTAGGACAAACCGTTTGAGATCCTAGGTGCCCATAAGTAAGATTACTAACCTGTCGTTGCAAGTGATATTACTGCTCATTGGGCGGATTACCGATTCAGCGGACTTGCATCATGTGTCCCGTGCACAGATGAACTGTTCTATCCAGTGCTTGAATGCACAAATGTTTGACTAGATTACCACACTATTGGAGTGTATGAAGAGGCAATTGATAGATTGTCGTCAGCGGACACAGAGGAACTTTGGGTTCGGGATGATTTTGTGTTCATTCTTTTTCAAGAGAGTTTCAAGCTTTAGTCCTCGGGAAGTGGTACGAGGACACCAGGCCTCTTTTCCTGCTGTATGTAGATGGGCAGTATTACTTCCATGACAGGGTGGTGGAAGGACCAATGAGTCCTTCGATGATGAATTTTTTGCATGGATGTCACGACAGATCCCTGTGATCGAGGATTACCCATATGTAGGGATAGACTTTTTGAGAGATCCTGAGATACCCGTGCCTCATGGTGAGGAGCGAGGGGAGATGGGTAAGTCTCCACCTTTGTAGTTTTTTTTTTTTTTGTATATGTAATTTTTATGTCGTTTTTGTTATATATATCATTTTTTTTTTATATGCCAGAGTATTTGAAGGATATACGTTTATTGCATGCAGATGTGGGACCAATGCGACCTACTGATTATGCACGGAACAGGCGTCGTCCTCAGCCAGAAGCTGCAGTTGCCGCTGCCAGGGGACCAACAGTAGCAAGAAACCTCCCAGTTGGGGAGGCTGAGAGGGTACTTAGACGAGTTGAGCGGAACTTTACTGCACTCACTCACAAAGTCCTGATGGCAGAGATTGAGGACTTGCCACCATCCATGCAGCCTCATGTAGTGGGGGCACCTCGGACGTGGGTCTGATTGTTTAGACGTTTATCCCATGTTGTGGACCAGTATAATAGGTCCCATAGGCCCTGAACTTATTTAGAATTTTTACGTGCCACGAGCACTACTTGTATATATTTTTTGAGGGCATAAGCCCTGTGACTCGTTATTGGTCCTATTTTTGAGGCACTTGCATCCATCTATGTACTTTGGTTACTTTATGATATTATATTTGTTTTTTTGATCTTTTATGTCTTATGGATCACGTGTGCAAAAATGTATTTACATGCTTGTGTCAATGTTCTTTCATATGTGTGCAAGATGCCAATCTAAAATTTGATTAGCTAGAGTATCTATAAGTTGGTTTAATCTCCTAGGAACATGAAAATATGTAATATAATCAAATTTTTGTTCTAAGAGACGTACCTTAGAACAAAAATTTTAATCATGAACCCGGTATACTCTATTTAACTGAGACACAACCAATTGAGCATCGAGATAGACGTGGAGATGAGAGATACCCAATGACAAAGTGTCACGAAGCAACTCAATAACTGCACTGTACTCAGCGACATTATTTGTGGTGTCACCTAAGCATATACCTCCAGAAGATAACAACTGGCCCTGAGGTGTAAAGATTACCCAAGCTGTGGAGGCAAGCCTCTAAGTGTGCTGACTAGCACTGTCTGCATACCCAACGAACACCTTGGAATCACTTGACATCTTCCATATTGACGAAATATAACATCAATGACACGTCCATAACATTTAAAAGAAACTAAAAAGTAAAAGTACAAAGACTATACATATGTTACAAAAAGTTACCCACAGTGACCTGCCTATGAGTAATACTTCTTGAGGTAGAGCCCATTTCTAGGCTCCGCCAAAGCATTCCCTTTGAAATCAACCAGACGATAGGTGCCATTTTTTAATGCCTCTTTTATGATGAAAGGTCTGAACCACATGGGTATGAATTTTTCTACCCCTAGGGGGTCCTTATCTTGGTCATAGACCAGGACAAGGTTGCCTTTAGAGAAAATCCAAGGACGAACAGACCTATCATACCAACACTTGACCTTATGTTTGTGAGCCTTGTTGGCTAGGGCTGCATCACGACACTGCTCATTGAGCTGCTCAAGGTATACTAACCATTCTTCAAGTGGAGAAGTGTCTGGCAATAATTGTACCACCAATTTTAGAGATGGGATCTGACATTCGATGGGAAAGATTGCCTTCGGCTCGTAAATGAGTTGAAAAGGTGAGAAACTGGTTGTATTCTTAATAGATGTTTGGTAAGCCCATAATGTCGAGTATAACATCAAATGCCAATTTGACTTGGCTAAGTTGATAGTTCGCTGTAGAATAGTCTTAAGAGTTTTGTTTACAACTTCCACCTGCCCATTGGCTTAGGGGTAGTAGGATGATGAATGCTCTTGCTGTAACCTAAGATTTGATGTTAATTCGGTCATCATTTGGTTCTGAAAGTGACTGCCATGGTCAGTAACAATCTCTCTCGGGATGCCAAACCATGCTATGATCTAGTTGAATAAAAATAGAGCTGCAGTCTCTCCATCATCTTTAAATGTTGGAGAGACTACAGTGACGATGATATAGCGGTGCCCCCTTGCTGAAGGAGGGTTGCAAGTAGTGTAATCAATCCCCCACTTGGTGAAGGGACCAACTGTGATGACAGGAAACATGGGAGCGGGATGTGCCCTCATCTTCCGAGAGAAGATTTGGCACGGATGGCACTTCTTGACCGATTCTATACAATCTTTGATAAGTGTTGGCCAGAAGTAACATTCTCATAGAATATTTTGGGTTGTTTCCAACCCAGAAAAATGACCGCCATAAGCTACAATATGGAAATCATTAAGCATGATAACTGCCTCATCATGAGTGAGACATTGACGTAAGATGCAGTCTACACCTCTCTGATACAACGTATCATTGAGTATGAGATAATTCTTAGCCTAATGGTGTATACGCTGACGCTCATCAAGAGAAGCAGAAGTGGGGCACTTCAAAGTTTGGAGATAGATAAGTATATCTCCGTACCATGGATCTGAAGATGTGATCAAAAACATATCTCCCCAGATAGGTGATTCTTCAGGCACAATGTCACCTGACTCAACTGGAAGTTCCGAAATAAGCTCTGCGAAGACCAATGACTTTTTGGACTTTGCTAAAACAAATTCTAAGTCAAACTCCTAGAGGATGAATATCCATCTACTGATTTTTTTTCCTATAACCCGTCGTGTCAACATGGACTGGAATGGATTCACGACAGCAATGACGGTGGTCTTGTGAAATAGAACATAATGACAGAACCGTTGAACAACATGAATTGATGCCAATGCAAGTTTTTTGATATGAGAATAATTGAGTGTCGGTCCTACGAGGCCTTGGATCAGGTAATAGATCACCTATTCTGAGAACAAATCATATTCCTGAACTAAAACCATGCCAATGGTTGACTTTGCTGCAGCCAGATATAATAAGAAATCTTTGTTATAGTTAGGTGGTCGTAGCAGAGGGGCGCTTGTGAGGGCATGTTTTAATGCATCAAAAGAGCGTTGAGTGACATTGTTTTAATGCTTTAATGTTTTAATGTTTTAATTTTTTAATGCATCAAAGGAACATTTTTCTTCAGTAAGCGCATAAAGCCCTTGATGATTTCGGCATAGTTGGCGATGAAGCATCGTAAAAAGTTCGCCTTGCTTTGTAGACTCGGAAGTTGAAGGATTGTGCATGGGAGGGGCAACTAGATTATTGCCTACATCTTGAGAGGATCAACCATGATCCCTATTGTTGATACGATGAAACCTAACAAACATCCCGACGTTATGCAGAAGCTGCACTTGTTTGGATTCAAGCGAATCCGAAAGTAGTGATAGTGTTCGAAGATCAGTCTAAGGTGTGTGGGATGATCCATTCTCTTGCGAGATCATGATGCTAAATCATCTAGATAGGCCTCGACTATATGCTTGAGATCATGAATAGCAAAAGACATGGCCCGTTGGAAGGTGGCACCAACATTTTTAAGACCAAAAGGCATTTTACGATACGCAAATGTACCTCAAGGACAAATGAATGTTGTTTTGTGTTGGTCTTTGGGTTTGATTTGGATTTGATTATATCTTGAGAAACTGTCCATGAAATAAAAGGCCTCACAACCAACACATTCATCAATGATCTGGTCAATGAATGGTGCTGGAAAATTATCTTTGGGACATGCCTTGTTCAAATCATGGAAGTCAGTACATACATGAATCGTGCCTTGTTTTTTATTGACCGGCATAGGATTTGACATCCATTGAGTCAAATGGATAGGATAGATAAAACCTGCTTTTAGCAATTTCTCTACCTCAATATTGATGGCTATTGCTTTCTTAGTATTAACTAGACAAAGCTTCTATCATATAGGCTTGGCATCAGAATACGTTGTGATTTCATGTTCAACTATTTTTGGATTGATACCTGGCATTTCCTCATAAGACTAGGCAAAAACATCACATAATTCTTTGAAAAGATCCATGTAGATTTGAATCTCTTTGAGGGAGAAATCCGCTCCGATGAAGACGTTCTCCATGACACCAGGGTTTGGGGAGATGTTGATTGGTATAGTTTCAGTGATAGTTTCCATATTGCCATCAACATAGATTTCATGTGTAGCTAAGAGATTGATAGGACACGACTGATTTCCCATCAAGGTCATGGTGAATTCTCCTGCTTCAATTCAGCTTAAATCTGGGAGAAAATATGATCTGTGATGAAGATCTTCCCAAGGTTTGTCCGGACTAGTCATTACTTCGATTACTGCTTCATCAGAAGGAAATACTAAGTCTAATGAATCGATGTTAGCAAGAGAACCTTGAGCCCAAATAGGCTCTTGAAGTGGATCTAACTCTTGTGCAGGAGTCAGATCAGTGTTAGCTAAATCTTGCTAGACTAAAGAGTACACTACTTCAGCTGCAGACAAGGGAATGGACATTCCTGTGTTCCCTGTCTCATCCATTGGGGCCGATGGGGAAGGAAGTATCCAGGGATCTTCAAAATAAGTCATGCGGAACGATGAAACTTGAAAAATCTCAACCTTATGGTGATTGGATATAAATTTGATATCACCGTGAGGAGGTGGGTAATCGAAGGTACCCATCAAGGATGGGCACAAAAAACTCTTATGTTGACGACACCTAGTTGAGGATTATCAATCATTGGGACCGTGGATGCCCCCAAAGCTGGGTCAGGTCTGGAGAAAGAAAATTGATCGATGGTCACTATCCAGCCCTCGTGTGGAAACAACAAGACCCAGAAAACTGTAGCAACCACAACTTGCATAGAATAAGTCCAACTCCGGCCTAACAAGAGGCTATAGTCGAGGGGATCATCGACTACCTCTACTTCAACACACATGGTCTTCCCTCCTAACTGCACAAGGAACGAAGGAACGATGCCATGTGGTTGGAACGAATGACCGTCGAAAGCAGTTAGGAGAGTAGGGGATGGAGACAAAATGGGCTAGCCAATGACTTCCAACATGCCAATGACATAACGCATGTTGAGGCGCCCTCATCAACCACCGTACTGAAGATATTCTGAGTAAAAGTTTTCATGGGATAAGCCACTACTATCTGAAATGCTACATGGTAAGGCAGACAAGGTTTTAAGTCGGTTGTATCCAACATGATGGTACCTGGATTACAAGTCTCGGTCGAACCTAAAGCAGTTAACAAGGCTTTCCTCTGAGAAGGGCAGCTTTGGAGGACCTCCAAAGAAAACATTTCACAAGGGGTTTGTGATAAATCCTCCACCACAGAGTAGTTCTGGGTGACCCTTGCATTTGGTTTATGAGAAGCTTTTTTAAATGCACCTTTTGGAATGCGTGTCATTGTTTCTCCCAACATCTTCTCAATTTGTAGAGGAAGAGATAGGAGGTCAGCTTCTTTACCCTTCTCAGAAGTTCTTGTTTTACTATAGTCGTGCACTCTAGTTGATATAAAAGAATGACCCCTAACCATATAAACATTCATGGATGTGGGGTTGTTCGGAGGCGGGCAGGTTTCTTGGCTGCCCCCTTCTGCGCTTGCAGAGGCTTGAGTTAGATTTTGTCCATGTTGAAAATGATTAGTCAACACTGCCTGTTGTTTCCGCGTGACAAATTTTTGGGCCTTGACAAGTCGAGGACATAGATGGGTCGGGTGGTATTCCACACACAAGTTTCATGGATACCTCACCTTCTGTTTTTCAGTGTTGTCCCCACCAGCATTATCGTTGGGTTTGTCCCCCTTACCCTTCTTTCGTTGTTTTTTCTTCCCTTCAGGCTACTGGGTGGCCTTTGGTTTAGTCGATTGCACTGTGTGTACTTCTGACGTTTTGGTAGGGGGAACAGCCAAAGCAGTAGTTTGTCTAGCCGTTGTGTGTTGTATAGATAACTGCTGCAATTGCTTCGTCAATTTTTCAATGGGCTTTGTTTGTGCTGAACCCACAATACCATCGGCATGTGGTCCATCTCTCTGTATAGTTTTATCTAGTATTGAACATGGCACATCTGGAAAGATGTTGTATAATAAACTAGACTGAGAATAGATGAGCTCAAACTATTGATCCCTCATGATGGTGTCTTCTTCGGAGAAAAATCCTGACGTCGCAACGTCTTTGGATAATTGTGGGACCAAAGACATAAGGAACCACTCAAGAAGGAATGCTGGTGGGACTGGTACCTTGATTAACCTCTTCCGGCGTCTCCATTCTCGGATGTGATCAGAGATATGGTTCGCTATTTTCCATTCGAAATTGGCGAGCAGCTCTGTGCCAACATCATTTCTCACAGGTAACTGGAAATGGTTCAGGAAATCCATCGCCAGTTCGCCAAAAGAAGGGTATCTTGAGCGATCAAGATCAATGTACCATTTCGCGACACTCCCAATGAGAGTATGTTGAAACAATCGCAACTGTACAGAGTCATCTTTCAATGAGTTAGATGAGCACCAAAGATGGAAGGTAGTCACATGATCTCCTGGATATTCGTTAGGCTTGGCTTCGAACTTTGGAATGTCTAAAGGAAACTTCGTCGGCATAGGAGGCCAACGTGGATCATGACAAATAGGGTCATTCAACAACCTTGTCAAATCTGGAAAGTGTAAAGTCACCAGGAATGGTAGTTTGGGTTGTTGCTAATAACCTGGGAAAAAGGGGCTTGGAGTTTGACTGGCACTAGGTTGCGAGGAAAAGTTTGGCTGCTGGCCCGGATTCTGGTAGAGACCATGGCCGTGGACAGTGTAAGGATTTTGCATATGTGGAGATATCATCGACTGATTTCCCAAATAGGACATAGATTGTTGGGCATGCATTATATTCGAAGGAATTTGGGAAGGATTTCCCCATGCTGGTCCCATGGGGATAGGCATAGTAGTTTATCCGGGGTTCCATTGATTGTGGAAAGAATTACCCCAGATTGACATTCTGGATGAGGGAACAGATCCCTGCCTTGAATTCCAAGGTCCTGCTAGGTTTTCCCCCTATGCAGGAATAGTACCCTACATAGGAGTAGATTGTCCAAAAATGGGGTTGCCCCCAGTCAGGAAAGTGGCTGACGAGAAGGTGTTGTTACCAAATGTTCCATTCAAAGAAAACAGTGTCGAACCTACCGACATACTATGTGAAGGTGTTCCTTGACTCCTTGCTCAAAGTAAACTATTGTGTGTAGGTTTCCCGACAGATTGCTAATGCGAGCCACCAAGTGAAGGGGACGAAGGAGGAATATGACCTCCTATGTAAGGAAAAACGTTAAAAGGAGCAGGATTGATCCCCATGTGAACTTGCAGAGGAGCTCTAGAGAACCTTTCCCCCAGACCCAAAGTCTGTAAAGTGGAGTAGGAAAGTACATGACTTGTACCCGAACTAGGCATCCCGTATGAAAACGGAGGGCCTGTCGCACTAGGTGTGAAAGGGGTTGTGGTCGCCGCCAAAGATGGGATTGAACCACTATGCGAAGTAGTTGCAGTCGAGACCATGGTGGATCGGACTGATGACGATGGGTTAGGAGATGAAAGCTCTTCTGTGGTGACAACTGTGGTGGGAATTGAAGAATTCCCAGAAGGGGTAACAACATTTGTTTCCATTGCTGTGTGCAACACTTTCTGGCGCTCGTAAAATTGAATTGGTACAATGAAAGGTGCCAAGAAAATAGTGGTTAGGGTTTCAACTAGGCTAAGAGCGGTTGCTTCAAGGTCCAAAACGGTCGATTCCTCCGGGGGTTGGTCGGGCATAATGGTTTGTAACTCGGTCGCTTCAAAAGACCCTTGTTGGTCTAGCTTTCACCTTAATGGTGGCGGGGGTGGCTCGAGTGTAACCGACGGCAAGCCAAGAAGCCTTCATGACCAACAGAGCTCAGGATCCTCCACTGTCTGAGAAGATCCAAGAAACTTTAAGGTAGTCTAAACGTTCAAAAGTAACACACACTAATTTTTTTTTTCCTAGAAGATAAGACAGGCAAACACTAAATTAATTGGAAGAACAATTACAACAACCAACACTAGAGCAACTTATCGATGCAAGTGAAAATCGAACATGGAAGAACCCTCTAGGTATACTCTGAAAAGTGTGGCCTGATGTTTGTCCTAGGTACCATGGTATACCCCCGCAGTCACCTGTGTATGTCACTAAAAAGGATTGGAAACTAGGTTGCCAGCGTGCGAACAATCACCAGGTGGGTACAGTCAAAAGTCGGGTAGACCATAATGAGCAGGGTATCGAGACTGAAACTTGTCAAGGGTATCGAGAGAAAATGGTTCGAAAGACAATTGAGGACCTCAAATGGATTTGAGACGCATGAAGCCCCATGGAAAATGCAAACGACGAAATCCCAAAACAAGCCCTCTATATGTGTTCTCCACTACGATTGGTCTAGCTTTGGAGGGGTTATCTCCGCTACCTTACCGCACATGACCTCATGTTTATCCCCTGTGTTAGAGGGGGGTCCCAGATAAATTTCATGACACTGGAATTAGACACTCCCTAACTCAGACTCCAATGTTTGTTTTTAAAATGGCCTTGAAGTGTTTCCTCTCCAACCTAATCCAAGGCCCTAATCCTGAACTAGTTGGTGAACCCTACAAACATAAAATTCTAGTAGATTTTAAATTTAGCATTAATTTTATGGATTTATGTTATGTCAAGGGGTATGAAGGTGAAACTGATGATGTGAAAAAGACAAAAGAAATGAATGAATAAAAAAGCTGGAAACAAAACTTTTACTTAATGCAAAATTTCAACAACTTTTCATTTTTTTTTTTTTAACTTTTCTAAGATTTTGGACAGCAAACTCAAAGGAATTTCACTCGACTACGAGATACTTATGATCTAAGTGAACTGCAAAAACTTATGAAATAATCGAATTTTCCCTGGCTAATAATGCAGAAACACACTCTTCAACCAAACAAGAAAATGAAAAGAGTTTTTTTTATTTAAATGCTAGTAAGAAAGAAAGGAAAAATATGGACAAGCAAAAACCAAGAAAAACAACTCTAGCCTAGTCCCATATCACAAAGAATCAGGTCAAAAATCACACACTAGAAACTTTTTTTTAAGAACAATGATTCTCACACTTGTCTAAAAACCTTAAAAATTCTTTTATTTTTAACTGAGAAAAAGCAGGCTAACAGTAAGATTAATCCTAAGATACTGACTTCTCACACAAAGATTCAAACACCTGAGAGGAATAATTCTTATCAAGGGAAAGGATGACTGCCTTACCCTAAAAAAAAAGTATCTTGTACAAGCACGTGACTGTTAATCAAACAAAACACATGCGAACGTGCGCTGGATAGATACAGAGGGAATGTACACGCGGGCTGGCCTTGTACAGGCCGCATGTATATCTAAACTTTGAGAAAAATGAAAACAGAGAACCCAAAACTAGGAAGAGACCACTGATACTGATAACCAGGATCCCTTGAAGGCTTGAACACTCTTTTTAACATAAAAACAAATAATTTAACGAAAAAATGATAAGGAAAAAAACAATCTGAGATAGGACTACTAGCAAACAAGACTCAGGCAGAATTCCAGAAAATCCCCTGAGAATGTGTGATTCTGATAGGGAAGAGGATGACTACCTCTGAAGTTCTTTGAACTCTACACGCTACTGCTACTTCTTTATCTAGCGTTCACACATAGGCTGCAAGAGAGTAGGGCACGAGTACACACGTGCAAACCTTATGTAGGCCACGTGTACCTCTGTGGGTCCCGAAAAACACAGTCAAGCAAAAGATAGGGAAAGCAGGTATGGAAAACCAGACTCCCTACTAGCTCAGACCTTATAGAAACTAAAAGAAAAAACAGGCAAGAAAAACTAGTATGTAAAACTACCCAAAAACTACATAAAATTCCAGGAACCCTAGAGAGTCTCCCCAGTACGGTCGCCAATTCTATTGTGGGGAAAATCTCCCTACGGACTAGCAAATAGAGTTCATACTTTGCATGCAGATATGACCGAAGAGAAACTACTTTCTACCTTCACCCCTAGATTTAAAGCCCCTTTTCTTAGTAAATGCATAGAAAGATCAACCTACCTCGTTCCCAATGTTTGATGTCGATCCTCCATTGTACTTGATTACTTGTTCGCAATACTCCTTCCAAAGATGACCTGCATCCAAAACAAGTAAAAACTATGCATGCATCCTACTTATATACTAACGGGTTAGAAATAAAAAACATGTACTAATCAAACTATAAAAATTTCATGAATTGGGATGGGAAAAACATCTTCTTTATTACTTTGAATGAGTCAACTTACGAAAGTTGAGACCAACCACTGCTCCGTGAACCTGATCCTGGGCTCCTCTTCTACTGTCCTCCAACTTCTTTGCTTTGAATCTCCTTTGGCACAAGGAAAAGCTAAAGGGTTGGGACAATGGGAATACGTAAATGGGCAGAGTTTCTTTGCTATATTTTTCCTCCTTCCAAATGGGACCCCTACCCCTTCTTTTATAGGCTAGAAGGAGTTAGGTATTTGGACGAACCCTCGACCATGCATGGCTGAGAGTTTTAGTTAACTCACCCATAGTTTTTGTGTTCCATCGACAACTTTCCTTTATTTCATGATTTTGTCGGTCCACGCGGGTTGTTTTGGGTCAGCCAGCGTGTACACGTGTGCAGTAATGGAGTAGGGCGCGTGGGCCTTTATAAAAGAGGATTTTCAAGGAGTTGTTCAACAGTGCTTTGGTAAATAAGGGATATGAGTTGGCCTGATGCCAGGTAAGCATGTGTGGTACAATTTAGGGTTATAACAATGATCCAGTGATGGAGGCATCTCATATGCTGGTACTTCCATATTATGCTACACAATTGATGTCGATGCAATTTACGACTTCACAAATTCTTGTCTGGATTGCTTGAATATCTCCTTTTCGTTATGCGCATCAATCTACTTGTTCGATTCGACATTCTTCTTAACCCATTGGTGTTGTGACATACCCCAATAATAAAGTATTTTTTTATTTTTGAAATGTGCTGGAAATTTATTTCCGTTTTTCGAAAATTCGAATCTGGATTTTTTTTTCCATTTATGGCAATTCTGAATTTTGAATTTAATAATTGTAATTAATTATTGTGACTGTTGGGTAGAGATCTAATCTGACTCAACTAACTAGTTGACTATGACACTTGTATAAAAACATAATATTTATATATTAAATGCAGGAGGACAAATGGAACAACCATGTTAAAATCAGCTGACCATGACTCCATGAATGGGGAACATGTTGGAACTACCTCTGGACTGATTATTACAAGTGGAAAATCAAATATTTGGCCAATAGAAGCCCCTGAAAATTAGGGATTAATAAAGCTACGAAAACCCCCAAAGGAGGGAAAAAAAGACCTGGGCAAAAATTGATAAATAGCATATGTGAGGAGGCAGGATGCTGCCAAGTATGATGGGAAAGGATTGTGAGTCCTCTTGCTATTATGAGCACTGATAAGAAAGTGTGAGGCAAGGGGATAACTATTGAAAGATTTGGAATAATGATGAGGAGTCTCCAAGTTCGCCCTCATGGATTCATGGTCAGGCTAGGGGGTGAATCAGGGAAGCAGTTTTGGCTACCCTGTTCTACGATTGGGAGGAACATGGTTGTTCCCTTTGTCTTCCCGTGGATTGGATTCAGATATGTTGAGCTACCCTTCTCTATTATGAATGGCTATGTTTGATTGATGTCATGTATTTTTTGGGTGATTCTATCTAATTGCGTGAAACATAAATGATTTGAATGATCATATCTGTTCGCTGTGAGGATTATATGGAAATCTGTATGTATATAGAGCTATAATACGTCTGCTGAAATGTTTACATCTGACTGTTGAAGCATATATATTTTTGTTGCAGAAAATGAAATCCTTTCGTGGACATAATTTGTCTATCATGGTACTAAAATTTCGATCACAGCCCAAAATTCTGGAGTGGTCCCTCCCAAAATCTGGAAGTACTAGGCAAATTATTTTTATACGAGTCGAGTTTAAGAAAGCCGATCCATCTACAGGTTAGGTTTAATCTGAAGACAAAATACTAGGATACTCTTTGTATTTGAAGAAGACCAATCTATGTATATATAGGTTTATTTCTGTGACTAGAGTATTAAACATATCTAAATCTGAGCAAATCAGAATTGAGTAAATTTGTGCCGAAAGGAAACAGGTAGATGCATCGCTAGAATTAAACTTCCGAACAATATTGATCCTTAAAGAGACTTCTTGTTTCTTACTTTAAGAATTGAAGAGAAATATAGAATAGAAAGAACCTTAAGGATCACAGGGATACTCATATAATTACCTACATATACGTCTTTCACTGTTTTATATGATTTTTTTTGCATGCACTGAGAACATGCAAACAAAGTACTAGATGTGTATAGAATGACAAACTTCAGAAGGTTAAAGAAATATAAAAACCTTTTTTTTATCAAATGCTGAACAATCATGAGGATCAACGCCTATCAGAGGGTTTTATGCTTTCTTTTCTTTTGTTTGAGAATGGTCTACCCCTTTTATAGTTGAGGTCTATGACGAGTTTGGAAATTACCTTACCAAAAACGGTTGCCCTGGTGTACATTTTTATAGATTTTATATGTTTAAAACTCATAAGTTTGGACTTTCTAAATTTTGACGGATATTGAATCCTTCTACACCTACTATCTCCCAGAACGAAAGTAATAACACTAGTAAAGGACAAAGATCATGGAATTTTGAAATAATGTGAAAATTATAGTAGAAGCAGAGTACTCTGTTCCTTTGCGTTTGATTGAATTATTACCTTAATTTTTCAACAGAATGAAATTGCAATCTTCTAAACCAACCTTTCCACTTTTCACATTTTGGAGGTTGAACATGTGAGGCTTGGGCACTTACACTCACGAAGTTCTAAACCCTGAAACCCTAAAGCGCTAGTCCAACCTTCTCTCTTTTTGCATTTCAGAGGTTTGTTACATGAGATGTCAGGGCACTTGAACTCACGAAATCCAAAACTCCAAAATCCCAAAATGCTGGTCACTTTTCATGATTTTGGGAGTTGTTGTGTGTGAAGGTTTGGCTTTTGTACTCGCGAAATCCCGAACTCTGAAATCCCAAAATGTTGGTCACTTTTTGCAATTTTGGGAGTTGTTGTGTGTTGATGTTGGTTGTTGTACTCGCGGAATCCCGAACTCCGAAATCCCGAAATACTGGTCACTTTTCGCAATTTTGGGAGTTGTTGTGTGTTGATGTTGGTTGTTGTACTCACGAAATCCCAAACTTCGAAACCCGAAATGCTGGTCACTTTTCACAATTTCAGGAGTTGTTGTGTGTTGATGTTTGGCTTCTGTACTCGCAAAATCCTGAACCCCGAAACCCTGAAGTACGAATTCCACCTTTCTTTTTCATGATTCATAATCTTTTGCGTTTTGATGTTTTGTCTTTTGAAGTCGCAGGGTTCCGAACCCCAAAACCCCGAAGTACTAGGCCCATAGTCTCACCGTATTTAGGATCTTCGGAAAATAGCATGGTCTGTTGTTTTGTTCGGCATTAGTAATCGCCGAAACCTGATTAACCTCTATTTTTTTCACACAAACTGTAGTAACATGGTAGGAATGTTTGTTATAGGAACAACTCTAATAGTGTAATGAATGGACCAGTAAAAGAACGTTGGAGAGTCTTCATCCCAGATAGAGGTATGGAAGTAACAGACCGTATTACAAGTCGTTTATATTGCAAACATATGGTAATATTTTATGTAGGGATTTGGCCATAAAATCCCGAAGTTGCTTGTATTGTTAAGACCGTGGTAGTGTTATAGGTACAAATGGATAGAAAAGTAATTATAAATTACAGGATCTTAGATAAACATTGGAGTGATGAGTAAACACTTTTTATATTGTCGATTAGGAAACTTTAAGTTGAATGGTAAGGATAGATGACGACAGTAAGGATTCTAATGAACTTTCAGGCTCAAGACTTATAATAGAAAGCTTACTTGCTTGAAATCTCGAAACTTTTAATGGATAAATATACAAACGATTTTTATTTTTTTTGTGACAGTTTTAAGGTACATTACATATGGTATCAGAGAAAAAGTTACAACACTAGGCTTGAACAAGGCCACATTAATTGCTTAGTATATATTTTGATTTATGAAAAAACTAATAAATCTTGTGGTTATAGACATAAAGCCTTTTCTGTTTTGTGTTGAAAATGGTAGCTCAAGACGGTGCAGAAATCAGGATGGAAGAGAATTCACAGCAAGGACCTCCTGGAGATCCAAGACAAAACAGTGATGGAAGCTCACCCACAGAGGTTTTGGAAACAATGAGGAACCTTATTGTTGAACTACAAGTTTTTAAGGCTGACAATGTAAAATTGAAGAAGGCACAACAGGAACAACAAGAGATAAATGAAGTCCTGCTGCGTAGTATAGTCACCAAGAAAAACCCAAGAGATGATAACCCCGAGGAAGAGGTCAACAAAAGGGCCTCCAAGAATTTTGGTGCGAAAACAGAAAAAGGAGACAATTTGTCTGAAGGGACACCTTCAACTGGAGACAAAACCATACTAGACAAGAAAAGAAAACAAACAGACTACCTTGAAGGAGAATTTAAAAAGATTAAACCAACTACTTTTGATGGAGAATCCAGGACAGGAGAAGAAGCAAAGGCATGGTTGTTGGACATAAAAAAATACTTCCAAATATACAACTATTCCAGTAACATGAAGGTCAGAATGGCCATCTACAATTTGAAGAGGAAGGCCAACATTTGGTGGCGAGACCTGAAATTGGCCAAGGGCCTAAAGGAGAAACAATTGGAATGGTCCAACTTTAAGAAGTATTTTAAGAAACAATACCTTTTTGAAAGCTATTATGAAAGGAATAAGAAATAATTTTATGAATTATGACTCAGACAAATGACGATGGAGGGCCTTATAAATAAATTTATGGAACTACTAAGGTTTGTACCATACATCCGGGAGGATAAGGTAAAAATCCAATGATTCTTAAGTTGTTTACCACAGTCCTATAGGGACAGAATTGAGTTTGACAACCTCAAATCCTTGATTGAGGCATTCAGGAAGGCATGAATGTGCTATGACCATTATAAACAATGGCTAGAGTTTCCCAAGACCTGGAAGGATAAGAAACAAGATAGAATGCACCAATGAAAGAAGGGATACTAGCCAACTCCTTATCATAATGCAACAAAAAGTTTCCCAAGGAAGGATTTCCACTCCAATCATCTGAATATGCAAGGTAGCGGTAAACTGGTAAACCTGGGAATGAAGAAGTTTTGGGACAACTCCCGTGAGCCATTAAAGTGTTGGGAGTGTGGAGAGCCTCATCTAAGGAGGAACTGCCCACGTTTAATTGCAGCTAACAACACTACTGTCCACAATTTGCAGGAAGCCTTGACAGTGGGAGACATGGGAAGAAGTCTGCATCGAATAAATGCAACCATAGATGGTCGACAAGCTGGCCCCCAGTCCTTGGTGGTAGAAATCGAAGGTAAAATCCATGACACTCGAATGTATGTTTTAACTGAACCTGGAACTACATTAAGTTATATTAATCTCGATATAGTAGAGTTGAATAAACTTAAGAAACAAAAGCACAAAAAATCTTGGCTTGTACAACTAGCAACAGGTGCTAAAAGAAAAGTAGTTAACTTTATTTCTGATCTCGAGTTCAGCTTAGATGGTCAAAAGATAAGGACCAATATGAACATCATACCACTAGGATCTTATGATATGATTATTGGGATGGATTGGTTGGAACAACACAAAGAAGTACTAGATTATTATACAAAGATACTTAGCTATAAAGATAATTTTGGCACTGTTAGAACAACCCAAGGCATACCAAAACCTATATCAGTCAGACAAGTTTCAGCGATGCAACTCAAGAAATATATTATAAAGGGATGTCAAGTTTACGCCATCCAAGTGATGGATCTATTAGAAAAAGAAGATAAGCCCAAGCTAGAAGACTTGGTTGTCCTACGTGAATTCAGAGACATGTTTGTAGATGAGATGCCAGAGTTACCTCCTAGAAGGGAAATAGATTTCTCCATAGACTTACTACCCGGATCAGCCCCTATCTCAAAAGAACCCTACAGAATGAGTCTACCAGAACTGACAGAATTAAAAATACAATTAAAAGAATTGTTGGACAAAGAGTATATCAGACCAAGTGTCTCACCATGGGGAGCAACAGTCCTCTTTGTGAAAAATAAATATGGTACTCTAAGACTATGTATCGATTATAGACAACTGAACAAAGTAACCATTAAGAACAAATATCCTTTACCCAAGATAAATGATCTGTTCGATCAAGTTGGTGGGGCCAAGATCTTCTCAAAATTGGATTTACGATCCGGTTATCATCAAGTTAGGATAAAGGACCAAGACATAAACAAAACAACTTTTCATACAAGATACAAACACTACGAGTTTGTAGTCATACCTTCCAGACTCACTAATGCATGAGCCACATTTATGTGCTTGATGAACAACATTTTCAACCAGTACTTAGACAAGTTCATAGTAGTATTTATCGATGATATTCTGGTCTATTCTAAAATAGAGGAGGAACATGATGAACACCTAAGAATAGTTCTACAAACACTAAGAAAACACAAACTTTACACAAAAATTGACAAATGTGATTTTTATCAAAAGGAAATACAATATTTAGGACATGTCATTTCCCCGGAAGGTATTGTCATAGACTCGGAAAAGATAAAATCCATTATGGAATGGCCAGTGCCTAAGGATGTGGCAGATATCCGGTCATTCATGGGAATCACCAGATATTATCACAGATTTATATAAGGGTTCTCCAAGATAGCCTAACCTATCATGTCATTACAAAAGAAAGGGACCAATTTTAACTGGTCGCAAAAGTGTCAAGATAGTTTTAACAAGCTAAAAGAATTATTGACATCGATGCCCATTTTGAAGGTAGCAGACCCAGATAAAGACTTCACAGTATGTGTCGATGCAAGTAAAGAGGGATTAGGTGGTGTTCTATCTTAGGAAGGGCACGTGATTTGTTATGAGTCCCGAAAATTAAAAGAACATGAACGAAACTATGTCACTCATGACTTAGAATTGGCAGCAGTAATACATGCCTTAAAAATGTGGTGACACTATATAATGGGTAGAAAATTCTTACTATTGACGGATAATAGCGGGGTGAAATATCTGTTTAACCAACTAGACCTTAATGCAAGACAAGCAAGGTGGCTATCGTTCCTGAGCGAATTCGACTTTGAGATCAGACATATCAAGGGTAAGGAAAATAATGTAGCAGATGATTTAAGTAGAAGAGTCCATGGGCTATTTGAGATAAATATCAGCAGGGCAGAAAGTGACCTGGAACAAAGGATAAAAACGACAGGTATTAACGACGAAAATTACACTAAGATGATGGCAGAATTTCAAAACAGTATCACAAACTCAGATAAACCAGAGATAAGTATCAACAAAAAGGGACTATTAAGATTTAAAAATAGACTTTACATACCAGATTCAACAGAGCTAAAATTAACCATTTTAGATGAAGTGCATAAGAAACCGTATTCTGGCCATCCACGTTACCATAAAACAATAACAACACTCATAAAACTATTTTACTAGCCTAATATGAAGGGCGAAGCAGCAGAGTATTTGGCAAGGTGCCAATATTTTCAATCCGTTAAGGTCGAACACCAGCATCCAGCCAGCCTATTACATCCATTACTAGTACCATAATGGAAATGGGAGACCATATCACTGGACTTTATAACAGGTTTGCCTAAAACTCAGAAACATAATGATTCTATCATGGTTGTAATTGATAAACTCAGTAAGTCTGCACACTTTATTCCTATAAAGTCTACTTTTAAAGCTATTAAAATTTCTGAAATATTCATGAAATAAATTTTTAGACTGCATGGTATTCCTAAAATGGTGATTTCATATAGAGACGTAAAATTCACATCCTCTTTTTGGAAGCAATTGTTTGCAGGGATAAATACTAATTTGAATTTCAGTATGAGTTATCATCCAAAAACGGATGGATAGACTGAAAGGACAAACCAAATCATAGAGGATATGATCCACATGTATGTAAGAACAAAGCCAAACAAGTGGGAAGACTACCTACACTTGGTAGAATTTGCATATAACAATGGGTACCAAACTTCAGCTAAGTTGAGCCCTTTTAAAATACTGTACGACAGAAAGTGTACAACTCCAATTAGTTGGGATAAACCAACTGATAGACTCATGGTTGGACCAAAGATGCTCCAAGAAATGGAGAACATGGTAAGGAAGGTACAACAGAACTTGAAAGAAGCACATGATAGACAAAAGATCTATGCAGATCAGAAAAGAAGACACTTGGAATTTCAAGTGGGAGACCATGTTTATTTGAAAGTCAAAGCCCGAATAAGCTTGTTGAAGTTGGGGAACTGTGCCAAGATGGCACCCAATTTTTGTGGGCCCTTCGCGATACTAGCTCGAATTGGACCCGTAGCATATCAACTTGCACTCCTAGCTAATCTAAGAATTCATAATGTATTTCATGTTTCTTTGTTGAAAAAGTATATTCATGACCCTACTCATATGATAGATTAGAACTTGGTGTAGGTGGAACCTGAAGGAGAGTTCTAGGTGGAACCCCTGCGCATTCTGGACTGGAGAGAAATAACACTTCGGAACAGAGCTGTCAGTCAGGTAAAGGTGCAATGGAAGCACTTTAGTCCTGAGGAGGCCACTTGGGAATTGGAGGGAGATTTGCAGAAATCTCATCCAATCCTATTCCAGGAAAGGAACGAACACTGAGGATAGTGTTTTACTGAAGGAGGAAAGGATGTGACATACCCAAAAAATAAAATATCTTTTTATTTTTGAAATGTGCTGGAAATTTATTTCCGTTTTTGGCAAATTCGAATCTGAATTTTTTTTGCCATTTATGGAAATTCTAAATTTCGAATTTAATAATTGTAATTAATTATTGTGACTGTTGGCAGAGATTTGATCTGACTCAACTAACTAGTTGACTATGATACTTGTATAAAAACATAATATTTATATATTAAATGCAAGAGGACAAATGGAACAACTATGTTAACATCAACTGACCATGACTCCATGAGTGGGGAACATGTTGGAACTACCTCTAGACTGATTATTACAAGTGGAAAATCAGATATTTGGCCACTGACAGCCCCTAAAAATCAGGGATTGAGAAAGCTGCGGAAACCCCCAAAGGAGGGGAAAAAAGACATGGGAAAAAATTGATAAATAGCATATGCGATGAGGTAGGATGCTGCCAAGTATGCTGGGAAAGGATTGTGAGTCCTCTTGCTATTATGAGCACTGCCGAGCAAGTGTGAGGCAAGGGGATAGCTGTTGAAAGATTTGGAATAATGATGAGGAATCTCCAAGTTTTCCCTCATGGATTCATGGTTAGGCTAGGGGGTGAATCGGGCAAGTAGTTTTGGCTGCCCTATTCTACGATTGGGAGGAACGTGGTTGTTCCCTTTGTATTCCCATAGATTGGATTCAAATATGTTGATCTACCCCTCTCTATTATGAATGGATGTGTTTGATTGATGTCATGTATCTGTTGGGTGATTCTATCTAATTGCGTTAAACGTAAATGATTTGAATGATCATATCTGTTTGCTGTGAGGATTATATGGAAATCTGTATGTATATATAGCTATAATACGTCTCCTGGAATGTTTACATCTGACTCCTGAAGTATATATATTTTTGTTGTAGAAAATGAAATCCTTTCATGGATATAATCTGTCTGTCGTGGTACTAAAATTTCGATCACAGTCCAAAATTCTGGAGTGGTCCCTCCCGAAATCTAGAAGTACTAGGCAAATTATTTTTATACGAGTCGAGTTTAAGAAAGCTGATCCATCTACAGGTTAGGTTTAATCTGAAAACGAAATACTAGGATACTCTGTGTGTTCGAAGAAGACCAATTTGTATAGATATAGGTTTGTTTCTGTGACTGGAGTATTAAACAAATCTAAATCTGAGCAAATCGGAATTGAGTAAATTTGTGCCAAAAGGAAACAAGTAGATGCATCACTAGAATTAAACTTCCGAACAATCTTTCTCCTTAAAGAGACTTCCTGTTTCTTACTTTAATAATTGAAGAGAAATATGGAATAGCAATAACCTTAAGGATCACAGGGATACTCATATAATTACCTACATATACATCTTTCACTGTTTTATATGATTTTTTTTGCATGCACTAACAACATGGAAACAAAGTACTAGATGTGTATAGAATGACAAACTTCAGAAGGTTAAAGAAATATCAAAACCTTTTTTTTATTAGATGCTGAACAATCATGAGGATCGACACCTATCAGAGGGTTTTATGCTTTCTTTGCTTTTGTTTGAGAATGGTCTACTCCTTTTTATAGTTGAGGTCTATGACGAGTTTGGAAATTACCTTACTGAAAACTGTTACCCTGGTGTACCCTTTTATAGATTTTATACGTTTAAAACTCATAAGTTTGGACTTTCTAAATTCTAATGGATATTGAATCCTTCTACACCTACTGTCTCCATGAATGAAATCAAGAACACCAGTAAAGGACAAAGATCATGGAATTTTGAAATAATGTGAAAATTACAGTAGAATCAGAGTATTCTCTTCCGTTGCATTTGATTGAATTATTACCTTAATTTTTCAACAGAATGAAATTGCAATCTTTTAAACCAACGTTTCCACTTTTTGCATTTCATAGGTTGAACATGTGAGGCTTGGGCGCTTGCACTCGTGAAATTTTAAACCCTGAAACCCCGAAGCGCTAGTCTAACCTTCTCTCTTTTCGCATTTTGGAGGTTTGTTACATGAGATGTCGGGGCACTTGAACTCATGAAATCCCAAACTCTGAAATCTCGAAATGCTGGTCACTTTTCGCGATTTCGGGAGTTATTGTGTGTGAAGGTTTGGCTTCTGTACTCGCAAAATGCCAAACACCGAAATCCCAAAATGCTGGTCACTTTTCCCAATTTCTGGAGTTGTTGTGTGTTGATGTTGGTTGTTGTACTCGCGAAATCCTGAACTCCGAAATCCCGAAATACTGGTCACTTTTCACAATTTCGAGAGTTGTTGTGTGTTGATGTTGGTTGTTGTACTCACGGAATCTCGAAATGCTGGTCACTTTTCGTGATTTTAGGAGTTGTTGTGTGTTGATGTTTGTCTTTTGTACTTGCAAAATCCCAAACCCCAAAACCCCGAAGTAAAAGTTCCACCTTTCTTTTTCACGATTCAGAAATTTTTGCATTTTTATGTTTTGGCTTTTGAAGTTGTGGGGTTCCGAACCACGAAACCCCGAAGTACTGGGCCCACAGTCTCTCCGTATTTCAAATTTTCAGGAAACAACATGGTCTGTTGTTTTGTTCGGCATTAGTAATCACCGAAACCTGGTTAACCTCTGTTTTTTCCACAAAAATTGTAGTAACATGGTAGGAATGTTTGTTATAGGAACAACTCTAATAGTGTAATGAATGGACCAGTAAAAGAACATTGGAGAGTCTTCATCCCAGATAGAGGTATGGAAGTAACAAACCATATTACAAGTCATTTGTATTGCAAACATATGGTAATATTTTATGTAGGGATTTGGCCATAAAATCCCAAAGTTTCTTGTATTGTTAAGACTGTGGAAGTGTTATAGGTACAAACAGATAGAAAAGTAATTATAAATTACAGGATCTTAGATAAACATTGGAGTGATGAGTAAACACTTTTTATATCGTCGATTAGGAAACTTTAAGTTGAATGGTAAGGACAACCGATGACAGTAAGGATTCTAATGAACTTTCAGGCTCAAGCCTTATAACAGAAAGCTTACTTGCTTGAAATCTCGAAACTTTTCATGGATAAATGTACAAACAATTTTATTTTTTTTTGTGACAGTTTTGAGGTACATTATAGGTATTGTGATGGATCTTGTCTTACTATGTCGTTTCCTATATTGGATCCTCCTTGGGTAACTATGTTGATGTTTCTTCCTTCATCCCTTGCCTTTGTTGAAATCCACTGAAAATTCTGATTGTTTTGATTTCTCTTTTCCTGGATCTTCCCCAATAGTGTAGGGAATTCTTCTGTGTCATGATCTGATGCACAACAATACATACATGTCGTTGGTGGAACTAGAAATTCTCTAGCATAGTGTCCTAGTTGTTGAAAATTGTGCCATCCCACTGGTCCTCTGCCTCTTCCAAATCCTCCTCTTCCTCTTCCACCACCTATGTAGAGAGCTCGATCTCCTCGCGGTGCATTGTACCGGGGCACCTGGTTATACTACACGAGATTATAGTGTGGCTACACAGTATTGTACTGCGGCTGCGCAGTGTTATATTGTTGCTACACAATGTTATATTGTTGTTGCGTAGTGTTATACGTGGCTGATACTTGGTTAAAATGTGGTGTGACTTGACCGATCATCATTTCTTCCTACACCCTATAAGGATCTGATGTTCTTTCCCTCATCAGGTCCATGGTCCTGTAATCTTTGTCATCATGGCCTACTAACTTGAAAAAGATTCAATATGAACTCTTAGGTACTATTTGGTACTTCTGCATCATTGGGTAGTGATATGGATCATTCCCCTGTTTCTTATAGATATCACACCATAGTCCTCCTGTTGGAAACAAGTTTGGAATTCCTGTTGCCATGTACTATGCGAATGTTGGACATTCATTCTTATGGTGTCCTTATGTCCTACGTGTGGTACACCAAACAAATTCTCTTTTGTCCTTACCTTTTTTTTGGTTTATATGGAATGTTAAGTTCTTCAAATCCTTCTTCAACTCCTCTATGGATGGATCTGTCTTATGATATTGGTTCTCTTCCAGTTGTAGGGATTTTTGTAGAGCCTCTTCCTGGGTTTGAAAATTACACTTTTGCAAGGGGTATTTCAAGTGTGGTAGCCTTGAATTGACAAACAGATTCCTATGTTTCATATCTTTCATAAAATACTTTATCTTTCCCTTCAATCGTTTGAATCTCTGGTCAATTTCCCATATAGATTCTCCTGGTTTCTATCTAATCTCTATCGTCTCATTCATGTATTGATCCTTTGAACTAGGATTATGGAATTCATTTATCAATAGTTTTTTGATATCTCCAATTGTTCTGGTTGTCACTAACGAACTGTTTGCAGCTAAACTCATGTACCAATCCAGTGCACATTCTCTTAGCATGATAGATAACTACACAAGTTTAGTGTCCTCATATGTGATCTATTTCTCTTCCCATATATTTTCACAAATAAACAAGTGCTTCTTAGGGTCCTCCGATGCCTCTCCTTTGAATTCTGGTAACCTGCTCATGGGATCAAGTCCTTCCCTACTAAATGCTGAAATACTACCTATGTGTAGTGTAGATACTTGACTAATGCTTCCTAAACTTGCTCCCCCAGTTGTTGTTCCTTGTTCACTTGTCACTTGGACAATTTTCATGGAAGAAATGATAGCACACTATGAGGATACAAGGAACAATACCTTCTTTAGCCAATTGATAAATCTCAAGCAAAAGGGTTCTGTTACTGAGCACATTGAGAACTTCCAAAGATTGAATATAAAGGTAACCGATATTCCAGATGAGCACTTGATTGATGTATTCATAGGAACTTTAAAGGATAACATTCAACATGAGGTTTGCCTTTGGCAACCCAAATCATTGGAGAATGCATTTAAGGTGGCAATAAATGTTGAAAGTAAAAATATGGCTATGGCTACTAGAAGGACCAATCCTAACATCTATAGAGAGAAAAATGCTCCTTCTTATAAAACACCTCAAACTACAAGGTTGACACCTAAACAATTGGAGGAAAGAAAAGAAAAAGGTTTATGCTTTAATTGTGACAACAAGTATAGTAAGGGACATAAGTGTGGTGAGAAGAAATTATTCTACATAGATTGTGAAGAGGAAGAAGAAGAATAACAAGAACCATCTCAAGATGAA
>ML798137.1:238790-292575 GCA_009831015.1 Picea engelmannii
TTAAAGGACAACCTGACCATGGCACATAATCGCATGAAACAACAAGCAGATCAACATCGTAGTGAAAGAAGTTTTGAAGTAGGGGATTGGGTGTTTTTAATACTACAGCCATACAAACAGATGTCCCTCAAGCAAGCCAAGAAGGATAATACATTATCACCAAAGTACTATGGACCTTATAAGGTGTTGCAAAAGATTGGTACTATGGTGTAAAAATTGGAGTTGCCTGCATCTTCACGAGTACACCCAGTTTTCCATGTTTCATGCTTAAACAAGGTTATAGGTGACAAGATGCCAGTTCAAACTATATTGCCAAAACTTTATGAGGAAGGAAAAATCATATTGGATCCTGAAGCCATCACTGACACAAGAATTTTCTAGCTAAGGAATAGATTCATTTCAGAGTATTTTATTAAATGGAGGAAACTATCGGCTGAAGATTCCACTTGGGAAGATGAGTCTTTTATACAGAAGCATCAAGAGTTACTCAAGCGTTGCAGAAAACACTTGTGTCAAGGGGAGGGGTATGTTAAGCCCTAATATTGTCTCATTACCCCTTAATTGGGGCATATTGTATTAGTAATGTTATTTTATTTATGTCGGATTTAGGCCATTAGTTGTAATTATACCTCTTAGTCTCCTATATATACCAAGGAGAAATTTTCATTTTGAATCATCTTGTACTTGAACATTTAAGTGGGGTAAAAGGAGGTTTCCCCCTTGAAGAGGCTTATTATCTGAAATTATTTCTTTTTCAAGGCATTGAGTACTTTTTCTGAGGTTTTTCTATGCTATATTGATATTTGGTTTGGTTCTTAACACTATCTAGATGGTGGTGTTCTTCTTGGTGTATTAGTCACACATGGATTTATGGGTTCCACACTGACACTAATATGGATAGGATTTCTACCTTATATTTCCACTCTTAGACCTCTCATATTCCTCTCATATGTCGTGCACAAGATTTCCTCAATCTTCTCCATAGCTCAAAGATCCTCTACCTCTTCTTCATCACTTGCCAAGCCCTCCCTCACAGCTATGACTCTCTTCTTAGTGTTCATGTTATATTGGTAGGGTACTCCACTGCAAGTTCTTCCAACTGTTGCCATGATCCACTTGATCTGGTCTTCTTCCATCATAATTGGGTCCAATGCCTCCTCCTTCTTTCCTTTATCCATTTCTCCTTCTCCTGTTAGTGCTTCCCCCCTTCCCCCATGCGCATAGATAATTTTAGTTGTCTGACGCCATTGTCATTACACATTTGTTATATAGTAATATATTAATAGAAGTATATAATTATATGATATACCTACCTCAAGGTCCCTTTAAAAAATCTTTCTCTGCTGCACTGTAAGACTTTGTCGTATCTACTGCAAATTCTCTGATAAATTCTACAACAATGTTGTCTAACTAGAAATATATTGCATGCGTAAGTTTATTATCAACTTGTTGTAACTACGCAATATCTATAGGATTCCACTCTATCTTTCTGATCCAATTCATATGATGGTTGTATTTCAACCCTTTTATCCACTCATGCAACACATGCGGAAAATCATAGAAAAACACTTAATGCAAGTCGTTGAATACGTACTTGTCCAGATATTTGCACGGTGTCAAATTTAGGTTTCTATTATCTTTCTGCGCAAACTCCATCTCCTTTATTTTCAACCATCTCTCTATCTCTGCCTTCATTGGATTACATAGTCTCAAAATACCCATTTATATTCTCATTCTCTCAATGTCTGATCTAGAATTCTTCTGATGTGTCTTCTACAAATCTCAGTAACTCAATCCCATCCTATTCCAACTAACTGACGACAGAACAATTTGATGGATTTGACTCTTCTTCTACTTTAGTATTCAATTAATTTGATTCAAACTTACTTTCATAGATTGACCTTGGTTCATATTATATAATATCCCAACAAAATCCCTCTAAAACTATCGACCCGTCTGGTAGACTAGAAGGAAACGTAGCACATAGAGTGACATGCGTAGTCTCACCCGACATAGCTCTTTGGGTGGCTGAAATACTCAGGTGTTTGAAACCTGGGAATGAGTGGAGATCTACAGTTTTAGCTTGTAATATTTATTTATTCAGCCTAACATTTGATTATAGAAGTCATTCTATTCATGCATGTGAAATACTGGATCTCACTAGTTAATTCATTCAACTAACATTCACCACTTAACAACAATAAGGATGGATACATTAATTCACAAAACAAAGGTGTTACCATGGTTCACCCCCTCCTGGGCTATGTCCACAAAGACTTGGCTCTCAATATATTTATTATGGTTAAGTAATATGCCACGTCCTGCATGGTTACAATATTAGATATCATTATTTTCAACAGGCTCCTCAATCCTTGTGAGTCTGACTAGATCACACCAGGATCCTCAACCTATGATATAACCCTTAGGATCGAGTCACTTACTACTTCCCTAGCTCACCATCTTACTGAGTAGTATAGTTGTTACACATTATTTTTGTCACCCCAGTGATCAACTGATGATATGTGCATGAATCACTTCCATGTTCTCTGAAAACACTAAAAGAGACTTTCTCCATGAGAAAAGTGGATTATATTTTCTTCCTTAAAAATTGTGTCAGAGGACATCGTCACACCTTGCTCTATGATTGGGGTGCGACGATGCTTGATCGTCACATGTTGCACCAAAGTTGGACTATGGTGTCATCATAGGATGCCTATGCATAGGGTGCGACGATGCTTAAACAAGAGGAATAGTGAAATTCACGAAGGTTCTAGAAGGGAATCTTCTAGAAGATGAGGTGGCCTCCAATCGGTTTAGATCTTACTCACTTCTGTGACTTAGTGGGATCATCCTAATATCCTCATCCATACCTATTTCACCCTATATAAAGAGGGATCTCTTATGGAAAAGGATAAGGGTTGCTTATGCATGAAGAATTCTGCTATACATTATACTTGAGATAGATTTGCTTTAGCTCTCTAAGTCAGGTTGTGGATCCAAAGGAATTGGAGAAAAGGTGTGTGTGTTGGAGAAAAGAGCCATTGGAAGGGACCTTGAAACATCAAGGAATGGGTTTTATTATCCACTTTCCTTTAATATAATGCAACAAAACATTTCTTCCCTATAAAGGTGCCTTTATTTTTATTGTATAACTCCTTGATCTTATACATAGAATTCATTAAAATATATATATCGTTGTTCTCTCTCTTTGTCAGTTTGTTCTTCTTAAACAGGTTCACCATCCCAAAAATCCAAAGATGGAGCGACAAGGATGACACTAGCGAGGATCAAGCGTCATTTAAAAGGTATGTCATTTGTCCCTCTCTAAACTAGTTTATATGACAATGAAGTCTAAGGTGAAGTTTGTATTCTACCTTGTTTTGTTCTATATTCCTATTGAAGTTAGGGAGATTAGTTTTTGTCCGCACTTACCAATTTGTCCGATAACAAAATTGGCGACCATACTGGGGAACAACTTCTTTTTGTTTTTTTCTTCTTATTTGCTTTTAGCTTCCCTACTTTTGGTCAATTTCATTCTATGAGTCTGTGGGTGATCCATATTGACTCCTTGCTTTTGAAATGTCATTGAGGAACTTTTCCATCCTTTCAAAATTTACTTATATTTAGACATCGTCGCATTATGTCTTACTTTAAGCTTGCGACGATCCTTCATTGTCACACCCTGCTTGTGTGAACTAGGATGAGGATGTCACACTATGTCTTAATTTCAGCCTATGATGATCCTTCATCATTGCACTGTACCCTTCTGTATCTTGCGGTGATTCCCGTAGGAATTATTGGAGTGACAGTTAACTTTCCTCTCTTTGCCCATATTTGTCATTATTTCTTAGGGTGAATTTTTAGTCGTGGTGAATGATTATTTGCAGCTTGGTTTGTATATTTTGTCCTTCTTTGCTTTGTTTTAGATAGTGTTCTTTTGAAATATTTGATCTCTTCCTTTGAGTGTCTTTCTGTTACAAAGAATTGTTTTTCTTTAGAATTATTTAGTGGAAGAACTTATTTTTATTTTATTGAATAGTTCGTATTAAAAGAGAAAATTGGTTTGGGTTGATTTTTTTTTAGAGTGATTTTCTATTTCTTTTAGCTATATTTGAAACAAAAAAAAAATAATTTTTTTCTTTGCATTAGATTGGGGGCATATTTGCATTTGAAGTAGTGAAAATGCATGGTTTTTGGCATTTTTGGTTTTGAATTCTTTGGCTCATTTCTTGAATATCTTGATATTGCTGAGTTTAAAAAAAAATTTGGACATTGTGCATCTAGGAATGATTAACATTTTCTCCTTCTTGTAATATAGGTTTCATTGAAGTGAAATATTTTCATTCTCATTTCTTTGCATTTTTTTAGAGTCGATCAAAACATCATCTAGTCCATGCCATTTTCCTCTTGACTAAACAACAACCTTAAAATAAAGTGCTTATAAAAATTGATTAGACATTTTTATGTTTTTTGGTAGCAAACCTACATTAGGTTAGGGTGTATGGATTTGGAATAGCTGTGAAAGATAAATTTCAAAAGATGTAAACAAACATAAAATCTTGTGCTAGGGAGTGGTAAATCCATTTATTACATTTTGTCCCAAGAAGCCCTTCTAACACAAGGGTCAATCAGGAGGTCTCATTAGGGATGATAGAGTTACTCACCCTACTTTGTTGGTCTTAGTGTAGAGATTGCGCATATTATTGGGGGTCACTTGAGAAGAAAATCCTGTGCATACCTCCTCGAGGCGATTTCGGGCTTAGACACCCTGCCCTTTCGCATGTATAATACTTTTGACTTCTTCCCCATGCATCATTGTTGTAATTGGTAACCTTAGAAGCCTATCTCTTTAGGGTATTTAAATAAGGTGACCGTGGAGGGGCAATTCTTCATGGTACCTGGAATTGACGTTGGCCAAACTCACTCGGGATCCTTGGAGGGTATACCCACATTTATGTGTGGGATATTTCACCAGGGTGTAAGTCCATTAAGCAGGTTGTCAACGTAACTTTTCCACCCGCTTTATCTCATCCCCTTATTACATTGTCCTCACGACGTTGGATTTCATCACCAACTACTGTGTTCATTGTGAGAAGGTTTTGTTTGTTTGTTTTCTTCCTAGATTTTAAGCATGTGTTGTTTATTTTCCCTAGCATACTCTAGGTTATATCTGTGTTTAATGGCATCAGTTCCTAGAAGGACCAATGAAACAACCCCTACTCCAAAATAACATTTTGTTTTTTCCTTCTTACAAAAATGTTGGTCCTCCTTACATTGCTATTTTGAGCCTTCTAGGTCTCATAATTGGATTGTTGGTATGGGTGTTTTCCACTCTGGTAATCCCGAATGCAGCAAGTACTTTGGTTGTAAGCACTTCCCCCCCAATAACATCAATATCATATTGATCCTTCTCATTCTTCACTACTAATATCTCCTTCTCCTTCTTCACTTGCAAGGTCTTCTTCCATTTCATCTTCTTCACCAAGTGAAATCTCTAAAGCTAGTAACTTGGTGGATTAGAAGGAGAAGAAAATGAAGCTTAAGAAGAAAAAAAATAACCAAGGGTCTAAACCTCCAAACACTATTGAACATGTTGGAAAATCACCAGTTACTGATAATTGTGCCGGGAGTGTTTATGATTCCAAGATCACCCAAACAACCCATAAGCTCAAGTACCCTTGTAGGATTTGTAAGGGTATCCATCTTATTAAGTATTTCCCTGGTCTATCGAAGGTTATAGAAGCATGGTCTACAAATATTTGACAACCCATGCCATTAGCCTTTGATCACCATGTTGATGAACTCTTGTCAACTAGTCAAGATACCGTTGGGAAGAAGAAAAGTAGAGTCAAGTTCCTGGGTATGTTATGCTAAGGGAGTCATCAAAATCACCTTTTCCCTCATATGGATGAAGCCTCAAAATTACTGGAATACATGAATTTTTACCAACCTCAACTTCCCACTTCTTATCACAAGATTACTGTTGATCCACCTATAGTTGATGGAATGATCAATCCAGTACCTTCGTCGGTTAGTCTGGTTGATCAGGTAGTCAATTTGGTCACGTCCTTAGTTGAACCAATTGACAAAGTGGTCGATTTGATCCCATCCTCGGTCAATCCCACTCTCCTGTTAGAGAGTGAAACCCAAGCGGTCAATCCATTTCCATCCATCGACCCCATTCTCCCCTTGGAGAATGCAACTCAAGTGGTCAATTTTATCTCTTCATGGTCGATCCTACTCTCCCCTAGAGAGTAAAACCTATACTTCCCACATTTTAATCGTTGATACAGACACTACCATGCTAGGGGGTATTCCTTCTCCCATGGAACCCCCTCCACGTAATGAGGTCATCCTTTTTGATTGGGGTGCACTAACCGAACCTCATCTTCTCTCTCACATTCCTTTTAATATTACCATACAATTTTATGGTCGGGATGTTCCTTATATGCTTATAGAAAAAGGTGAGTCCATTAGTATTTTGTCCTCTATTGCTTGGAAAGATTTGGGTTATCCTCAACTTGTGCCAGTTACACAAAATATTTTATCTTTTAATAGAATAACCATTCAACCTTTAGGGACCCTTCCTCAGTTTCCCTTAATTTTGGGAGGGAAAAATGTCTTTATTGACGTCATGGTAGTCCAAGGCCTGTTGGCAGCCAATTCAATTTTTTCTATTGCCCTATAAGCTGCCTACACCTATGTCTTCTGAACTTCAAATTGTCATCGCATTTTTCAAATAGATGATATTTTCATTTCTTGCGACACTTGCAAATTGGTCTCCATTTAGTTTTCACGACTATAAGCGTGAAAAATCCTCCATCGTTATTTGAACTGTCATGATCTTTTTATTGATATTTTGAATGGCACTTACCTTTGGATTATTATTATGTGGCTGAAGGGATTTTTGAATTATGCTTATTTGGACATTCTTACTTTGATTGCATAACTTGATTTTATTAAACTGGTAAGGCATTGAGCATGTAAATTTATATTCTTGGGACTTGCCTAGTCATTGAATTGCATAGGGGTCATGGTTTTTTTTTGTTTTTAATATACGATGTGATCCTTATTGTTATTCTTTTATAGCTTTTGGCTTGTCAATTTTATAAATATTGATTGTCACAATGTTTTAAAACTTTGATTACACACTTATACGATGGCGCATGTTTAACGTTTGGGGTTGGTTTTATGTTGAATGACATTGTTTTGAAAAACTATAGTTAATGGCGCGTTGGTATAACACCCACCGTTTGATTCTTTGGTTGGTCGAATGATATGGTTTTGAACTATGCTATGATTGATTGAACAGAGGATTAATTCGTCGGTTGTACTTTGTCATAACTATTATGCATGGCGGTGAATAACTCCACCACCCTCGCATGTGCACATTAATGCTTCCCCTTTGATCGTTCATTGTGGTTAGACCGAATGACTCTGCTCCTGTGCATTGGTGTATTCGAATCAAACCCTTACCATGTGCTCACACCATGGCTCCAGTCGTGAGGGCTGAACCTAATGGCAGCCAGGCTCTGTTGATGTTCGACAGTGCCCGCAGTAACCTTGAAGACAATGGGTGGCTTCCGTTTATACAGAAATTTGAGGGTTTTAACCTATGCATTGCTAGACAATTCACCATGACCTTTGATGGCTGTCGAGCCAAGGTCGACAATGTTCAATTGGAAATTGACGAGCAGTTTATCAGTCTTGCTACGGGTTTGCCTGCCACTAGACAACGATGGTCCAATAATTGCAAAGTAGAAGAGGTCCCTTGGACACTGCTCTTCCAGTCACGTAAGGTTATCTCCTGTGATAAAGGTTTACCCGTGACCATGATGAAACAATGTTGGCATGATTTATTGTTGATTATCAAACAGTTTATCACCTACGAAGGTCGGTACGGGTTTTTTTTCTTACACCACCTTCGTTTGCTTATGGTTTTTATGGGTTATTAGCTCAATATGCCCTATTACTTGCATAGAAGCCTGTTTAAAATGTCAACGAAATACAAAAGGAACCAGGCTGATAGTAGCCTTTTTCATTATGGGTTGGTTAAGATTATTGTTGTTTGTCATTTGGGGTTACACGGAGACTGTTGGAACGATTTTCTTACTCAGAATGATTTTGAGGATTCGAACCCTCCACAGGTTGACAAACCTGTGGTGAGTGAAGACAAGACTTTACCCCCGGTACCCTACAACATTCTGTTACCTAAACCCTTGACCGACTCACCTATTGACCTACACCATACTGTGACTAAGAACGCTGAGAATTTGAGCAAGAAGCCTAAAGCCAAAACCTCCTATCAACCCTGACCCTATCGTGTTGAGTGAAGACTCTGACTCAAAAGTGGAGAATTTCTTGGCTAGTGAATACCCCTATTCGGAAGGTTTGTGTGCCGAACCCTCGTATGACTTTGTGTCGAACCTACCCCCTTGCCTACAAAAATAACCTAACTACCCAGGCATTAAGTTGCCTTGTGAAACCCCCGGTCATTCATACAAACCCTCTCTTGCTCTGCCTCAACCCACAGTGCCATCCTGTGATCAATGCAGCTTGTGGTTAGAGAGGTATTATAATGATGTGTCAATTCTACAGTCAAGAATTCACTCTTTGGAGGACCAGGTTGCACGGATTACCAGTCAAAAGGCTAAGTTGCAAGCCACTGATAAGAAACAAAGGACGACAGGTTCCATCTTGTTTAAAAGTGTGGAATCAGGTACAATGGTCGTGAATTCTAAGTTGGCATAATTTGAGCAGCATCACATAGGTATGTTTTATCACTTGTTTATATAATGAATTCGAACTTGGTTTTGGATAACTCTGTTTACAGCATTGATTGGCTTTGTTACATAGTATGCATTCTAGACATAGCTATGCTTTGACTAAATGGAATTTAGTTTTCCCGGTTTAGCTTCAATTGGATTTTCATCGATTTGATTGGATCTTGGTGTGGATTTGATTGGTTAAATTTAGCTAAAATGGATGCTCTGTTGCTAATTGAAGTCATTTGTATCTATTATAGACACAAGATGTTTCTCATGTTTCAATTTTTAAACACAATCACATTTCGGTTCGATTTGGTTATAATGTATACGATATGATTGGCAATAATGGTTAGCTGTTACGATTTTACGTTCCATATGATTTTTGACCAACAGGAATACAATTCAGATTATTTTCAATGTGATTCTGTACACATTCACCCAAATCGTGAATAGATACGATTCATAATAGTTATACCCAGCCGGTTAATTCACATTGGTTTACTCAACTATGTTATCAGTTGGATTCATATTGCAATGATATGATGTTTGAATTTGATTCCAAGAACGAAATTGATTGTATCCAGGTTCATGATTTGTTTCTATAATTAAACTCAGTCGTGATTTGTTTTGATTATTTGCCCAGTTGATAATTATAACCTATTTTTATTCTATTAAGACTGCGATCATGATTTATCGGTCCTGTCTGTTGACTGTGCAAGGATCGATCATGAAATAGGTTGGGTCGATGCTGTTACGTATGATTTCGTTTACACATAATCGAAAAAGTCTTTCTATCTTTACATTTGATTGAACGATATGAATATGTGGTTATATCATTATAGCTGTGATAAGTGGAAATGGTTGTGTTGGATTAGATCGTATCACATACGATATGACTCACTGTTGATTTCATTTGGATATGAAATAGTCTTGTTACTGTTTGACCCGATTTTATGGTAACTGAAAAACAGAGTATTCTTACCCCTGTTTTTGATTGAATCACTTTTGATTCTTCTTAATGTTTAATAATAAAATCATTAGTGATTCGTTTTGAATGATCATTGAAAGAAAATTGGTTTTGATTATTTTAAAAGATTGATTTGATTTCGATTCTGGTCCTGTATGCTATTTTAGACTAGCTACAGAATCAGATGATTCTGTAGCTAAGTCTGTAGGATTAGATTTTTATTGTTTTTTTAATAAAATATCTTTCTAAATTATTGTTTTTGTTCTATTGCAGATGAATTCGAAATTGCATTGGATTTGATGAGCAGTTAGGGGATATTTGAAATATTCTGATGTCATTTTAGTTTCCTAGTTTAGTTGATTTTGGGAATATCTTCCCAGATTATGTAAAACAATTTGATATTATCCATAGGGAGGTTTTACCCTATGGAAATACTTATATATACTTATTATTTTTGTAATAAGGATCATCCTCATTCATGGGAGAACAAGGATATGGAATTTTAATACAGATTGAGGCAGAATTTGGTGTTTTGTTACAGCTTTAGCTTCTCATGATATCAATATTTTGTTTCATGTTGTGTATATCAATTTGTATTTGGTTAATGACTACTTTAGCTATATTAATAATTTGGAAATGATATAATTTAATCAATATAATCCATATCTGATTTCTTCCAAGTGTTTAAAAAATGTAGCAATTGGTTAATTCAGTTTGTGAATGACAGATTTCTCTTCTTCATAAGTTGAGTTATCAAATATAAGTTTTTGCATAACAGGTTTCCCTTATTGCAGAGATTTATAAATCATATAATTGTTATGATTTTTTATGTCTTGTTTGTCCTGTAAACAACTCAAAGAGCAGCGCAACCTATCGTTTACGAGAAGCTTTTGGATTATCCGGTGCGAGTTTCCTTCCTCCGACCAGCTTCGAAGTCATCACACACAGGACAAATTAGGAGCGTTTCCAGGTCAGTTTGTCATTTGTTAGTACATTTAGTTAGATAAATATGTTTAATATATTAGATCATTTAATTTCAGTAAGTTTTATTTCTTTTTCATAAAATCATAAAATCAAAAATATATCTCTAGCTGTCTTAGGACATAAATCACATGAGTTTTACAGGTTTTATTCAAATCTGCAAGTTGTATATATTGTATATTTGTGAATAAGTTGTAATTCAATTAGTAATTAGATATTTAATTGTTAGAATTAGTGTAATAGTAATTAGTAGTTTGTACATAGAATAGTTAGAATAGTTTATATTTAGTTTTAGTTTAATTTAGTAGTTTGTTTTAATTAGATTAGTGTATTAGTTTGTATTTATTTATTGTTAGTTAGTTTAGTTTCTTGTATTTAGTTTTAGTTAGTTAGTTTTATTAGTTTTAGTTAGTTTAGTTTGTTTTATTTTGTTTTAGATAGATTAGTTAGTTTAGATTAGTTTTCTCTTTGGTTTTCTTAGAACCTTAGAATGGCCAACGGAGCCGTTAAACCCATCAGGGTGGTCCATTCCAAACAGCTTGGGTTATTTAGACAACCTCGGACCGGTTCCACTCTCTCAGTTGACGGACGGTCAATTTCGCCCGTCAACAAGGCCCCTTGGATTTTTATTTACTTCTTGGGAGATATTATGTTTATGCCATGAAAACTATCATGTCCACTCTTTTTCGTGTGATATATTTCCCTCATGATGGAAGAATTGTGACTATTGATCAACTTTCATTCGTGTTGACGGGCGAAATTGACCGTCCGTCAACTGGGAGAGTGGATCCGATCCGGGGTTGTCTAATAACCCAAGCCGTTTGGGATAACCCACCCTGATGGGCTTAGTGGCTCCGTTAGCCGATCTAAGGTCCTAAGAAAACAAAAAATAAAAACTACTCTAAAATAACTAATCTAACTAAAAATAACTATTAAAACAAACTAAACAAATCTAACTATTCTATATATACAATCTACTATCTAAAACTATACTAACTCTAAGAAATTAAATATCTAACCACTAACTAAAATAAATCTTATTCATGAATGTACAATATTTACAATTTATAGATTTGAATGAAAGCCTGAAAAACTTATTTGTATTCTGTCCTAAGACAGCGAGAGCTATTGTTTTTTGATTTTTACGATTTTATGAAAAAGAAATAAAATAAACTATCTAAACTAAACAACTAAGATACTAATTCTAACCACAAATCTAAACTACACATATATCTAACTAAACTACTTAAATTATACTAACAAATTAACTACCAAATAAATAACAAACTGACCTGAAGAAACGCTCCAGGTTTGTCTTGTATGTAATGATTGTCTTAGTTGATCGGAGGGAGGAAACCCGCACCAGATTCTCAACGAACTTCTCGTAAACGAAAAGTTGTAGTGCTCTTTAAATATGATTAAAGGACAAACAAGACATAAAAATTTACAACAACCTTATGATTTATAAATCTTCACAGTTAGATAAATCTGTATGTAAAGATCTATACAAAATGATTCAATTAACGAAGAAGGGAAATCTGTGATTCATTAACTGAAACAAAGTGATTGTTGTACTTTGAATAATAATGAAAGAGATCATATATGGATAGCAATATTAATCAAATCATATCATCTTGCAATAGATTATGATAGCTAAAGTAGTCTATAATCAACTGCAAACTGATATGCATAAAACTTGAAACAAAAGTTTGATATATTGAAAGTGAAATCTGTTACAAGACATCAACTCTCGTCTCAGTTTGTATCAGAAATCCATATCCTGGTTCTCCCACAAGTGAGGATGATCATTATTACAAAAAATAAAAAGTATTTAAAGACCTCCCACATGGTAAAACATTCCTGTGGAAGTTATCAAATCTGTTTACACAAATCTGGGAAAATATCCCAAGTTTTTATCTCTCACTCAAACTAACAACTTAAAAATAAAAACTACATCACACAAATATCTCGTGTATTGTCACAACATGCCCAAATTGACCATTGCAATTCGTATGTACCTGAACAAGGACAAAAATAGACAATATTAGAGGATATTTTGCAGATAGAATTGATAAAAATCTAATTTTAAAGACTAGCTACAGAATCTTGTGATTCTGTAGCTGGTCTAAATCAAACACAGAATCATATTAAAATGAATTTGAATTTTAAAGAATTAACTTCAAACTATTAAACAAGTATCTAATTGCTATTTGAAAGACAAACGAATTATTCAAATCAAAATTGTTATGCTAATTTGAGATCAAACAAGACTAAGATCAATCAAATGATTACAGAGATGCATGTACTTTGTTCCATATGTTATCACCAATTCGGGTATATAGAATCATATTGGATAACTGACAACAATGAAATCGATTCATGGACCAATTTAAATCAACACAAAAAGTTGCTTCAGCTATCCACAAAATCACTTCGAATCCAAACCAAATTAACATGATCGTTTTCTCAAATTGATCGCACTATATTAAACATAACAAATGATCCATGCTATTAGCGAATCAAATCAAAACTGGTATGTAAATTATCACAAATGAAATCATAATGAAATTAATCGGTTGATAACAGGGTCTGTGGTACTCGTGCAATCATTTGTTATTGCCAATTGGGGGCGGACAAAATCGATTGACTTTCAACGAGATCATTACTTGAATTCATTTCAAAATGGACTATTAACTGAATTTTCTCATACGAATTCAACATAGATAACATATGTCGATCTGAGTTTAACAAACTTGTTTTGAAAATTAAAATCAACAGAGCAACATCAAGTCTATTTTCGATACGAATCCAACTCATAAAAAACAATCGTGCTAACTCAAGATACAAAGCAATCCAATCAAAACAAGAGTGAATTGAACAGTTTGAGTTTGACATAGTCGTTATGAATCAACACAGTTCCATGATTTCAACGAAGAGATCTTTTGCACAGGTCAGATATAATCCAAATCCAAACGAAAATGTTGACAAAACATAGTCGTTTTTCCAATTTAATAGACTTCATCGTATTTATCAAGCCAATTCAATCCTATGAAATCATTTCACAAATCGAATCACAAGAACTAAATCAGAGCCTTTGATATCCGATGACAACAATATCATGTTAAATCAAAACAGAACCATGTTCTTAATTTTAGCATAAAAACCTCCTGTTCATGTTAGATACAAACAAAATCCAAGCGAAAGAAAAAACCATTGATTTCGTTAACTCAAACCAACAGACAAACAAATCAAACCCAGTGAAAAACCAATCAATTGCTAAATTGGGCATGACCAAATCGTGTGACCATATCATAACTTCATTTAATTTTAGCAAAATGAAAACAATGCACAGGATCCACAACATAACCATTTGTGATATGACTATGACAAAGTCATTTCGAACAATGGACAGAGCTATTTGAAAACCAAACTCAATTCATTATATTAATCCAAGAAATTGATAAAAAGGAATTGATATCAAAACTCATACCTGGACAATAAGCAGACAACTTAGTCATAACAGTTTGGAATTGATGAAGGCTGTAGCCGATTCGACATTCCTAAATATGAAGGAACTAGTGGTTTTCTGCTTCTTGTCATTAGCTTGAAGCTTGTCCCTTTCACTAGTCAACACTGTAACTTGGTTTTCCAATGATTTGATTTTCGACTGTAATAAGGGAACGTCAGTATAGTAGCGTTCTAGCCACACATTACATTGGTTACATGATGACTATCTGGGATTCGAAATTTCAGGTGAGGGTTCGTTTAAATCACTGAGGGTTTCATTAGGTAGCTTGATCCCTTGGTAGCTAGGATTGTTCTTTAGTCATGGGGGTAAATTAGAAACAAAGTCATAGGGTGGCTCAGAGCACAAACCATGGGAATAAGGGTACTCACTAGCCAGGAAGCGCTCGACATCAGAGTCTGAGTCTTCACTGAGGACTATGGGCTTTTGATCAACACTAGGTTTAGGTTTATTCCTAGCAAGTCTCGATATAAGTCAAGCATTATTTTTACCTTTTCCGTCGACAGTAGGGTTACCCTTGACCTTTTTTCTCATAGGCTTTTTTACAGCCTCAACCTTGTCTGTTATAATGTCGGGTAGGTCGATATCAGGGATGAACGAGGGTTTGGGAGAGGGTAGAAGGGCATACAAAGGCACGGGTGGCCCGAATTAGTCTCACTAACTACAAACTTATCGATTTGGAAAGACTCTGAATCAACAAAACCATTCCGAGAGAGAAAATCTTGCCAACTATCACCATGGAGGTTTAAATGATGAACGACGATGAGTCTGATTAGGCCATGGTGAAATAGGATACTATCGGCCTTCTCTCGTTTAAACCTCTTAGCCATTTTATAAAGACTACGCAGGAAATAAAATGGCATGTTCAATGGATAACCCATGAAATTCATTAACAGTCAAAGGTGATAAAGAAAAACCAATCCATAGCGACCCTCACAGGTCATGAATTGTTTAACCACTATCAAAATATCATGCCACTTTGGTTTAAGCGTGGAAATAGGCATACCTCTGTCACAGGATGTGACCTTTCGTGAGACGAACAATAATGGTCATGGCACCTCATCAACTTTAGAGTTTTTAAACCATCGCTAGCCCATGGTTGCTAATCCTTTGGCAGAGCTGATGAAATCTTCACTGATTTCAAGCTGAATGTCACCTATTTTGGCCCTAAATCCATCGAAGGTAAGGGCGAACCGTTGTGCAACAAACAAATTGAAACCCTCAAACCTCTGTACAAACGTGAGCCAACCACTATCTTGTAAATCTTTCCGGGCGTTATCGAACAGTAGCAGGGCTTGATTATCATTCGACTCTATTCGCACCACTGGTGCCATAGAGAGGAGTAGCTGGTAAGTGATGTGAGCGAGCCAGGGTTTGAACGTAGCATACATAGGAGAAAACCGCTCATAGGCTTACCCGAAACTAACAGAGGTGAAACAGGGATAAGGGAAGGCATTAATGGCATATCGTGCAAAGGTGGTGGAGCTATTTCTATCCATGCAGAATAGTCATTACCATGGTACAACTTCTAGTGCTTTCAACTATTCAAATCACAACGCAAATGTGTTACAACTATGCCACTTCAATCAATCAATCGAAACCTTTGGTAAGTGGATAAACCATTCGTGCAAACTATTGTTATAGTTTCAAAACCAAACAAATGAATCGAAACCAAAACCAAGGGTTTGACTATGTGACATGCGTTAGAACGATTCATACCAAGAGTTTAATCATAACACCAATGTATTTTTATGAAACCAATGTGCCAAGTAGATCAATCAAAGAACATGTAAATCCAATCGCCAATGCATCACAAACTCAATCACTCATGAAACGAAACTACATAATCAATCAAAGAGTGTTCAAATGAGTACAGATCAAAAAGGTTTTGCCAACTTTATAATGATAAGTAAAATGTAAACGCAATGGGAATATCGACAAGAATGATAACGACAATTCAGTGAAGATTTTAATGCGACTTCAAAGGACCAAATTTTCACGCTTACAGTCGTAAAAACAAAAATGCAGGTAAGTGTGTAAATAACGCAAAAATAGAAGTGTCGTTTATTTGAGAATTGCGACGAAAAATCAAGGTTTGCAAAACACTGGTGTAGGCATCTTATAAGGACAGTAGAAAAATGTGAATTGGTTGCCAATAATTCATTGGTTGTTAAGTACCTATACCAGATCTACAAATATACTTCAATAAGAATAGAATAAACCATAAACCATTCACCATAACATGAACACAAGAAATAGTAAAAACCCTTGAGGTAGAGTAACACCATATATTTAATCCTTAAGGAAGATAAAACTCCTCAAGCAATGCTTGATACATTCAAAATATTCTTCACTGTGCTTCACTACATTGCTTACACTTCTTTATATATCTCTCTCTATCTCCTAGGAAACTTCTAGAGATCCTTCTCACATTTATTACATCCAATTACCATAGTGGGCCTTTATTAATATAGTGGATGATCCAGATTATTTTTGGCACGAAATGAGAGCGGAGATATAATAAATAAATGCACAGAGATATTGCATATATTTAACAATATAACAGAAATGTATCAGATATGAAACCATAAACATAGATATACAGTAATACAATATTTCTATTAATCAAAGAAATGTACAGAGACTGTAAAAATACAGAGTGAAAGACTCGCTAGAATGGTGGTAGCTTATCTCTGAGAAGAGATGTGACGGCTACTCGCATTCGCAAGAAGATGATTACAATGAGCCTCTAGAGGAATTTTTACAATAAAAAGGAATGCCAAAAGTCCTAGACATCCAAAAACCTAACCCTAGGAGATGAAGCGCCAAAAGTCATGTGGGCCCTGTTTGGGTAAGTTGGTGCATCAACTTCCCGGGGTCGTAACTTTTGCATACGATCTCTGTTTTAGGCATATGATAGCTCATTGGAAAGATATCATCAAGGAGATTCATTTTGGGGGCTCAATAATGCCTTTCATTATCATTAAGAACCTTGATCTTGAAAAACCTTCATTTAGGCCCTCAAAATGGCCATGGAAGTCAAAACCTGCTAAAAATAGTAAATTGCCAAAATTGCTAGAAAGTCGTTTTGAGACATTTGGAAAAGGTGGGTGGCCACCGATATCCACCTAGATCAATCGTCCCTCCTTAGGAAGCAATGGTCTCCATTGCATTGAGTTCCTGGGGGAGAGGGAAAAGCATTTGTTGAATCTGCATATTGGTGAGCTGCTTGTCTTGCTGGAGACGTCGCGCTGCTCAGTTTCTGGAAATCTGTCACAAACCTGTTGCGGTTGAGGCTGCTCAAAAATACAAAAACCTAGAAATACAAAAACCTAACCCTAGGAGATGAAGCGCCAAAAGTCATGTGGGCCCCGTTTGGGTAAGTTGGTGCATCAACTTCCCGGGGTCGTAACTTTTGCATACGATCTCCGTTTTAGGAGTATGATAGATCGTTGGAAATATATTGTCAAGGAGATTCATTTTTGGGGATCAATCATGCCTTCGTTTATCATTGAGAACCTAGATCTTGAAAAACCTTCATTTAGGCCCTCAAAATGGCCCCGAAAGTCAAAACCTGCTAAAAATAGTAAATTGCCAAAATTGCCAAAAAGTCGTTTTGAGCCATTTGGAAAAGGTGGGTGGCCACCGATATCCACCTGGATCAATCCTCCCTCCTTAGGAAGCAATGGTATCCATTGCGTTGAGTTCCCGGGGGAGAGGGAAAAGCATTTGTTGAATCTGCATATTGGTGAGCTGCTTGTCTTGCTGGAGACGTCGCACTGCTCAGTTTCTGGAAATCTGTCATGAACCTATTGCGTTTGAGGATGCTCAAAAATTCGAGATACATGAGAGGATGATGTGTAGAAGGAATATTTGCACTTCAATGCAGCCTTGTCGACCTGCTTCTGTTGGATAGAAGGTGCTTCTGGCAAGGCTGTAGTGGTTGCAGTGTCCTTTTGTTCTCCTTTTGAACAGATTGTGAAGAAGCTGAATTTTGCAGTATGAGATACTACCTTGCGACACTGTTTAGGTGGGGCAGTAGTTGGAACTACCTCTGGTATCCTGTAGAGATGACCCCCTAGAGTAATAATGACACTACGGGGTCGAGACTCATAGATAGCATGGTGTTTCCACATATATGGCTGACCCAAGAGAACATCACAGACATCCAATGGGGAAAAATCACATAATACCTCATCCTTGAAGGGTTGGATGTTGTATGATAATCGAAATTGTTGGTTGACACAGAGATATCGTCCTTGGCGAAGCCACCCAATGTTGTATGGCTGCGGGTGTGGTGTTTTCGACAATCCCAACTATTTGACGACCTCCACTGAGATGAGGTTCTTCTAGCTTCCGCTATCAATGATAAAATGCAGCGGGGTCTCCTTCACCCACATCCGTGAATGAAAAAGGCACTCCCATTCTTCAGGATCTGTTGGTTCTTCTAGTTGAATTGCTATGGTCGCGACAATAGCAGTGGAGTCTTTGTCAATGATCTGTCTTTTACCATTATTTTCAGAATCAGATTCTGAATCAAGGTTTGGCTCCTTGTCTTTGATTTCAGCCACCAATGACTGTTTTGAGCAGCATTCATTGGTGTTGTGCCAAGGGATTTTTTGGAACTCACACCATTTTCCGGTGTCCTTCTTTTTCTTCTCGTGACCCTTCTTTTCCTGTCTCTTGGACTGGTTTTCGGGAGACTGTTTGTTTGGGCCGTCTTTGTCATACTTTGGTTGTTGCAGATTTGCAGACTCGAATTCCCGTTTGTTCTAGTGCTTAAATTTCTGCTCAATTTTAACCACATATTGATAAGCAGCACCGAGTGATGAGATGTCCAGAAAATCCATTTCAGTTTGGATGTATCTGTGTAGAGCCCCACGGTATTTCAGAACCAAATTTCATTCAGAGTCTTTGATACCCAGCTTGGTGCCCAAGGTATGGAAGCTATTGGTGAACTCCGGAACTGATTAACCCTTATCTTGCCGCAGTGTGGTCCATCTCATGTACTGGTCCTCATAGTTTCCAATAGGGTAGTACTGTTCCTTTACCGCATCCACAAAAAAATCCCAAGTGGGCTCGGCCCCATACATTCCAGAATCCTCTGTGGAACTCTGATCCCAGTAAGTTTCCCACCAATGTTTGACATGGGAGAGAGCCTTAAAGAGTGCGAAGGTGATCTTTTCCTTCTCTAAAAAATTATGAATAGAGAAATAACCTTCTAGCAGATTTAACCATTTATCTAGGGCATCTGCATCTATTTGACCTTCAAATACGGGAATATAAAAATTGAGCTATACCTTGAAAGGCGAGGTGCCTCCAAAGTGGCCGCTTGATGAATATGCACCTGATGCTATCGGCAGGCGTTGAAGGATGTGGGAAAAATTCTCCATCATTTCGTCCCTCTGTCACGTGAGAGCTTACTCAAGCAACAGATTGATAGGATCGTCTGCTCCGTCGATTTTATTTTCTTCCACCATTGAGGGTTTCTTGGGTGTGAGAGAGTGATTTTATTCAAGAGATACAAGATAAAGACCCAAATTGCTATACTCAGACCTCGTCGGGGAAATGCACTGAAAAAAAATCAAGAGCAACCTGACTCTGATACCACTGATCCAGATTATTTTTGGCACGAAATGAGAGCAGAGATATAATAAAGAAATGCACAGAGATATTGCTGATATTTAATAATATAACAGAAGTATATCAAAGATGAAACCATAAACACAGATATACAGTAATACACAATTTCTATTAATCAAAGAAATGTACAGAGACTATAAAAATACAGAGTGAAAGACTCGCTAGAATGGTGGCAGCTTATCTCTGAGAAGAGATGTGACGGCTACTTGCATTTGCAAGAAGATGATTACAATGAGGCTCTAGAGGCCTTCTTACAATAAAAAGGAATGCCAAAAGTCCTAGACATCCAAAAACCTAACCCTAGGAGATGAAGCGCCAAAATTCATGTGGGCCCCGTTTGGGTAAGTTGGTGCATCAACTTCCCGGGGTCGTAACTTTTGCATACGATCTCCATTTTAGGTGTATGATAGCTCGTTGGAAAGATATTGTCGAGGAGATTCATTTTGGGGGATCAATCATGCCTTTAGTTATCATTCAGAACCTAGATCTCGAAAAACCTTCATTTAGGCCCTCAAAATTTCCCCGGAAGTCAAAACCTGCTAAAAATAGTAAATTGCCAAAATTGCCAAAAAGCCATTTTGAGCCATTTGGAAAAGGTGGGTGGCCACCGATATCCACCTGGATCAATCCTCCCTCCTTAGGAAGTAATGGTCTCCATCGCATTGAGTTCCCGAGGGAGAGGGAAAACAATTTGTTGAATCTGCATATTGGTGAGCTGCTTGTCTTGCTGGAGACGTCGCGCTGTTCAGTTTCTGGAAATCTGTCATGAACGTTGATCTGAAATCGGATCCAGAAGCCTGATAGGGCTTGAAAAATGCTAAAAAATGAAAGTTCTTGGAATCTGATGAAACCAACACCATTGCGTCCGTCTCGTCTTCCTAATTCCGGTGGTATATTTACTTTGTCAAACGGATTCCGTATGGAGAAGATATCGCATTCTGTCCGAAAAGTCAAACAGGTAAAAAAATTGTTGACTGTGCAGTCCATACAGTCCGTACGGATGCTGATGTGGCATGTCCGTACACTGATATGGCAAGTCTATACAGGAGACACATGGCAGGTTCGTACAGGCGACATGTGGCAGCTTCGGGTGATGACACGTGTCAGGCAGATTTGGACTTTTGGGCATACGGCTGGACCAATCCGGAGGTGACACGTGTCACCACTGGAAGGGTGACATGTGGCATGGATGACGTCAGCATATGACGTGGTGACCGTACGATGATGTGGCACGGGATGACATCAAAAACCTACGTGTTAGATGACATGGCATACAAAAGATGACGTGTCAGGTGACAGAGCCGTATGACAGAGTTGACGTGGCAGGTGACGAAGCAGTATAGCGGTTGATAAGTGGCAGGCACATGGACCAATGTGCGACTGACACATGGTAGTTTTCTGGTAAAATTATTGGGTTCCACGTGGCCCAATCGTGGGCTGCCACGTGGCACCCCGTAATTGGCTGTTCATTTTTGGTGTAAAAGTTATGGTTTGGACGGGATTCGAACCGGCGACCTCTCGTAGCGCAAAGGACCGGCAGGGCTGGGCTAACCGTCCGCTCGGTGGGTAGTTCTTGTTATTCAAACATCGGCAATATTATTTGAATTTGGTTAAAGTTTTCGTCAGATGGAAAAGGACTGGGGCCTAGCTCCATCCCTTGGTGATATCGTTTTCACATATGACTGAGCGGGGGGTTACTTATGTGTGCGGTTATATAACTGTTAGCCCGTGGTTCTGTCACATATGCCATATGACCCGGGAACTAACCCCAATAGAGAGCGTGGGAGTTACCACAAATGCGTGGGAGTTGGTTACAACAGTTGGGGCATGGTTATATGTAAGCCCGTGGTCCTATCCTTTTGTCAACGAGACCGGGAGCTAGCAGGGGTGGCCCGCGCTTAGCCTTTGGGCTAGCGCGTGGCCACATGAAGCCATGTGACCATACAGAAGGGGGGGCGCACCTAGGAGAAAGGGGATGAGCCTGATTTTCAACTATAATATAGTTAAAAGTGGGTTTTTGTAACCAATTTTGGGTTTTTTAAATGTAATTAACCCATTTTTAATGGTTTTTATCCATTTTTGGGAGTTATTGGGTAGTTTTGGAGCCTAACCTCTTGGAGGAATTTGGAGATGAGCAACTACCTTCCCACTATATAACCAAGGTCTGTTTGAGGCCATGGACACAGCTTTGAGGGCATTCAGAGCATAATAATGCGAAGGAGAAGCCAAGCCAAATCCAGTTTGAGGCAGAGAAGCTTTTTAGGAGGAGATGCTGTTGGATCATTTCTGGGAGCTCCGGACGTCCATTTTGCGTGCCATTTTATTTGCATGGTTCTAGAGATCTGGGCGAACATGACCAGATCAGTCTTGTAGCCATTTGGCATTGCAATGATTTACTTTTGAGAATTTGAACAGAAATAAAGAAGCCTCCGCTACAGAGAAAAGGCCCGGAGACGTAGGCAAAGTTGTGTCGAACTCCGTTATCAATCTGAGTGTTATGGTTTGCTGTTTATTCTTTCATTTCAGATCTGCAAATGTATATATGGCTGTCATAATTACTCTTCTTTCCTCATTCTTCACTAAGTTTTCTCAAATGGTTAGTTAATGCATGCAAAATTAAACTCAACCATAGTCATTAAAAGATCCTGATGGATCAAGTGGTATCAGAGCTAGTTGACGTTTGGATTTGAGTTTTGCATGTTAACTAGGGAAGAGCTCATCTCAAGGAAGAAAATGGCATCTACAGGAGAACTTTCTCAAAATGAGAAGGAGTTCAGAGATTCGGTGTTTTCCATGGATGAGATGGTGAAGGTGTTGTATGAAGACTACTTGGAATGAAAGAGCATGGTTCAAGTGAAAGCTTCAAAGAACAACAAAGGAAAAGAAGGATTGAAGGAAGTGCCTTCTACATCTATTTCAGAAAACACATCTGAGGTATGCAGTGAAGGTTCCTCATCAAATTTTCCTCATTCTCATCAAGTTGGTTTTGGTGCATTCGAAAAACATACAAAAGGTGTAGGTTTGAGAATACTAACCAATATGGGTTATGAAGAAGGAAAGGGCCTTGGATGTAGAGGTCAAGGCATTGTAAATCCTATTGAGGTTGAGGAAAGGCCTAGATACTTAGGATTGGGATATGGTAAAGGGGACCTTGGAGAGTCTTCCAAGATAGGTTACAAAACTTCGGAAGCAAGCAATGCTTCAAATGGCCAACTTAAGACACTGCAATAACACTTCAACAAAGGAAATGGCGCATCACTTCAGGGTTGTGGTAGTGAATGCAAGTTGTCTCCAAAGAAAAGTGAAGATCAACATGGAAGGTATAATGGTCATGTTTTTATTAATTCTCCTTTTGATTATAACAAGCATAATCAAGTAAATCGGAACTTGTGTAATCTTTATCCATGTACTTATTGTCATTCACCTAAGCATCGTTTTGCCAAGTGTTGGAAGAGACAAACTTTGTATAGGAAACCTATGTCGACCAGGAAGGAAGCACGACATAAAGGCTCGAGTCCACAATAGAATAAAGAGAAGGGTAAACAGGTCTGGATGCCAAAAACTCATTGCACGTTTTGCAACAAGAGTGGACATCAAAAGGCTAGTTGTTGGAAGATTAATCCATCCAAGGAAGGAAAAAAGGATTTTGCATGTACTTATGAAGGAGGAAGGATTACTAGCGAAGCAAGAGGAACATCGTGAAGGAAAGAAATCAGTCACTTGGTTCTGCCAGAAGTGGCTGTCTCAACTTCATTGTATTTTGTTTCCATTAATGTAATCATTTTAGTTCGGAGAAAAAGAGCAAGTCGGGTGGCCTATCCCGAGATTGGAAAGTAACCTTTTGGGGACCAAAAGGTCTTATTGTGGGGAGGTGTGATCTGAAATCGGATCCAGAAGCCTGATAGGGCTTGAAAAATGCTCAAAAATGAAAGTGCTTGGAATTCGACGAAACCAACACCATTGTGTCCGTCTTGTCTTCCTGATTCTGGTGGTATATTTACTTTTTCAAACGGAGTCTGTATGGGGAAGATATCGCATTCTGTCCGAAAAGTAAAACAGGCAAAAAAATTACTGACTGTGCAGTCCGTATAGTCCGTACGGATGCTGATGTGGCATGTCCATATGCTGACATGGCAAGTTCGTATAGGCGACACATGGTAGGTCCATACAGGCGACACATGGCAGCTTCAGGTGATGACACATGTCAGGCAGATTTGGACTTTTGGGCGTACGGCTGGACCAATATGGAGGTGACACGTGTCACCACTAGAAGGGTGACATGTGGCACGAATGACGTCAGCATCTGATGTGGTGACTGTATGATGATGTGGTACAGGATGATGTCAGCAGCCTATGTGTCAGATGACATGGCATACGAAAGATGATGTGTCAGGTGACAGAGCCGTACGACAGAGTTGACATGGCGGGTGACGAAGCAGTACGATGGTTGACAAGTGGCAGACACGTGGACCAATGTGCGACTAACACGTGGCAATTTTCTGGTCAAATGATTGGGTGCCACATGGCCCAATCGTGGGCTTCCATGTGGCACCCCCTAATTGGCTGTTCATTTTTGGTGTAAAAGTTATGGTTTGGACGGGATTCGAACCGGCGACCTCCTGTAGCGCAAAGGACCGGCAGGGCTAGGCTAACCGTCCGCCCGGAGGGTAGTTCTTGTTATTCAAACAGAGAAAATATTATTTGAATTTGGTTAAAGTTTTCGTCGGTGGGAAAAGGGCCAGAGCCTAGCCCCAACCTTTGGTGATATCGTTGTCACATATGACCGAGCTGGGGGTTACTTATGTGTGCGGTTATATAACCGTTAGCCCGTGGTTCCGTCGCATATGCCATATGACCCAGGAGCTAACCCCAACAGAGAACATGGGAGTTACCACAAATGCACGGGAGTTGGTTACAACAGTTGGGGCGCGGTTATATGTAAGCCCGCATTCCTATCCTTTTGTCAACAACACTGGGAGCTAGCAGGGGTGGCCCGCGCTTAGCCTTTGGGCTAGCGCATGGCCACATGAAGCCATGTGAACATACAGAAGGGGGCGCGCACCTAGGAGAAAGGGGCTGAGCCCAATTTTCAACTATAATATAGTTAAAAGTGGGTTTTTGTAACCAATTTTGGGTTTTTTAAATGTAATTAACCTATTTTAATGGTTTTTATCCATTTTTGGGAGTTATTGGGTAGTTTTGGAGCCTAACTTCTTGGAGGAAGTTGGAGATGAGAAACTACCAAATATATAAACAAGGCCTATTTGAGGCCATGGACATAGCTTTGAGGGCATTCAGAGAAGAATAATGCTGAGGAGAAGCCAAGCCAAAGCCAGTTTGAGGCAGAGAAGCTTTTGAGGAGGAGACGCTGTTGGATCATTTCTGGGAGCTCCGAACGTCCGTTTTGCGTGTCGTTTTCTTTGCATGGTTCTAGAGATCTGGGCGAACATGAACAGATTAGTATTGTAGCCATTTGGCATTGCAGTGATGTACTTTTAAGCATTTGAACAAAAATAAAGAAGCCTCCCCTACAGAGAAAAGGCCCGAAGACGTAGGCAAAGTTGTGCCGAACTCCGTTATCAATCTGTGTGTTATGGTTTGTTGTTTATTCTTTCATTTTAGATCTGCAAATGTATATATGGCTGTCATAATTCCTCTTCTTTCCTCATTATTCACTAAGTTTTCTCAAATGGTTAATTAATGCATGCAAAATTAAACTCAACCATAGTCATTAAAATATCCCGACGGATCAAACCTGTTGCAGTTGAGGCTGCTCAACAAGTCGAGATACATGAGAGGACGATGTGTATAAGGAATCTTTGCACTTTTTTGCAGCCTTGTTGACCTGCTTCTGTTGGATAGAAGGTGCTTGGGGCAAGGCTGTAGTGGTTGCAGTGTCCTTTTGTTCTCCTTTTGAACAGATTATGAAGAAGATGAATTTTGCAGTATGAGATACTACCTTGTGGCATTTTTTAGGTGGGGCAGTAGTTGGAACTACCTCTGGTATCCTGTAGAGATGACCCCCCAGAGTAATAATGACACTATGGGGTCGATACTCATAGATAACATGGCATTTCAACATATATGGTTGACCCAAGAGAACATCACAGACATCCAGTGGGGAAAAATCACATAATACCTCATCCTTGAAGGGTTGGATGCCATATGATAATCGACACTGATGGTTGACACAGAGATCTCGTCCTTGGCGAAGCCACCCAATGTTGTATGGCTACAGGTATGGTGTTGTCAACAATCCCAATTGTTTGACGACCTCTGTTGAGATGAGGTTCTTCTGGCTTCCGCTATCAACGATAAAATGCAGCGGGGTCCCCTTCACCCACATCTATGAATGAAAAAGGCACTCCCCTTCTTCAGGATCTATTGGTTCTTCTAGTTGAATTGCTATGGTCACGACAATAGCAGTGGGGTCTGCGTCGATGATCTGTCTTTTACCATTATTTTCAGAATAAGATTCTGAATCAAGGTTTGGCTCCTTGTCTTTGATCTCGGCCACCAATGACTGTTTTGAGTGGCATTCATTAGTGTTGTGCCAAGGGATTTTGTGGAACTCACACCATTTTCCGGTGTCCTTCTTTGTCTTCCCATGACCCTTCTTTTCTTGTCTCTTGGACTGGTTTTCGGGAGACTGTTTGTTCGGGTTGTATTTGTCATTCTTTGGTTGTTGCGGATTTGCAGACCCAAATTCCCGTTTGTTCTGGTTCTTAAATTTCTGCTCAATTTTAACAACATATCGATAAGCAGCACCGAGTGATGAGACGTCCAAAAAATCCATTTCAGTTTGGATGTATCTGTGTAGAGCCCCACGGTATTTCAGAACCAAATGTCGTTCAGAGTCATTGATACCCAACTTGGTGCGCAAGGTATGGAAGCTATTGGTGAACTCCGAAACTGATTAACCCTTATCTTGCTGCAGTGTGGTCCATCTCATGTACTAGTCCTCATAGTTGCCAACAGGGTAGTACTGTTCCTTTACCGCATCAACAAAAAAATCCCAAGTGGGCTTGACCCCATATATTCCAGAATCCTCTATGGAACTCTGCTCCCAGTAAGTTTCCCACCAATGTTTTACATGGGGGAGAGGCTTAAGGAGTGCGAAGGTGATCTTTTCCTTGTAAATAAATGTACAGAGACTGTAAAAATACAGAGTGAAAGACTCGCTAGAATGGTGGCATCTTATCTCTGAGAAGAGATGTGACGGCTACTTGAATTTGCAAGAAGATGATTACAATGAGGCTCTAGAGGCATTTTTTCAATAAACAGGAATGCCAAAATTCCTATACATCCAAAAACCTAACCCTAGGAGATGAAGCACCAAAATTCATGTGGGCCCCGTTTGGGTAAGTTGGTGCATCAACTTCCCAGGGTCGTAAATTTTGCATACGATCTCTGTTTTAGGTGTATGATAGATCGTTGGAAAGATATCATTGAGGAGATTCATTTTGGGGGCTCAATCATGCCTTTAGATATCATTGAGAACCTCTATCTCTAAAAACCTTCATTTAGGCCCTCAAAATGGCCCCGAAAGTCAAAACCTACTAAAAATAGTAAATTGCCAAAATTGCCAGAAATCCATTTATAGCCATTTGGAAAAGGTGGGTGGCCACTGATATCCACCTGGATCAGTGGAACTAGTCCACATTATATTGAATGACCACATTATCATATATTAAATGACTTCCACTAATAATACATAACCACATTCCCATTGGGTACCTCCCTAGGTACCCCATATTACCTCCCTAGGTATACTACATTCCATCCCCCTTCACATGTTTCATCCTTGAAACATGAGAAGAAACCATACAATATGAATGGCTAAGCAATGTATCTAACTGGTACCAAGTACGACCATCCATACATCCTAATGGAAGATGAACATGATGTCCAACTACTTCCTTGCCACCCTGATATTGCTCTTCATCATGACAATGTTTCCATGGGATTGGTTCTATAGCTTGATGTCTTCTTGTAGTGTTGGTAGGCCTCCATGTACCTATATATCTGTTTTCTTTTTGGTTCCCTGTTGGTGCATACGTTTGTTGATTCTCACGCCCTTTCCTTGATGATTGTTGTTTCTTTATATGATGTGGATGACGATATACAACAACTGTAGGAATTTGTTCTGTTTTCTTCAAATATGCAACACATTGTGCCTTTGATTCAATTACCTCCTTAGCTTCTTTATTGCTTCCTTCTTGTGGGTTTGCTTCATCTCCTTCTTTAGAATCTGCCTCCGATTCAACTTCGGACTCAATAACTGCTTTGCTAGCCTCCGTGGGCCCATATTTTTTATTAAGAGACACATCCTGCAATGTGATTTTATTTTTCTTGTACCACAACTTCAAAAACTTCTTTTTCACATTAATATTAATGGTACCCACTGATTCTATCCAAGGATACCCCAAAACAATATCCACTTCATCCATATCCATAGCATAAAATTTGAATGCAACACATATTTATCCATGTTAATCTTCAAATCTTTAACAATTTGAACATTTTCACCCTCAACCTGTGTGATTTGAATATGCTTTACCAGAACTTGCAATCTATTAACCAACTGAACATTGATAAAATTATGCATGCAACTAGGGTTAATAGAAACACTGACATTTTCTTTATGAATACAACCATGAACCTATAATATAGATTTTTCACATGAAAATAAACCCTTGTTTCTCTTTGTATCCTTATTTTTTCCATGAGACCACTTGTCTAACAATATTTTTTCAAATTCTCCATTGGAGAGTGTCCTCATCTCCTTATAATCAAGTGATTTCCACCAAATTGCAACATCACCTTGTAATTTGAGAGCTACCCAATGGGGCCAATTCTCTTCCTAGGATGAATTTCTTTCTTTAATGAATGATTCAATACTAGAGCCATCACATTTCCCTATAAAATACATATTTCTATGAAAAACCCAAAAAATAGAGCAAGGGTTTAAAAATAAATTACTACAGAAAATCGTGGCTTTTCCGGAAAAACCCTGAAAAATGGTTGAATTTAAAATGGTCATAACTTCACTTCCCAGAATCCATTTCGTCCGATTTGTTTTTTGAAATTGGATATTTTTTCGAGAGGAATTCAAATACCCAATTTGGTTTTCCAAATTTATCTCATAAAGCTTCATATATTAACCTAAAGTGCGCCACCCTCTTTTTCTTCCCTAGAAAAATTCTGCAAAAAATAACAAACATTTCTTCCTTTCTTTGGCCAAGGAAAGTGCTCTAATACCACTTGTTAAGTACCTATACCAGATCTGAAAATATACTTCAATAATACCAAGAATAAACCATAAACCATTCACCATAACATGAACACAAGAAATAGTCAAAACCCTTGAGGTACGGTAACAAACACCATATATTAATCCTTAAGGAAGGATAACACTCCTCAAGCAATGCTTGATACATTCACCATATTATTCACTATGATTCAATACATTTCTTATACTTATTTATATTGTTCTCTCTATCTCCTAGGAACCTTCTAGAGACTAGTCTCACATTTATTACATCCAATTACCATAGTGGGCCTTTATTAATATAGTGGACCTAGTCCACCTTACATTGAATGACCACATTCTCATATATTAAATGACGTCCACTAATAATACATTACCACATTCCCATTGGGTACCTCCCTAGGTACCCCATATTACCTCCCTAGGTATACTACATTGGTCCTGACTTGATTACCATGAACCCAATGAACTCCCTAAATGATTCTTATATGTAGACGGTATCGCCCCCGCCACAAGTCAATTATGTGGCATTCTCTCCCATGCCTTCCACTTTCGATGCAGATGAGCCTCTCACTGTAATATTAGTATCTTATGACTTAGATCCAGTAGTTGACATGGTGATCTCTTCGATAGGTATTTTAGAGCCTAATCTCCTTACCCCTGTTGCGATCTTCGACATGTGTTCCTTCCAGAGTGTGTTTCTTCCATCAAGTGAAGATCTCTTGGAATCCATGACCAAGTTTTGTCCCTTGACATGGTGTCCTTCCATAGAATTGTCCTCTTAGAATCCATGATCAAGAATATAAGTTTGAGCATGGTTTTTTGATTTCAAGCTCATTAAAAAATGAAACCAACTATGAGCATAGTTCCTGTTTTTGTGTCAAGCTCGTTAAAAAATGAAACAAAGGCCTAGGGATTGAACCTGGATTCATGAGCATATTTCAAGTTCCTATTTCAATCTCCTTAAAAAATTAAATATATTCCCCCCCCTCTTCGATTGAGTCAAGTACTTTGTTACATATAGTATTTGGAGCTTCCTTTCATCTGCCTATGTCGTTGAACGAAACGAGGCTTGGGGGGCAATGCTTCCATCCTATGGACTTCATGCTGAAGTTAAGCTGCTAGCTTCTTAAGATGGGGGAAAAGTACCAACCATCCCTAGATTATGCATTGGGAAGCCTCAAGCATAGGTTCCTCTAGTTCAAGCTTGTGTAAAAATGAAACTAGGTCCATGCATAGTTTTGTTTAGTTTTAAGCTTGTGAAAAAATAAAATCTATCCCAATCATAGTTTTGTTTTGTGTTAAGATTGTGTAAAAATGAAAACAATCTCGATCTTAGTATTTGTTCTTTATCTTTCTCATAAATACATGAGAATGTAACTGAGTAAACGTTTGTCACTTTTTTGGACTCGTAAAGGTTATAAGAAAAAGGAACCCTTGGTGTTTCCTTTAATCTCTTTTCAAGCTCCCTAAACAAAAAAAGATAACTAAGTAACCTTGTTCTTTTCATGCTCGTAAAAGTATTTGAATAAAACATATGATGAGCAGTAGATTCTATCTTTTTTGGTCTCCTCAGACTAGCCTACGAAAAATGACATTTTGGATTTTTCTTTAATTGTTTTTCATACTCTCTAAACATGAAAAACCCTTGAGTTTTCTTTCTTTGGACTCGTAAAAGAAGCATCAAAAGGCCCATATGGGACCAAACCACTGCTTCCTAGGGTTCGTTAAAAATAATCTGAGGGACTCATCTGAAGGATGAGCTTACATTACAAGTATATGTTATCCTCCTCAATCTTGTGTAAAAATAAAGAGGTACTCACCATAAATGGCGGGGGAAAATTGGGAAAGAAATGTATATCTATATTTGTGTTAGTGGTAGTAAGTCGCTCTTGAACATGACACCCCCCTTCATCTTTTTATCCAGGTTGGGAAATCCATTTGTGTCTTGTTTGACCATTCAAAAGTCCATATGTTGCATCCTCCTTGAGTCAATGCTGCCAAGACAATTGTCGTGTCGTTCATATGTTCAAGAAAATTCCAACCTAAACAAGCCTTCTATCGAGTTGACTATATGCAGTTCTAAATATTCTACCATGTCGGCCTTCCCTGAGTCGGTTCTGAATCACTTCATACTCTGATCTACTTCAAATCTATTACACATTTTATGTCATTGATGGGGGATACATTAAGGCCCTCCTATGACGAATTTCTTCCTGTCAACCTCAAATTATTATCTTGGAATAAGACATAGAAATCATTTAGTACCTTGGAGCATGCATGCCTCAATGGAAGGTCTCCACTCTTTTAACAGTAGGTTCACATCATTGGCCCCTTATTGGAAGATTCCATCGAGTGTTCAAATTCAACTCATTCATTCACATTTGTTGGATTGTACTAGAATACCTTGGGAGTGATTTACATCAATGGTGATTTCCCTCACACTTTTTAACATTTTTCATTAATGACCAATAATCAAGTGGTTTCTACCATGTTCGAATTCGACGCCTGCAATCACATAAATAGATTCATACTTTGGGATGATAGAAATGAAGACCCTGGATCTCACCATATCGATCGAGGTTGTGACAAATTATTCATGGGTTTTATTGACACATAGATCCACTCTGTATGTCTCGTGGCTATGTACGAATTTAAATTCTTTAAGAGTATAGATCCACAGTGTATTTCTCGTGGCTATGCTAAATCATGATGACATGGATCCATAATGTATGTTTAGTGTCCATGAATAACTTGACACTTATGATTAGAGTCACTTGTATTCCAAGTATGGGAATTCCTACTTCCAAATATGGTATATTATTATCCAGATGATTGATTGTTTGCAGCTTCTTGAACTATGCGCTCCTTGTTTTTCGACACACACATTATACAAAGTATTTCAGCTGTAACAGGTTCCAACTTCATACTTTGGGGGGAATTCTGTTACAAATTGTTTTTCTCACCCCTGTGATTAACTGAAGATATGTGGATAACTCACTTCCATGTTCCCTGAAGATACTAAATGAGACTTTCTCCATGAAGAAGTGAATCATCCTTCTTTCCTTAAAAACCATATCAAAACAGATCGTTGCACCCTGCTCAACGCTTGGGGTGCGACGATGCTTGATCTTTGCATTATGCACCAAAACTGGACTATGACATCATCACAAGATTCTTGTGCATAGGGTGCGACGATGCTTAAATAAGAGAAAAATGTGAAATTTGCAAAAGTTCTAGAAGGGAATCTTCTAGAAGATGAGGTGGCCTCTGATCAGTTTGGATCTCACTCACTTCTTTGATTTAGTGGGATCATCCTAATATCCTCATCCATCTCTCTTTCATACTATAAAGAGAGGGATTTCTCATGAGAAAGGCTAAGTATTTCTTATTCATGAAGAATTCTGCTATAGATTATACCTGAGATAACTTTGTTTTAGCTCTCTAAGTCAGGTTATGGATCTTCTTCATCAAAGGCATTGGAGAAAAGGTGTGCATGTTGGAGCAAAGATCCATTGTAAGGGACCTTGCAACATCAAGGCATGGGTTTAATTCTCCACTTTCCTTTAATATAATGCAACAATACATTTCTTCCCTATAAAGGTGTCTTTATTTTTATTATATAACTTCTTGATCTTATACATAGAATTCATTGGAATATATATATATATATATATCTATATCTATCTATCTATCTCTCTCTCTCTCTCTCTCTCTCTATATATATATATATATATATATATATATATATATATATCATTTTTCTTTCCCTTTGTTAGTTTGTGCCCATTAAATAGGTTCACCATCTCATAATTCCAAATATGGATTAAAAAAGATGAGACTAGCGAGGATCAAGCGTCATTTAAAAGGTATGTCATTTGTCCCTCTCTAAAATAGTTTATATGACAATGAATTCTAAGGTGAAGTTTGTATTCTGCCTTGTTTTGTTCTAGCTTCTTGTTGAAGTTAGGGATATTAGTTTGTGTCCGCACTTTTGTAACTTTTTCAGACAGATCGGTAAGTGCAAACAAAAACTAATCTCCCTAACTTCAACGAGAAGCTAGAACAAAACAAGGTAGAATACAAACTTCACCTTAGACTTCATCGTCAATAAACTAGTTCGGAGAGGGACAAATGACATACCTTTTAAATGACACTTGATCCTTGCTAGTTTCATCCTTGTCGCTCCATATTTGGATTTGTGGGATGGTGAACCTATTTAAGAAGCACAAACTAACAAAGAGAGAGAACACCAATATATATATTCCAATGAATTCTATGTATAAGATCAAGGAGTTATAAAATAAAAGTAAAGACACCTTTATAGGGAAGAAATGTATTGTTGCATTATATTAAAGGAAAGTGGAGAATACAACCGAGTAAACTTTTGTCACTTTTTCGGACTCATAAAGGTTATACGAAAAAGGTGTTGGACACACATACCACACTTAGAGGGGGGGTGAATGAGTGTGGGGCTCTTTTTCCCAAAACTTCCCTCTTACACAAAACTCATTAGTTAGCATTCAACATTTTATTTATTACTCATTGTTGTTATTTATAACCAGTTAGATGTGAACACATATCAACAACATATATCAGCAATATATCATCAACAAGTCATCACCACAAGGAACACAAAGAACACAAGATGTATGTACAATTTTCTTTTTATTACGGACTACAATCCTTGGGGTTTTTCAGCAACAACTGAGTAGAGTAAAAATCTACAAGAGCACCAGCTCTATCATGCAAGACTCAACTTACACACTCAACACCAACTGAGATGAGGCAACAATACTCAATAGATATCAATCTCCAACATGTACGCGATCTGTCAATAGTGCAACCCATGTGTGTACATGCCCTAGTTCACTACAACTCGCGTATGCACATGATCCGTGTATACAACAACATGTGTATACCTTCTGAGCTATTAGGGTTTATCCTTCAAGATCAACTTAGATCCTCTGCAACCAATTTATCATTCTCTTATGTCTCTCATTGTTGAAACTGACCACCAGCCAGTCAAAACACATCCAAGCTCTCTAATAGCTTACTCATTCTCCACAACCAATCAATATGAATTCTACTCAATCATACATAAGCAATCAACATACTAAATCATAGCCATCATGTCAGTACTGAATCATAAGAGTGTTGCTCACTCCATCAACCAACATAAACCACATCATAGAAACCATACCAAGAATGCCCTAAGAATTCACAACACAACAAGTAATAGTATCCATCGAGACAATAATGTAACCATACCAGTGTCTCTGTGACATATCTGAGCCCACAAAATGCAGATCTAGAACTTGCTTCAGTCTTCAACCACCAGTCATCATCTCAAATACAAGTCTCCATGATTTTATCCATTGTACACACCTTGTCCTCATACAGCCTGCGTATGTACGCGCTTAGGCCCTTTACAGCCTTTGTACACCTTAGAAACTAGGGTTTTCGAATCTCTGAGACTTTTTCTGTCAATATCTCCGATATTGCCAAAATATTGATGTGTCCATGAGATCCTCCTCACACTCTTTTTCTAGAATAGATCCTCAATCATTCTCAAGAAATCCACACCAGTAATTCTCTCACAAGAATCTCTCCATTGATCCACAAAAAGGATGATTTGTAAGAGTCCATAGCTATATTATTTATAATTTCATCCTCTAGGTCACTTAACCCGTTTCTAGTCACTTAATCCATTTTCCTTATTTTAGGGTTAACCACTTTCCATAAATAGAAAGTTATCCAATACTTTATCATTTAAATATTCCTTCTTGATTTTGTCACCTTATTTTATTATTTCTTGATTTTGTCACTTCTCTTTATTATTTAAATAATCCACCTTGACTTTGTCACTTTAATTTATCATTTAAATAATAATTTCTTCTTTTTAAGAACTTTGACTTCTTTGACTTTTTTGGGGCTTCAAGCCAACATGTGAGGGTCCTCCAACTTCGTAGGGCCATAACTCTCAAACCGTGAGGAGTTATGTGACATTCCACATACCACTGGAAATGGCATGACAAACATTATCCATCTAGGATAGTTTCACGAGTAAATTCATTGACTTCATCTCATTATTTCACATATAACCATGGGTCCTCCAACCATTCTTCTAGGACAACTCAATCCGAAAAGTGTCTTCCCGTGATGGATTTCACCATAAGGGGACCACTTTGGAGTTCATCCATTTGTGCACCTTATCAATCATGATAAGACAATAATGATTCATCTTTTCATTGATTCACCACTGCATCATATACATCAACTATGCATCATGTATCAATGACAACTCATTGATCCATCTTCATCATATCAACGACAACTCATTGATCGATCTTCATCTATGCATTCTCATCAATGAAAATACATATTACATTAAATCAAGCATCAATAAATCAATCATTTGACATCAATCGATCAAACCATTGGCAACAATGACAAATTGATCCAACAATCTCCCCCTTTGGCATTGATGGCAATACCAACATTGATGTCAACACCAATTACCAATTATTGATGTCAACATGTAGATAATGCATGCTCTAAATCAATAATCAATGTGACTATATCTTCCCATCAATAAACATCAATCAAATCAATTTGATTAACTCTCCCCCTTTGACATCAATGGCAAAGGGCCATTTTCCTCTTGGGGTTTCTCCCCTTGCTTGAACTCTTCTTGGGGATTTCCCCCTGTCTGAATGCCTTTGATATTCTTATGAATAATCTCTCCCTTTTTGAACAAGGGATATCACTCTGATGTAATGAAGAAAATACATCGCTTATACTGCCCCTATGAACATCGCTCCCCCTAAAATTATGCCTCTATGCTTCTTTCTTCAAATATAGGGCTCTTTTCTAGGTATGCATCTGATAAAAATCTCCTCCTAGAATCATGGGAAGAGGAATGACTCCCCCTATGGGTATGTCTCCCCCTATCTCCTCTGCAATATGATCAACATGAAATTTCTACTACTCAACCAGATCATAGATCAACTTCTCTTTCAATGACGATCCTTGGACTTGTCCATGCATCAAAATTGTGCCATACCATACATCATGAAACAAAAGATATGTCAACAGTAAGATAGAGAGTCATGGACAAAATATAAACCAAGTACATAATCTACCAATATGCCAACCATGTGCATCTACCCATATGCCAACCATGTGCATCAATGTTGTATTATCATCAAGCATATGCCATATATGAGTGTAACAAAACATGTACACCATCATGCACCAACACCAAAAAATGATGAATCCCATACATGTATGCCAAATCCTCCATGAAACATGTGCCAATCAACCTGATAGTAGGTGCCTCTTCCAATGTACTAGAAATGTACCAATCATGCATCAAATGATGTACAACATGATCAAATCACCAACTACATGTCCCAATATGTAGCCTATCCATATGCCAAATGCATGCATCAAGTTTTTCAACAAGTAAGCTACCAATACATTATATAAACATGGTTCCATAACTTCGTTGTTATAACTAGCATTGTTCTTCAACTAAAAATGAATCCATCCATACTTATGGGTTAGTGTCGTACACCTGAGATTTTATTCTACATAATCCAATAGATGAACACTTAAACCTGCAACAAATAGTGTCAAAACCTGCAACAAACAATGTCATACCCTGCAACACAAATTTATACCATCACATCAAGATGCAACCCATGTGCATTGCCTTTTTCCCAAGGCTTTACCACATATATGTAGTCTTCTACACAATGGCTTGTGTATGTATGCAACTGATACCACTGTCACCCGCACATGCCTCAGTAAATGACACTTTTGAACTTCCCTTCAGTCTTTCATTATGTTCTGGATGCTCTGTCTTCTTCACCCACTTCTGTAGATGTCCCTACTTCTTAGAAATTGAGCTCTGAGCATCCATGTTTTCAAATATGTCTCCCTTTCTTACTTCATTCCTTCTTTTATCCATGCTATTTGAAGTCGTCATCATGGAATTTATTCTTGTATTCCAACACTCTTGGGATTTGTGGCTAAATCCACTACATCTGTAGCATCTCATGGTGTTATAGTGAATAACAATGTGTCCTACTTGATCACATCTCCAACACCCCATAGTGTTATAAAATATTCCATTATATATCCTTTCACAAGATCTACATTCAAAAGATTTGTGCCCATATCCATTACATGAATAACAATGCCCATGAAAAATACTTTCATACCTTTGCTTTGGTGTCCCAAGAATAGCTTCTTCATGTCTTCCTTTCTTTGTTCTTTTGAGATTTTCTTTTCCTTGAGTAGATGGTTGTTTTGCAAAATTGAATTCCTTCTTTGATGGACCTACCTCATGCTTCTTTGAGGTGCTTGCTTCAACATGTGTAGTTTCTTCTTTGTATCCAAGTCCTAATTTATCACATGGTGATATTTGACTTTCCAAGATCTCATCCAAGATTCTTGAGCTATTCAATAATTTGTTTGACTTCTCTTCCTTATTTCCAAGGTCAACAACTTCAGCTTCTAACTTATGACATGACTCTTCATTTTCATTTATTTGATCCTTAAATAGTTCCTCTACCCTTTTGGCTTCTTCAATTTGGGTCTTGATATGGACAATAGTCTCAAAACTTTTTCTAATCTCATCAGCTACCTTCATATCTTCTTTTTCATTCTTTGGTCTTGTGATATCTTCTTCTTTTCCTTCTAATTGAGTCTTACTACTTAGTTCTTTAAGCATTTATTTTAACTTCAAGATGTGCCTTTGACTCCTCCTAAGAAACTTCTCAGTGTTATCCGAAAGATAGTTATAGTCTATATAATAATGATCACTGCTATATCTATATAAACCCTCTTCAACTTCCTTTTCAAATTCTAATAGATCTTCTTCTATTCTTTCCATGGGATAACTACCATCAAATTTTACACCAACTATTTCTAGATCTTCTTCTTCACTTGAGAAATATCCAACATCATCACATTTTGAATCATTGCAATCAAGGGTCTTTGAGGAGTCTTTACCTTCATTTGAAGTATCTTCAAAATCTTCCTTTTTTCCAAAATCATCACATGATTCTTTTCTTTCCTTTGTGTTACCATTATCACTTGATTCTTTGTCTTCATTTGAAATGTTTTCAAGATCACATTTAGAAATAATGCATTCAAGAGTCTTTGGATATTCTTTACCTTTAATGATTTTTATGGAGTGGTCTTCATCATCTTCCTTCTCCTTCTTTCTTTGATATGTCTCCTCTAGCTTTAGCCATAGATCCTTGGCAGAAGTGAATTGTCCCATGCTCTCTTTGATAGGGCTTGAGAGTCCACCAAGAATGGTCTTGAGAGCCAATGTATCATTCTTCTTTTCTTCCCTTTGAGCTGCAAAATTTGACTTGTTCTTCCAAGGAACTGATACCCCAATGGCTACCTTCCAAATAACTACTCCCATTGTCTTCAAATACACTCTCATCTCTATTCTCCAAGTAGAATAGTTTTCCTCATCAAGGATTGGTATTTCATCATCCATTTGTGTGTCTATGGATCTCCTTCAAGCTTGTTAAGGCTTGTATTGAAGGCCCGCTCTGATACCAATTGTTGGACACACCTATCACACTTAGAGGGGGGGTGAATGAGTGTGGGGCTCTTTTTCCCAAAACTTCCCTCTTACACAAAACTCATTAGTAAGCATTCAACATTTTACTCATTACTCATTGTTGTTACTTATAACCAGTTAGATGTGAACACATATTAGCAACATATATCAACAATATATCATCAACAAGTCATCAACAAGTCATCACCACAAGGAACACAAAGAACACAAGATGTATGTACAATTTTATTTTTATTACGGACTACAATCCTTGGGGTTTTTCAGCAACAATTGAATAGAGTACAACTCTACAAGAGAACCATCTCTATCATGCAAGACTCAGCTTACACACTCAGCACCAACTGAAATGAGGCAACAATCCTCAACAGATATCAATCTACAATAGGTACATGACCTATCAGTAGTGCAACCCATGTGTGTACATGTCCTGTCTCAGTACAACCCGTGTATGTACGTGACCAGTGTATACAAAAGTATGTGTATACCTTCTGAGTTATTAGGGTTTATCCTTCAAGATCAACTCATATACTCTACAACCAATTTATCATTCTCTTTTGTCTCTCACTGTCGAAACTAACCACCATCCAGTCACAACACATCCAAGCTCTCTAATAGCTTACTCATGCTCCACAACCAATCAATATGAATGCTACTCAATCATACATAAGAAATCAACATACTATAGCCATCATGTCAGTACTGAATCATAAGAGTGTTTCTCACTCCATCAACCAACAAAAACCACATCATAGCAACCACACCAAGAATTCCCTAAGCATTCACAACACAACAAGAAACAATATCCATCGAGACAATAATGTAACCATACCAGTGTCTTAGTGATAGATCTGAGCCCACAGAATGTAGATTTGGAACCTGCTTCAGTCTTCAACTGCCAGTCATCAGCTCAAATACAAGTCTCCATGATTTTATCCACTATACACTCCTTGTCCTCATACAACCCGCGTATGTACGTTCCCAGGCCAATTACAACCCACGTACACCTCAGAAACTAGGGTGTTTGAAGCTTTAATACTTTTTCCATCAAGATCTTTGATATTGCCAAAAAATTGATGCATCCATGAGATCCTTCTCACACTCTCTTTCTCAGAATAGATCCTCAATCATTCTCAAGAGATCCACACCGAGCATGCTGTCACAAGAAGCTCTCCATTGATCCACAAGAAGGATGATTTACAAGAGTCCATAGCTATCTTATTTATACTTTCATCCTCTGGGTCACTTAACCCATTTCTAGGTCACTTAACCCATTTTCCTTATTTTTGGGTTAACCACTTTCCATAAATAGAAATTTCTCCAATACTTTATCATTTAAATATTCCTTCTTGATTTTGTCACCTTACTTTATCATTTCTTGATTTTGTCACTTCTCTTTATTATTTAAATAATCCATCTTGACTATTATTTCTTTAGTTATGCGACATTCCACATACCACCAGAAATGGCATGATAAGAACTATCCATATAGGATAGTTTCACCAACAAATTCATTGATATTCATCTCATTATTCCACATACAAGAATGGGTCCTCCAACCATTCTTCTAGGACAACTCAATCTGCAAAGCGTCTTCCCTTGAGGGATTTCACCATAAGGGGACCACTTTGGAGTTCATCCATTTGGGCACCTTATCAATAATGATAAGACAATAATGATTCATCTTTGCATCAATTCACCACTGCATCATATACATCAACTATGCATCATGTATCAATGAAAACTCATTGATCCATGTTCATCATATCAATGAAAACGCATTGATCGATCTTCATCTATGCATTCTCATCAAGGACAATACATATTACATTACATCAATCATCAATAAATCAATCATTTGACATCAATCAATGACATCAATCAATCAAACCATTGGCATCAATGACAACATGATACAAGAAAAGGAACCCTTGGAGTTCCCTTTAAGCTCTTTTCGAGCTCCCTAAACATGAAGATTTAGCCGAGTGACATTTTTCTTTCACACTTGTAAGAGTATTTGAAGAAAACATCTGATGAGCGGTATTTTATCTCTTTTTCGGTCTCGTCAGACTAGCTTATGAAAAAAAACATTTTGGAGTTTTCTTTAAGTGTTTTTCAAACTCTCTAAACATGAAAATCCCTTGAGTTTTCTTTCTTTGGACTCGTAAAACAAGCATAGAAAGGCCCATATGGGACTGAACCACTCCTTCCTAGGGTTCATTAAAAATACTCCAAGGGACTCATTCAAAGGATGAGCTTACATTACAAGAATATGTTATCCTCCTCAATATTACATAAAAATAAAGAGGTAATCACCATAAATGGTGGAGGAAAATTGAGAAAGAAATGTATATTTGTACCTGTGTTAGTGGCAATAAGTCGCTCTTGAACATGACACCCCCCTTCATTTTTGTATTCAGGTTGAAAAATCTATTTGTTTCTCATTTGACCATCTAGAAGTCCATATGTTGGGTCCTCCTTGAGTCAATGCTTCCAAGAATATTTTCATGGCATTCATATGTTCAAGAGAAGTCCAACCTAAACACGCCTTCTATCGAGTCGACCATCTGCAGTTCTAAATTTTCTACCATGTTGGCCTTCCCTGAGTCAATTCCAAATCAATTCATACTCTGATCTACTTCAAATTTGTTACATATTTCGTGTCATTGATGGGGGATACATTAAGGCCCTCCTATGATGAGTCTTTTCTTGTCGACCTCAACTCCTTATCCGAGAACAAGAATTAGAAATCATTTAGTACCTTGGAGCCTGCATGCCTCAATGGAAGGTCTCCTTGCTTTCAACAGTGGGTTCACATCATTGGCCTCTGATTGGAATATTCCATCAAGTGTTTGATTTCAAATCATTCATTCACATTCGTTGGATTATACTTGTTAACAATTTTCATTAATGATCGATAATCATGTGGTTTCTACCATGTTCGACTTTGACACCTGTAATCACATTGCTAGATTCATACTTTGGGATGATAGAAATGAAGACCCTAGATCTTACCATATCGATCCAGGTTGTGATGAAGTATTCATGAGTTTTATCGACACATAAATCTACTGTGTATGTCTCGTGGCTATGTCTGATTTTAAATTCTTTAAGAGCATAGATCCATAATGTATTTCTTGTGGCTATGCTAAATCATGATGACATGGATCCACAGTGTATGTTTAGTGGCCATGACTCACTTAAAACTTAAGATTAGAGTCACTTGTAGTATGAGTATAGAAATTCCTACCTTAGAATATGGTATATTATTATGCAGATGATTGATTGTTTGAAGGTTCCCGACTAATGCGCTCCTTGTTTTTCGACACACACATTCTACAAAGTATTTCAGCTGTCACAGGTTCCAAATTCATACTTTGGGGGGAATTCTGTTACACATTATTTTTGTCACCCGTGTGATCAACTGACAATATGTGCATAACTCACTTCCATGTTCCCTGAAGATACTAAATTAGACTTTCTCCATGAAGAAGTGAATCATCCTTCTTTCCTTAAAAACCATATGAAAAGAGATCATCGCACCCTGCTCAATGCTTGGGGTGCGATGATTCTTGATCATCGCATTATGCACAAAAACTAGACTACGAAGTCATCCTAGGTTGATTGTGCAACGGGTGCGACGATGATTAAATAAGAGAATAAGGTGAAATTCGAGAAAGTTCTAGAAGTAAATCTTCTAGAAGATGAGGTGGCCTATGATCAGTTTGGATCTCACTTGCTTCTCTGATTTAGTGGGATCATCCTAATCTCCTCATCCATCTCTCTTTCATATTATAAAGAGAGGGATCTCTCACGATAAAGGCTAATGATTGCTTATGCATGAATAATTCTGCTATAGATTATGCTTGAGATACCTTTTCGTTAACTCTCTAAGTCAGGTTGTGGATCTTCTTCATCAAAGGCATTGGAGAAAAGGTGTGTGTGTTGGAGAAAAGAACCATTGTAAGGGAACTTGAAACATCAAGGCATGGGTTGTATTCTCCATTTTCCTTTAATATAATAAAGAAATACATTTCTTCCCTATAAAGGTGTCTTTACTGTTGTTGGGAAATATACCCTACGGACTAACAAACTAGGGTCAGACTTGCATGCATATTTTGACCGTAAAGAAATGACTTTTTAACCTACCACCCAAAACTTAAACCCCTCTTTCACGATACATGCATGGAAAGAAACTACTAACCTTTTTACTGATGTTTGGTGTAGATCCTCCGTTGCACTTTGCCCACTTACTTGCGCTGCTCCTTCCAAAGTTAACCTGCAATCAAGACAAAACACTACGCATGCATGCTACTTTCTACTTGAGGGTTAGAAATTAAGCACAAATTACACAAATCATAGATAACTCATGCATTGGGATGGGAAAAGTATTCTTTTATTATTTTTAAAATGAATCAACTTACAATAAAAGTCGAGACCGACCACCGCTCCTTGATCCTGATCCTGGGCTCCTCCTCTTCTTTGTCCTCCAACTACTTTGCGTTAATTCTCCTTAGGCTTGAGGAAAGGCTAAAGGGTTGGGACAAATGGATTCAACAAATGGGCAGAGTTTCTTCGCTATAATTTTCCTCCTCCAAATAGTACCCCTACCCCTTCTTTTATAGGCTAGAAGGAGCTAGGGTTTTGGACGAACTCTCGACCATGCATGGTCGGGAGTTTTAGTTAACTGACCCATAGCTTTTTGTCCCATCAGCAACTTTCCTATTTTTGTGTTTTGTTAGGTAAACGCGAGTTGTAATAGGCCTGTCAGCATTCACCTGCATGCAATAGTGGGTTAGGGTGCGTGTGCCTTTACCTAAGAGGATTTTCAAAGAGGTTGTTCAGTAGATGTGTTGGCAATGAAGGGATATGAGTTGGCCTGATGCCAGGTAAGCATGTGTGGTGCAATTTAGGGTTATAACAGATGCCCCCTAATGTGTGAGGTCAGAAGAGCATCTGATGGCCGAAATACATTACCAATATTTTGCCAATTTGTACTGATATGCTGAATGAGTGAGCCCAAGAGTCAGGAATCAGGAGGTGCCATCTGCAAAATAACAAATGTCTCACCGAGGCGGGCATACCCATGCTCAGAATAAAATAAAACCATGGATACCAATCAAATACACTGTAGATCCTTGTCAAATAACTATAAAGAGTAGCCGCGAATAATACACAATGGAGCCACATCTCGAAATCAGAAAGATATACATATAAAGTATCCATCTCCCAGAAGCTGATTTAGCTGAATGGCTATACTTCAGAGCTCGAGAAACAACTTCAAAATATTCTAAACTTGGGTAGGAGTGTAATAGGAGTGTACGAATGCACTACCTAGAGGTCTTCGACGACTCGTCGGTTATGGATTTGATAATCTTGATGATCGGACTGAAGGCTTCAGTGATTTCGAACAAAGACTTGATTGGACGTTCAGGATGGCCAGGCATGTGGACAAGAGACATATTGCAGAGGGGCGGACTCAGGCTTAGTGAAAAACTTCCCTTGGATAATAGCACGAGAAGTGATAAGACTCAGGCAGCATATATGTTAATCATAAGTCTACGAAGCAGGAGGCAACGCAAACTCTCCATATGTCTGGAAGAGTAACCAGACGGTGGAGGACACAACTCTATATAGCGAGAAAAAGCTTCCTAAGGTCGTACTACATCCCATAGTCTGATAATCAAATGGATAGATGTGCTTTATCCAAGGGAAACTCATTATGCTGCCAATAAATAAAATACTTTTCCCATCCTCTTTTTGGGGTATATTTGATTTTTTTGTTCTTTTTGATAGTTTTTGAAAAGGAATATTACGTTACAAGGGAGGAATGAGTACAACAAACATACAAGCTCGAGGCACAAGGACAAGACTGATGTTCTGGGAAATGATACTAGGAAAAAATCCTCCAGTGGCCAAAGGTGTTAAGACATAGAAGAAAACTGTTACAAGGCTGATGGGTAAGGTATGCAAATGCGGTTGATAGAACACACAATGGTAACGTCCTTCGATGTAAGATTAACGAGCCCAAAGAAGGGAAGCTCGGTGGTTTTTCATGTTTAGAGAGTCTGAAAAAGAATAAAAGGAGACTCCAGTGGGGTAATTTTTTCGACAATAGTCTAGTCGGTTTGAAAAGGGGGTAAACTAACACCAACTAGACGTCAATTCAAAACCATTTTAACAAGTGTGATAAGGACAAGACCACTTGGCCATTTTTTCATTTTTAAGGAGTCTGAAAAAAACTTAACTATGGACTCCGTCAGGAATGTTCTTCTGTACCATTTTAACGAGTGTGAAAGAATAAGGTCACTTGGTGATCTTTTCAATTTTAGGGAGTTTGAAAAGAGCTTAACTATGGACTCCGTGGGGGTTTCTTTTTCGTAAATTTAGTCCCTCGGGCCCGAAAAAGGAATAAAATTATACCTGAGGATACTCTTCTAAAGAATGACAAATCAATAGAGTATTCCTTTGTTCTTACAGTTGACCATTCGGACCGAAAAAGGGGTAAACTACCGTCGGACATACGTGACTTCAAATTTCTGTTTAACGAGCGTGAAAGGTCACAAGATCGCTCGACAATATTTTCATTTTTAAAGGGTCTGAAAAGGGCTTAAAAGGAGACCCGTTATGTTTTGGGAGTCCAGAGGGTAAGAAAAAGAGTGAAAAAGACCCATGCGAATGAGGCTCAAACTCGTATTCAAAAAAGACTATAAGGACTCCTGAGCATACAATGTTGTTAGAAATGGCATGGACACCATAATGCAACCAGGACCTACCTAGGGCATCCATGTTTTGGTAAGCTCATAATGCTGAGTATATCATCAAATGCCAGTTTGACTTGGCTGAGTTGATAGTTCACTGTAGAATCATCTTAAGAGTTTTGTTTACAGCTTCTACCTACCCATTGGCTTGGGGATAGTAAGGTGAGGAATGTTCTTGCCGTAACCCAAGCTTTGATGTTAATTTGGACATCATTTGGTTCTGAAAGTGACTGCCATGGTCAGTGACAATCTCTCTCGGGACACCGAACCGTGCTATAATCTGGTTGAATAAGAAGAGAGCTGCAGTTTCTCCATCATCTTTAAACGTTGGCATAGCTTCAACCCACTTAGTGAAGTAGTCGACAGCTACGATGATATAGCAGTGCCCCCTTGTTGATGGGGGCTTGCATGTAGTGTAATCAATCCCCCATTTAGTGAAGGGACCAACTGTGATGACAGGAAACATGGGAGCTGGATGTTCCCTCATCTTTCGAGAGAATATTTGGCATGGATAAAGCCCTTGGTGATTTCGACATATTTGGCGATGAAGAGTCGTAAGAAGTTCGCCTTGCCTTGAAGACTTTGAAGTTGTAAAATTGTGCATGGGGGGGGGGAAACTAGATTATTGCCTCCACCTTAAGAGGATCAACCATGATCCCTGTTGTTGAAACGATGAAACCTAACAAACGTCCTGACGTGACGCAAAAGCTACACTTGTTGGGATTCAAGCGAATCCTGTAGTAGCGACAGCGTTCGAAGATTAGTCTGAGGTGTGTAGGATGATCCTTTCGCTTGCGAGAGAGTGATGCTAAATCATCTAGGTAGGCCTCAACTATATGTTTGAGGTCATGAAACACAAAAGACATGGCCCACTGGAAAGTGGCGCCAGCATTCTTAAGGCCAAAAGGCATCTTACGATAAGCGAACGTACCCCATGGAAAAATGAATGCCGTTTTGTGTTGGTCCTCAGGTTTGATTTGAATTTGATTATATCCCGAAAAATCATCCATGAACGAAAAGGATTCACAACCGACGCATTCATCAATGATCTGGTCAATGAATGGGGTTGGAAAATTATCTTTTGGACATGCCTTGTTCAAATCATGGAAATCGGTACATACACGAATAACGCCTTGTTTTTTATTGACCAGCACGGGGTTTGAAACCCATTGAGTCAAATGGATAGGGTAAATGAACCCTACCTTGAGAAATTTGTCAACCTCAATCTTGATGGCTGCTGCTTTCTTAGGATTGACTGGATGAAGTTTTTTTCGAATAGGCTTAGCATCAGGATACATTGTGATTTCATGTTCAACTATTCTCGGATCGATGCCTGGCATCTTCTCATAAGACCAGGCAAAAACGTCGCATAATTCTTTGAAAAGATCCGTGTAAATTTGAATCTCTTCGGGGGAGAAATCTGCTCCGACAAAGACATTCTCCACGACGCCAGGGTTTTGGGAGATATTGATAGGTATAGTTTCAACGATAGTTGCCATATTTCCCTGAGCATAAATTTCCTATGTAGCTAAGAGGTGAATAGGACATGGATGATCTCCCGTCACGGTGGTAGTGAATTCTCCTGCGGCGATTCGGTTTAACTCTAGGAGGAAATATGATCTGTGATGAAGATCTTCCCAAGGTTTGTCTGGACTAGTCATCACTTCTATCATAGCTTCGTCGGAAGGCAAGACTAAGTATAACGAATCAGTGGTAGCAAGAGAACCCTGAGCCTAGATAGGCTCTAGAAGTGGATCCGACTCTTGTGCGGGAGTCGGATTAGGGTTAGCTGAAGCTTGCTGGACTAAAGAGTACGCTACTTCAGCGGCCGACAAGGGCATGGACATGACGGAGTGCCCTATCCCATCCATTGTGGCTGATGGGGAAGGAAGAATCCATGGGTCCGCAAAGTAAGTCGTGCGGAACGATGAAACTTGAAAAATCCCAGCCTTGTGGTGACTAGATATAAACTTAACATCATCATGAGGAGGTGGGTAATCGAAGGTACCCATCAAGGATGGACACAAACCAACTCCTACGTTAACGACACCAGCTTGAGGATTATCAATCATGGGAATCATGGATGCCCCCAAAGCTGGGTCAAGCCTAGAGAAGGACAATTGATCGATGGTCACTATCCGGCCTTCGTGTGGAAATAACAAGACGTGGAAAATTGTAGCAACCATAGCTTTCATAGCATAAGTCCAACTACGACCTAAAAAGATATATTTAGTCAAGGGGGGAATCGACTACCTCTACCTCGACACACACGATCTTCCCTCCTAACTGCACAGGGAAAGAAGGGATGATACCATGTGGTCGGAAAGAACGACCGTCGAACGTAGTGAGGAGAGTAGGTGATGGAGACAAAGCGGGATGGCCAATGGCCTTCCAACATTCTAGCAACATAACGCAAGTTGAGGTTCCCTCGTCGACCACTGTGTGAAAGATATTGCGTGTAAAAGTTTTCGTGGGATGAGCCACTACTATCTGAAACGCTACGTGGTAAGGCAGACGAGGTTTTAAGTCAGTCATGTCTAGCATGATGGTACCCGGGTTACAAGTCTCAGTAGAGCCTAAAGCAGTTAGCAAGGCTTTCCTCTGAGCAGGGCAACTTTGGAGGATCTCCAAAGCGGACATTGCACAAGGGGTTTGTGATAAATCTTCCACCACAAAGTAATTTTGGGTGGCCCGTGCGTTGGGGTTGTGAGAAGCTTTCTTAAATGCACCCTTTGGAATGCGTGTTATTGTTTCGACCAACATCTTCTCGATATGTAGAGGAAGAGATGGGAGTTCGGCTTCTTTTCCCTTCTCAGAGGAACTTGGTTTACTATAGTTGTGTGCTCTAGTCGTTATGAAAGCATCACCCCTAACCATATATACGTTCGTGGATGAGGAATTATTTGGAAGGGGGAAGGTTTCCTGGCTACCCACTTCGACACTTGTAGAGGCTTGAGTTAAATGTTTCCCATGCTGAAGGGGATTAGTCAACATGGCTTGTTGTTGTTGTGTGACAAACGTTTGGGCCTCTGCAAGTCGAGGACAAAGATGGGTCGGGTGGTCTTCCACACACAAATTGCATGGATACCTCACCTTCCGTTTTTCCGTGGTGCCCTCACCAGCATTATCTGTGGGTTTTTTCTCCCCCTTACCCTTCTTTCGTTGTTTTTTCTTCCCTTCAAGCTGCTGGGTGGCCTGTGGGTTAGTCGTCTACACAGAGTGTACTTCCGACATTTGGGTAGGAGGAGCAACCAAAGCAGTAGTCTGGATGGCCGCTGAGTGTTGGATAGATAACTGTTGCAATTGTTTTGTCAATTGCTCAGTGGGCTTGGTTTGTGCTGAACCAACAATACCATCGGCATGTGGTTTAGCTCTCTGTCTAGTTTTATCCAGTATTGATCATGGTGCATCAGACAGGATGTTGTATAATAAACTAGACTGAGAATAGATAAGCTCAAACTGTTGAACCCTCATGATGGCGTCTTATTCGGAGAAAAATCTTGAAGTCACGACATCTTTGGATAATTACGGGACTAAAGACTCAAGGAACCACTCAAGTAGGAATGATGGTGGGGCTGGTACTTTGATTAGACTCTTTCGACGTCTCCACTCTCGGATATGATCAGAGATATGGTCTGCTGTCATCTGTTCAAAATTGGTTAGCAACTCTGTGCCTGCATCGTATCTCATAGGTAACTGGAAATGGTTAAGGAAGGCCATCGCCAGTTCGCCAAAAGAAGAGTATCTTGAGTGATCAAGCTTGATGTACCATTTCACGTCACTCCCGATAAGAGTGCATTGAAACAATCACAACTGGACGGAGTCATCTTTCAATGAGTTAGATGAACACCAAAGATGGAAGGTAGTCACGTGATCACCTGGATCTTCGTTAGGCTTGGCCTCGAACTTTGGAATGTCTGAAGGAAACTTCATTGGCATAGGAGGCCAACGTGGATCGTGACAAATAGGATCATTTAACAACCTTGTCAAATCTGGCAAGTGTAACTTCGCCAGGAATGGTAGTTTGGGTTGCTGCTGATAGCCTGGGAAAAAGGGTCCTGGAGTTTGACTGGCACCAGGTTGCCAGGAAAAGTTTAGCGGCTGGCCCGGATTCTAGTAGAAACCATGGCCCTGACCAGCGTATGGATTTTGCATCTGTGGAGACATCATTGGCTCATTCCCCATAAAGGACATAGGATGTTGGGCATTCATCATGTTTGATGGACTTTGGGAAGGATTACTCCATGCTAGTCCTGCTGGGAGAGGCATAGAAGTCTGTCCGAGGTTCCATTGATTGTGGAAAGAATTACCCCAGAATGAAATTCCAGAGGAGGGAATGGATCCTTGTCTTGAGTTCCAAGGTTCTGCTATATGTGCCCCCGGCGCAGGAATAGTACCCTGCGCCAGAGTAGACTGTCCAAAGATGGGAGTTCCCCCATATGGGAAAGCAGTGGATGCAAAAGTGTTGTTACCAAACATCCCGTTCCAAACAAATGGTGATGAACCTACCGACATAGTGTGTGCAGGTGTTCCTTGACTCCCGGCTCCAAATGACCTTGTGTGTGCAGGCGGCCTGGTGGACTGCTGATGCAGACCACCAAGAGAAGGGGACGAAGGAGAGATATGACCTCCAACGTAAGGAAAAGTGTTGAAAGGGACAGGAATGCCCCCAAGTTGACCTTGCAGAGGAGTGTTAGAGCTCCCTTCCCCCAGACCCAAAGTCTGTAAAGTGGAGTGAGTGAGTGCAGGACTTGTACCCAAACTAGGTATACCGTATGAGAACGGAGAGCCTGTCGCACTAGGTGTAAAGAGAGGTGTGGTCGTCGCGATAGATGGGGTCAGTCCACTGTGTGATGTAGTTGCGGCCAAGACCATGGTGGCTCGAACCGACGACAGAAAGTTAGGATATGCTTCTCCTGTGGTAGCAATGGTGGTGGGAATTGAAGAATTTCCAGAGGAGGTAACAACGTTTGTTTCCATAGCTGTGTGAGGCACTGACAGGCGTTCGTAAAATTGGATTGGTACATTGAATGATGGCCAATTATCTGTGGTTGGGGTTTCAACCGAACCAATATTGGCAGTTGATTCCTCTGGGAGTTGTTTGGGCTCAATGGTTTGTAACCTGGTTGCTTCAAAAGACCCTTGTTGGTCTAGCTTCCACCTCAATGGTGGCGGGGGTGGCTCTAGTATAACTGACGGCAGGCCCAAAAGCCTTCGTGAGAAGCGGAGCTCAGGATCCTCCACTGTGTGAGAATATAGAAGACACACTAAGGTATTCTACACGTTCAAACAGTAACACACACTAAAAAAATAATCCCCTAAGAGATAAGTCAAGAAAACACTAAACTAGTTGGAAGAACAGTTACAACAACCAACACTAGAGAAACTTACTGATGCAAGTGAAACTCGAAAATGGAAGCACCCTCTGGGTATAATCTACAAAGCGTGGCCCGATGTTTGTCCTAGGTACAATGGTATACCCCTGTAGTCACCTGTGTATGTCCCTAAAAAAAATTGGCAACTAGTTTGCCAGCATGTGAACAGTCACCAGGCGGGTACAGTCGATAGTCGGGTAGACCACAATGAGTAGGGTATCAAGCTCGAAACCTGCCAAGGATATTGAGAGAAAATGGTCTGGAAGACAACTGAGGACCTTGAACAGATTCGAGACCCACGAAGCCCCGTGGCAAATGCAAACGATGGAATCCCACAACAAATCCTCGATATGTGTTCTCCACTATGCTTGGTCCGGATTTGGAGGGGTTATCTCCACTACCTTTCCTTACACGACCTCGTGTTTAGCCCCTGTGTTAGAGGGGGGTCCCAGATAACTTCCACAAAACTGGACTTCTACACTCCCTATCACAGACTCCAATGTTTGGTTTTGAGTGGCCTTGGAGAGTTTCCTCTCCAATCCTAATCCAAGGCCCTAGTCCTGAACTAGTGTATGAACCCTACAAACAAAAAGTCTAATAGATTTTAAATTAGCGTTGCTTTTATGGGCTTTTTTATGTCACAGGATATGAAGGTGAAACTGATGATGTGTAAAGACTCAAAGCAAAAGAAAATGAAAAAAACTGGAAACAAAAGACTTTTACTAAATGAAAAAATCAACAACTTTTCACAAAGAAATATTTCTTTTTCTTTTCAATTTTTCTAAGATTTCATGCAGCAAACATAAAGGAATTTCGCTCGACTACGAGCTACTTATGTGCTAAATGCACTGCAACAAACTTATGAATAAAAGACTTCTTCCTAGCTATTGATGCAAAAACACAATCTTCAAACAAAGAAGAAAATAAAAAGAGATATATATTTTTATTTTTTATTTAAGTGCTAAATGAAGCAACAAAGGGAAAATGCCGACAAGCACAAAACCAAGAAAATAAAAAAAAATTCTGTCTTAAAGCGCAGATCGCAAAGAACAAAGTAAAGACACTCAATGGAAATCAAGAAAACAAAGATTCTTATGCTTGTCTAAAAACCATAAAACAAAAATCTTCTTTCTTATCTTTTCTATGAACTATCAACTAAGAAAAAATAGGCTAAGGGTAAGAGGCCCTAACCTAATGACTGTGCAATCCTAGACTCAAACACCTGAGAGAAACACTTCTCACCACAGGAGGGAATGACTGCCCCACCTTGACTGAAAAGCACCCTGTCAAGCATGCCTCTGTCACTGAAAAATCATGCATACGAACGCGTGCTGAGCTACTACAGAGCGCATGTACTTGTGGGCTGCACTTGCACAGAGCGCGTGTATGTATAAAACCTAAGACAAAAATAAATACAGGCAGTCCAGACTAGGAAGAGGCCTCTGGTATTGATAACCAGGGTCTCTTAAAGGCTTGGATGCTTCTTCTTAACAGAAAAGAAAAATAATTGCAAGAAACAACAAAATGCAATAAAGCAAACTGAGACAAGACTATGAACCAGCAAGACTCAGACAGGATCCTGAAAGCCGCCTGAGAATGTATAGTTCTGACAGGGAAGAGGAGGACTGCCTCTCAAGCTCTCTGACTCCTACACGCTACTGAAACCCTTACAACTAGCGTTCGCACGCGTGTTGTATAAGGTTAGGGTGCGGGTACACGTGTGCAGGCCTTATGTAGGCCGCGTGTACCTCTGTGTGTCCCAATAATTACCGTCAAGAACCAGTCAAGGAAAAAACTGGTATAAAGAACCAGGTTCCTTTCTAGCTCTGACCTAACAGAAAACAGACAAACAAAGAAATAGAAAATCTAATCCTTTAATCTACCCAAAAACCTCAACTGAATCCGGAAACCCTAAAGAGTATATCCCCAGTATGGTTGCCAATTCTGTTGTTGGGAAATATACCCTACGGACTAGCAAACTAGGGTCAGACTTGCATGTAGATTTTGACCGTAAAGAAATGACTTTTTAACCTACCACCCAAAACTTAAACCCCTCTTTCACGATACATGCATGGAAAGAAACTACTAACCTTTTTAATGATGTTTGGTGTAGAACGTCCATTGCGCTTTTCCCGCTTACTTGCGTTGTTCCTTCCAAAGTTAACTTGCAATCAAGACAAAACACTATGCATGCATGCTACTTTTCTACTTGAGGGTTAGAAATTAAGCACAAATTACACAAATCATAGATAACTCATGCATTGGGACGGGAAAAGTATTCTTTTATTATTTTTAAAATGAATCAACTTACAATCAAAGTCGAGACCGACCACCTCTCCTTGATCCTAATCCTGGGCTCCTCCTTTTCTTTTTCCTCCAAATGCTTTGTGTTAATTCTCCTTAGGCTTGAGGAAAGGATAAATTGTTGGGACAAATGGATTCGGCAAATGGGCAGAGTTTCTTCGCTATAATTTTCCTCCTCCAAATAATACCCCTACCCCTTCTTTTATAGGCTAGAAGGAGCTAGGGTTTTGGACGAACTCTCGGCCATGCATGGCTGGGAGTTTCCGTTAAGTGACCCATAGCTTTTTGTCCCATCGACAACTTTCCTATTTTTGTGTTTTGTTAGGTAAACGCGAGCTGTAGTAGACCTGCCAGCATTCACCCGTGTGCAGTAGTGGGTTAGGGCGCATGTGCCTTTACCTAAGAGGATTTTCAAAGAGGTTGTTCAGCAGATGTGTTGGAAATGAAGGGATATGAGTTGGCCTGATGCCAGGTAAGCATGTGTGGTGCAATTTAGGGTTATAACATTTAATTTTATTGTATAAATACTTGATCTTATACATCGAATTCATAGGAATATATATATATATATATATATATATA